>CALNVZ010003433.1:16572112-16605611 GCA_940671915.1 Paracentrotus lividus | reverse complement strand
CTGATTTCTGTATAGTATACATCTTTCTCTCTTCCTCTTTCTCTCTCCCACACGCGGACGTTTATTTCTTCCTCTGTTTATTGCTTCTTATCACTCATTTGTTTTGTAAATCCCACAATTGCTATATGCATGGTCCAATTGATTGCTTTTTTTACTTACTAACCGACGAAAACTTCAGGCGAGCCTATGGAACATGATGGAATTGGGAAGGACTTGTGGCGGCGGAGATGATTGGCTCGCTAATAGTACGGAAATTCTTTCCTTGCCTCATAATCCGAGCCTATAGCCATCGTCGATGCGGATGCGGCAAGCAGGACTTCTGCCTTTCTAACAATGTCGAACTTCAAGTTTGTTTTACTTAGTATACTTCTTTCTCTATAACTTCTTTTCTTCTATATTTCTTATTATGATCTTAACGGGCCTATATGTAAGCAAAACTCTAGACAGCTCATCTTCTCTATCGAGTGTGGCAGTTTAGCTAGAAACACGTGTGACCTTCTATTTGTTTCGATCACCCAGCCCTTACGTAACAATAGAACACGGCGAAGCTTCAATCTATAACAGGCATTGCCCATCTGAAACGTAAACTCTTTCGCGTTACGTGCCGGCCGCGGCGCGTTGTTGAAGATGGAGGGGGTTGTGCGGCGTACAAAATCCGTTTAGGGGTAGCCAATTTCATGTCTTTGTGATCGCTAAAATGCGCTAATTCGCGCCCCCATCTTCAATCCTTCTTGGACACAACCGATTATTTTACATTATTTCCCACCCTCCCATTTCGGTGTATTAAATGTATTAATTGCTCTCTTCATAAGAGTATTGCCAACGCATTTTGTTGCGTTTTTTCATGATTGATAAGCACCGCAATTTCAGCTCCTGCACTTGAGAATGGGAAAATTCATTTCAATTCAATTTAATCTAGGCTATGTGCTTAAATATAAATGTTCTTTGGAGGACTACGACACAAGCATAGTCTTTCATTATTCATTATTTTAGTCGATTATTTCCCACTACCACCCCCGCCCCCCCAACACACAACACTATAAATGTTTACAAAATCCAAAGAGATTAGGTCACGTTGTTTCTGCCTGCCCTACCGGTGACTTGTGTTTTGGCCTGATGGTAATATTCCTCCCGCACTTGTTTGCTTGCGACTAGTCTATGTTTCGCCAGACCGTATAGAGCACGGGCTAAATCTTTAATATTAAGTAACTCAAGACAAGTCAAACAACAAAAAAAACAGTGCGTAAAGGAGAATTATTTTCTGATCAAATTAATTTTTTTTTCTTCTCGAAAATTCAAAATGGAAACACCAGATTGCTTGACAACTATAGAGAATTTTTCCAGAATCTCGGATAAAGGCCGGACCAAGTTAGCGTGACTCCGTGCAGCAACTAGTATGATATTGTATGTTTGCTGAATAACTCTCGCCCACCGCCACCCAGGCCCAGTGCAGACAGTACCGGTATGATGACCTCTTGATTCAAGCGATACACACAGTCTCCTACACAGAATTACGTCATATACGTATGCACCAATATCACTTTCTTCCTCTTGACATCGACGACAGTTTCTATTCATTTTGCAATCTTCCGATCCACGGCGCAACCCGCAATGTAAATCTCTCTCTATCTCTCTCTCTCTCTCTCTCTTCTCGTTCTTTCTTTCGTTGTCGCTTCATTTTTTGTAGCTCTGCCTGCCCACTCTTTTGCTACCTCGGGATCTACATCTCATGCCCCCGTTTTGCCGTTGCCGTTCTCACTTCTCTTCATACATGCATCATGATCACAGGGGCAGGCGACCGGTGAGCGTTTTTTGAAAATGTCGGGGCTAAACCGAATGGAGGGGCTGACCTTAATTATGCTATAAATCATAAAAAATTGAACATTTTCACGTCTTTGTAAGGGCTCTGCTTTTTCCCTAATCCCCATTGCCTATGCCAAGCGCGGATTCCGTACGGGCAGTCCTTATATATTCATAAATTAAAAATATAATAAAATATACATCCATTTAGCTAGATACCATGGCTAACCAGTGGAATATCCCCGCCCCCCCCCCCTACCTCTACATCAATCTGCGTAGATTATGCGTTGGTCCAAAGGGGAGGCTTAAGCGCCGTTACAAATTCTGAACCCATCGGCAAGATCAAGTCAGCCGATACGTATTCCATAGGCGGTCAGCCAATTTATCTTCTTTTTCATTTTTTTTTTGGGGGCGGGGGTTAGGGGGCCGTCGCCGATTACTCGAGCGAATGTGTGTGTGTGTGTGTGTTGTGTGGTGTGTCGTGTGTATTTTGCCAAAAATCTCTACATCTGAATATGAAATGTTACCCCTATAATATTTTATTCATTTACATTTCTACTGCCTCGTCAATTGAGGCCTATCGTCTTCCTTTTGATTTTCATTGCTCTTTTCACTAATGTTTATCCTGCCTCTCCATTTCTTCCTTTTATAATCCTTTGAAAAAATTCTAAATTTTCAACTTCAAAATCGAAATCAGATTGACATTACCTTGTTGATCCTACAATCAGTGGTGGATCCGGCCATGAAAAAAAGGGGGGGGTGATTGGATCATGATTTTTTTTTTTTTTTTTTTTTTTTTTTTTTTACTGGATTCCGCCCGCTTGCTAATTTAGAACAATTTTTTAATAAATTCCTCGAAAGTAAGCTCATTAAGCAGGGTTCATCTGCGCCTCAAGTATTGACCCACTTGCTAATGACCATAGATTTGAGATTTTCTACCTGTTCAAGCCCGCCCCCCCCCATTTCTGCGTCAGCCCGCGTTCACTTTGAAAAACCCACCTCCGCCTGTCCCTGCTCTCAGTACAGGCGATGTGCCACACATCTGTTTGTTTTTTCATTATTCTTACATCCTTTTCTTGTTCTGTATATGTCTGCTTTCAAAAGAAATTGGGGTAGGCCTATAAAATGTTGCCCTACTTGTATTTTCTAGTTCATGCGACTTAATTTGCTCCCTTATTTTTGCAATATTTTTCTCCTGCTTTTCAATTGTTTTCCTTCCTCTTACCTCAGGACTCCTTTACTTATTAGGTATTAATGTTGCCTCCTTCTCTCGTTCAACATTTCAATGCAGGCTCATTTTCCTACCCTTCCCCCCCCCCCAACTGCCGGTGATTGAACATACATATGCATGCTCGTTCCTGATTACTCATATGCGGAGGTCGGAAGCGCGTCAATCACCCCCCCCTCCCTATAACAGACTCTTTGGTTGAAAGCAGAGTTGCTATCAAAATTTCTCTTCCCCCCCCCCCCCATGCACGGCTATTGAATTTGAATTGGATTTGTCCTCTAACAGGGTTGGGTATAGGGATGCTAAAATTAGACCCCTATTTCAATTGCATTTTCGCCCGTCCTGACACTAATTTAATTTCTCTTCCAGAGAGAATATCAGGAACGAACATACGTGTTATGGACCCCTCGCCCCCCAATCTCAGGGAACCAGGTTCATCGCGCCTTTCTTTCAAATCAGCTTTCGTTTTTCCTGGCCCTCTCAAACCTCAGCTTTTTCTTCTTCTTTCTATTCTTTCTTGTTCGATGTTACATCCTCCACTCTCCATTCGACATTTTCATTGCATTTATCATCCTCTTTTACGATCTAGGACACTACCCCCCTGTCTACAAAAACTCAAAAAAAAATTTTACTTACTAACCTTATTACATAGAGGTACGTTGTCCTGGCGGATAAATCTCATGATAGTTTTCCCCTTCCATTCCCCTTCTTACTGCTTTTTGCCTCTCATCTCTCATCGACTTTCATGCATTTCATCTCATGCGATCTCCCTCTTATTATTGTCACACTTCTCGAGTCCTCCGGCTTTCTCTTTACTTATTGGCTGCTGTGCTATCCATGCTTCGCTCTTCCTTATGCTTTTCATGCGTCCTTCACAGTTCGTTCATGCATTTCCTCTGTGTGCACCAGCCGTCAAGCTTGTCTATTTTGCCGTGTAAAATGTTGCTCCACGGTCGTTCGTGTCCAATGTCAGCCAGGTCGTGCGCGAACCCAGTTGCGGGAGTCGGGATTTGAAAACAACAGGCGGCACCCAGCCCCAAGTAAGGAGGGACTTTTCCGAAGCAGCATGTATCAGTTCATACGGTTCCGCCTTTGCCCCCGCCTGATCCCACCCACAGTTTTTTTTTTTAATACTTGTCTGCTGTGGCCTTTGGTGTCTCAGGTGCGCTCAGTCAAGGACCGGTCCCCTCGGTCCTTCAAACAGATCGCGGTCGTCCTGGGTATACAGGGGGTGTGTTTTAAAGGTTAGTTATGTAGTAGATTTATGTCATAGTATGGTTGGAAGTAAATGGGTGCCCGTTCTCGCGTAACAGGACGAGTGACGTTATATACCCGAGTGTTTTTCCGGTCGCTCGATACGTGTCTCGTCTTCCCCAGGTATGTCGCAGGCCATCCGGCAAAACAAGGACCCTCGTATCAGGGTTCATACGGACTTGACCCCACACCCTCCCAAAAAAAAGTAAGAATAAAAAAAGGTTCAATCAATGTAAAAGGTAACCCCATATCCCGGCCCGGTCTCACCGACTAACCGGAAACCACACACAAATACCAAAAAAAAAGGGGGAGAAAGTATAAAGGAAGGGTCTAGCAGAAAACTATCATAACACGACAAAGAGTATGTTCCAGGGCTCCGGGGGGGGGGGGAGGCGACTTTCACCCACCACATGACCAGTGCCCAGTCGCAAAAGCATCGAAACAGGGTCGACTTTCAGGGGTACATGGGAAACGCGCATGAGGGTAGCACAGTTGATCGCTTGAGGACCCCCCCCCCCCTCCCCACGAATCTGGGCTGCCTTGAAATATATAGTCATAAATAAAAACATAGTCAACATTTTATTTTAATATTGAGGTTTAGTTTAATGCCCCATTGCCTTCTATTAAATTCAATTTGTTTTTCAAGATTTGTCAAAGTTACAATAGAGGTTTTTTCTGACAAAAAAGAAAAGTTCTATCTCATACTTCTACAGTCCAGTGCGATACAGCATTTCAGGATATTAGGGCGCGCCAGCGTGGGGCGGGGCGGCCAAATGTTCAAATTCTAACACTGTCAGCGCATGAGCCGACGTTTTTTGAATATACATTATATGCACCCCTTAGGACTCTCGCCACAGCCAGTCCAGCTCCTTGCTTCTCTTGAAATTGATACACAGGTTTTCTAGCGTTTTCAAAATTTTGACAAGTGAAATATATATTGCACTATGTGTTCAGAATAACTTTTTTTTTTTTTTTTTTTTTTTTTTTTGGGGGGGGAGCCGGGGCGGTCACCTCACCCACATGATATGCCCCTACTCATGCCTCGTCTCCAAAAGAGCGTCGAACAAAGGGTCTTACCTTTCAGGCGTACCAGGCGACACGCCATGCGTTGGCCACTTCCTTTATCTTTGAGTGACCCCCGCCCCTTCCCCCCCCCCCCTCCCGGACATGGGCTGCAATTAAAAAATATATATATACATAGTCAACATTATTTTGACATGAGGTTTAGTTTTTAATGCATTGCTTCTATAAATTCCATTTGTTTTTCAAGATTTGTAAAGTTACAATAGAGGTTTTTTCTACAAAAAAAGAAAAGTTTATCTTCATACTTCTACAGTCCAGTGGCAGATACAGGATTTCAGGATAAGGGGGCGCCAGGCCCGATGGGGGGGGGGGGGGCGAAATTTTCAGATTTTAACATGTAGGCCTACGGTCAATGAGCGGTTTTTGAATTATTACACAATTATATGCACCCCGCTTGGATCCGCCACAGCAGTCCACTCCTGATTTCTTGAAAATTGAAACAACAGGTTTTCTAGGTCAAAATTTTGACAAGTGAAAATATATATCTGCTACTATGTGTTCAGAATAACTAGACTTTGCTATATATATATATATATATGTCAAAGTTATTTTGCTTAGTTTTGAATACCTCAATACATTTTAGATTACATAATATTGCACTAAACATACAGGAATATTTCTAATTTGTTCAAACTTTGTATGTAAAAGTTTTCTGATGATTCTCAAAATATAGTTTATTTGGGGTTAACTTCATAATATCCATCAGTCAAGGCAACCTCTTGCCCACAGGTGGCTCGAATCCAAGGAAGGCAAGGTCTTCAGCTGTATAAAACAGAAACAAAAAAGGGGGGAAATCAATTACAATCAGAATATACATATTCTGGAAAAAAAAAGAAGAAATATATAAAAATGAAGTAACAAGACGTGTGGTCAAAATATATGCCTATTATTTTTATTATTTTTCTTGATACAAAGACATCTTTGACATTGACCTTGCGACCCCAAACCTCTGTGATCCTTGACCTTTGAACTCGAGCTTACATCTCCATTGGTTCTTGAGATATCTCGATAATGAACTCAATACATGGAATTTCACATTTCGACCTCTATGACCTTTGACCTGACCTACATAAGCCATGTTCTATTCACACCATCTTCATTTGGTGATACATACTACCCCTAAGTTTGAAAATGATACGTCAATTGGTTCTCAAGATATCACAATAATGAACCCAAGACATGGCATTACACAATTTAACCCATATGACCTTTGACCTACATACACCAAAATTTAATCAGATCATCTTCCTCTGGTGATACATACTATCCCTAAGTTCAAAGACCACATCTCAACTGGTTCTCAAGATATCATAACAACAAACCAAATACATGGGATTTCACCATTTGACCTCTGTGACCCTTGACCTCTGACCTACATACTCGAAAGTCTAAGCAGTGTGTCTTCCTACGGGGATATATAGTATCCCCAAGTAGATACATGTAAAACATTCATGCTTACCAACTGCATATTGTTTCTTTGAGTAGCCAGTAGCCTCCACTCACTCTCAGTACAGATTCCATGGACCCCTTGATACCAGACCACTCTTTCCGATTGGATTCTTCTTGGAAATATCAACCCTAAAACTGATACAAAAATACAGATAAACTTAATCATTTCATGAATACTAAAAATGATGATTCTAAACCAACAAGTGTGTACACACATCAAACTAACACAACTTTATGACAAGGGTGCATGTCAGTGGAGGGTGGGGGTCATAAGGGACAAAACCATTCAAGCATTTATGTAGATTAAATTGCCCCCTCCATAAGCTCATCTGTACTTTGGGCCTGATGAGCTAAAATTGGCTCATACCGGTACACATTAATTTTTACTTTTTTTTATGTACAAAGTGTTGATGTCTCCATTCAGGAAAATCCTAATAGTAGTGCCATCTGTCTGTAGGGAAAAACAGAGTGAAACGTCGATTCAATTAAAAGGTATGAAAAGTCTCAAGTTGCCAAACATGCGTCAGAAGTTTAATAATCGCCTACATCAGATGTTTTTTAGTTTCAAGTCAACTTCTGTTTGCTTTCTTCTGTACTTTTTAAGCCAAATGCTATTTATTTTGTCCAAACGGATTCAACAAAACCTGTGGATTGTATTGTTCCACAAGAATTACTCACTTCTAAGTTCTTACAAAAACCTTTTGATCCTAGTAAGAAAAAAAATCTTTGGTACGTACACGACGAGACATAACTTGAAGTAGTGACCGGGAACAAGCAGGCCAGCACCTTCTCCCTGTATGAAATAATGACGACTATGATGATGATGACGGTGAGACAAGAATTATGTATTAAACATGTTACATGAAACAGTAATAATTAAAAAGACATCCGTCAATCATTTTCTATGACTGAAATATATTTAAAAATTCACATTTACCACTCCCTTTTAGGTCCATCTGTGTCTACCATTATCAAAGATTTGGGATTCCTCTAGGAAAAAAGAAACAAATTAGTCTAGGGTCTATATGGGAGAAATAATAATAGGAAATTCATTTTCATATTGAATAATAATCTACCAATCATAATTTCAAACAATTCTGTAAGTGAAGCAATCATCTGTAATATAGACCTGTAGCTACTAGCTAGGCATCGATACTTCAGATGGGGCACGCATTACTCGCCTGTGGCTTTGAGCAGCGCGACCCCTATCGAAAGCCATCTCGCAGTGCACTGCATTCACGTTAACGCACATTTGGAAGTTTGTCAATGCTATATTATTCAATCTAATTTTATTATAGGACTTAAAAAAAAAAAAATAGAGGGACTAAAGACAAAGTTAGCATTGACATTACAGCCCGTAGGCCTACAGGCTATTCAACTTTGAAGTTGAATGTCATTTGGCAAGGCAATTTTTTTTTTTGCTGTCAAGTTTAGGCCTAATTAACAAATAAATAGTTAATAATAAATAAGGGTGTCAGTTTCCTCTCAATCTCATACAGGTAGGGCCTATCGACATTCCATCACCAAGGCCATCGGCATCTGCCATCGCCGATCGGTAGACTCTCTAAAATCGTTTATTTTTACTTAGCCTATATTCTAACGTTAGACAAAGTCAACATGGTCAAAATCAAGACAAACATTTCTTTTTTCATGATTCCAAGTTGGATTGTCCTAGAGTGGCAGGCCTAACGTTACATTACTCGTCGACGTCGTCTAACGCTTTATAGGCCTCCTGCTTACGCTTCAGAACAGAGTCACACATCATTCATTACTATTAGGTATAATTCTAACATCATTCACAACTATTTTTATGATTATTTTGTATAAATAACAAAAGGGTCTATAGACCTACCAGTACCACTGCAAACCTAAGAAGAGTTCGTAATAATCAAATTCGTACTGGAATTCAGTTCAGCAATAGGCCTAATACAGACAGCGGCAGCTGATGTCGTGGTCGTTGAAGTTAGCAACAGTACGGCACCGAGCTCGAACGCTAGCTGCGCCATGGCCTGGCCTTGCCTGCCTGCCTGCGCATGGCCTGGCTGGGCGAGCGGTGCAGCGCTGCTGCCGCGCCGGTTACGGTGTCAACAACAACATAGGTAAACAGGCTTCATCAACGATCACGTCCAATCCACTCCCGAGAAATTCATGAAAATCATGAATTACCAACCCTTTCGACTCTAATAACCTATAAGACTGAAAGGCTATTCTGAAACTTTATTCAAGATTTTTTTTGTTATGTGGGGCGGCGCTAGCGATATTTCATTTGTTTTGATAAAGATACGAGGTCGATTGTATAAAGTTGGCAGATTAAATTATCACAATAATTGATTGCTAGACGTCAGCGCAGTGCAGAGTGCAGTTAATCGATTATGAATTAAGTGCAGTGCAGGTTAGCCGAAAGTTTCAGCAAGATTTCACTCGCAAACGTTGGGCGATTTTCACCGTAATTTGGGCGAGAAAAAGTAGATTTCTCGTAATTACCGCGAGAGGGCGTAAACAACTATACGGTGAAAAACACGATCTTTCGATAGCTCTCACGAAAATCCTTTCGGAAAACAATGCTGGTTTTTCGCTTTTTTAGGGTAGTAAACGACTTTCATTTTCTCTCATACTTTCAGACATCGTTAAGTTTACATGTAGTGAGAGGATTACAAACAACTGACTGCGATTTGAGGTGATTTTATACTGTTAAATAATTCCTTTAAACGTAGGGACGGGCTAAATATAGGCGGGTTATACAGCGTTACGAGCTCACTACTGCGTACTCCTACACTTGGATCATGGCAGACATTATCATTGCCTGATTCGAGTTTTAGAACATGATCAGAAATGAACGTAAGAAAAGAATACATTATACAAACGGTTCGATTTATCCTATTTGAGAGCAATCACCACCCACAGCTCGTCACATAACATTGACATAATATGCTAATGAGTAGGATATTATCGAATGATATATAACGGGATCACGTCATTAGAGTAAGGCCTCCCCATGATGCTTTCATAGAGATCTGGCAAATTAAAAAATAGAGGTAGGCCTGAACTGAAAAACAACGACTATCAATTTATCTCAATGGATCGATATCGGCATGACAATGTTTTGCTCAAGTTCAACCTGAAATTAAAAATAAAAAATAAAAAATCTGAAAGGGTGACGAACTGACAGTGGTAATTAATGTTTGAGAAGTTTACAAGATGGAAGTTATGAACAGTTTTATTTCCAATTTCCTTTCGTATCCCCTAATGGCTAATCAAATTCTTTTGGGTGACTTATATCAACGTCAATGAGCTCCATCCTAATAGAAGTTTCAGCACTAAAAACAGACTAAACTTTCCCCCACAAATTTGAACGAGGTTCTTGTTCTGCCCTTGGTCTCTCCAGATTCTTTCCACTCGCCTATTTCCCTTGAATCCTCAATTAAAATTGATTGATATCTCTTCTTTCTTTCTCTTTATACCCTGATCTAGGACGCGGCAACACTGGGTGGTAGCGCATAGCGTTAGCTGTGGTCAATCCAGTCCAGAAAAGGAGACAATAATAGTTTGCGGTCATCATTTTGCTAAACAAAGTAGGGCCCAACTGAAACACAACCAATAGATATCTATTTAGAGACAAAAACAAGTTTCGAAAGAGGCTGACAGGCAACGGCGTTGGCCTACATTGCTCCAGGCAGCAACTTCATAACATTTCCTTATTCAATTCGAGGACTTCATGAGCCATACTTTTGTTTTGGAATCACGTTCATCGGCTGACCTAATGAGCCTCGGAAAGTAGAACCGTGTGGGCGGGTCGTCTGATATTTTGGCGGGGAAAAATAAGGCTATGATCGCATCAACATGTCTATTATTTCCTAACGTGATAACGTGTCCAGGGGAGGGGAATTGCTATTTATTTTAGCATTGTCCAAAAGAGACCTGACATCGTTTTAGCAATTGTATGCGAGTAAAAGAAAGATATTGCAAGAAGCTTAATCCATTTGGGGTAGTTTTTTCTTTTTTCAGGGGGGAGGTAACCGCCTCATCGTCATGATATGCGTCTACTGAAGTGAAGATTGGGGCAAAGAGAATTATCTTCAATCAGTTTGGTAAATACAAAAACTGGTTTCGACAGGGATTGACTAGCATACGCAATACGTGGAAGAATTCATCAACAGCAGTTTATTACCTTTCAGTCGTGGCAATAATCAGTCATTAATTTTCGTGTTATAAATGAGAGTTCCGGAACAATATTTGTGATCCAGATGACAATAAGGTCGTTATCGGGTCATCTGACGAATTTCTTTGCTTGCTCGCGTAATGTTTCAAATCGAATATCGTCGGGCACAATATTAGTG
Organism: Paracentrotus lividus; assembly: GCA_940671915.1. Lineage (NCBI taxonomy): Eukaryota > Metazoa > Echinodermata > Echinoidea > Camarodonta > Echinidae > Paracentrotus > Paracentrotus lividus. The sequence goes on along the minus strand of CALNVZ010003433.1, from coordinate 16,594,460 downwards.
CCTTTTATCGACGTCTTGCCTTGGATAGCTTGTATTCATGATCCTCGTCCGGCGCGTTTAGTCGCTTCATTGGAGGGTGAGGGGCGGATGGAGAGCGCGGCCCGTAAGGCATAGGACATGTGATAAGGCGGTGAATGTTGCTACGACGAGCAAAGTCCACGCTGCGTGAGCCGTGTTCGGCGTGTATATCGTCAACATATCAATGGAGTTTGCGTTGAGTGTGCGTACTGTCGGTGAGAGATGGATGAACTGTCGTATGTATCTAACGTGTTTCATGGCAGAGAGAGTCTGCGAGACATCGACATTGAGCGTATGCGGCTAATGGCTTTTAATCTGCTCGTTCGTCCTGTTCTCTCCTTGTTTTGGGTCCTACGATATTGCAGACCTAGTCTCTATCGCACTTTTCTCATAACTTCGGGTGCGATCCTTTTCTTGATTTTAATCTGTTTATTAAATATTTAGATTCGGAGAAGCTGGGATTAGCTTCTATAACTTTCTCATTTCGCAGTAGGCCTATAATGTCCTGGCATTGCGAAGAGATCGACGCAGGCGGATCTGCTGTCTTTTGTGGCAAATTATAACGAACAGTGATTAGGTAGACTCGATTCTCATAATATTCCACATATATTTCAATAGTAGTGAGGAAGAAGGCAATAGCTATGTCCCGGTGTACTCAAACAACAAATTATTTCGTAACCATAGGCAGCGAACAGCGACATTCATCCTTTCGTGACCTTAGAGTATGGCAACGAATTACACTTACACTTCTCTCGACCGCCCTCCAGTCACATGGGGGACTAAGGTCCATTTTAATTCCGGGGGACTTTTAATAAAAAAAATAGATATATAGATAAAAAAAAAAAATAGAATGGTAAAAACCCAGAGAAGAGAGAGATAAAACAAATCAAAAGCGAACTTACAAACAAATAGGCAACAACAACAAACAACACAACAGTAAGAATCGGGGGTAATAAAGACGTGGCCAGAATCTGAACGAGAAACGTTGGCAAGCCGCGAAGAAGGGGTGGGGGTGGACTGGGGCATCGGGGCTACGGTAACTGTATACTAATCGCATTTGAAACTTCAGAGTCAAAACATTATAGTGTGACTTTGCGTACGTGATCCCATTCAAGGCCAGCGGCAGCCTGGATCGTGCTGTAGAGAAGGTGACTTCGAGCTCTTGCTTATGCAGGATCAACGGATACAAGAAGTGGCTCACCGTGACGTCATTATTATATTCGTCTAATTGGGCTTAATTGCTGTGTACCTGTGGTAAGCACATAGCTGTCCGTATAACGGTGAAGTGAATCCTCTTCTATCTCTGCGTGAGGATTATCTTGTGCCAGTCATTAAGATCACGAGAAGACGATTATAGCTGAAAGATCAATTCCGGCTTCACGAGAACTCGCGTTGGAATTGGATCGAACAAGGAGGGGGCCTAAATATCAGCATGATCAGAAAGATGGCTATATTATTTTTAATCAAATGATTTGTCTTTTAATTCGACAAAGGATTCTTCATAATTTTGACATTCATTTTTTTAATACTCCAAAATATTAAAAGCGTGCAATCTCTTAATGCCTGCAATATTACTGCACAAACATTTTCCACACCATACAAAACCTACGTCTAATCTTACCTTGGCGCATCACAAAAGAAAAGTCTATTTTTCAAAATTACGGGCATCAATCGAGTCATTCCCCGATAACAAATTTTATCACAATTGAAGATGATACTTCGTCTTCTGATACTCGGTGTACAAATAACGATCTGCAGTAAAGAGAAAGGAGTTTCGAATGAAAAGCGTAATTGTAAGTTGAAACAGATTTTAGCTGCAATGTGCTTTGTGTGTCACGATAACGACAACTGTCAATCGGACATTATACAAAACAAAATCACGATCACATTCATGTTTTGGTTTTTAATGTAAATGGCAGGTTTTGGGTTTCCACAGTATCCATCAGAGCGAAATGACAGCCTATATCTTATGGTATTGGAACTTCCACAGCTGAAATAACACACATATATTTTTTTACGGTTAAATAAAGATTCAACTTTTAAATTCGACTTCCAAGTGAGCAAGCAAAACGCGGGTTTCTCTCGATATCATGCAATGTGATTGTTTTCTCGCGCGAAGGATTGTCTGCGTGTCTGGCTGAAGTCCCGTGTGGGTGCAAACTCATGTCACCTTTGAATGAGCGGTTACTTCGATATGTAGTGGTGACTACTCTGGGCCTTGTCAGTCGCTTAAAAATTATTCACGCGTCCTCGTCCTCTTTTACATCGGTATTTCAACAAGCTTGTGATGTTGCCTGTGCAAAATTTCAATCCATTCCAAGCACGGGAAGCAAGTTGAAATCCGCGACAAAATGACGCATTCGATTTGGATTTGAAAGAATCGAGCTCGCTCAGTGACACGGGCTCTTCAATTCAGACGGGGAGTTTCGTAAAAGAGCAATGTGCAATCAAAACCCTGCCAAATTACACTTGGACGACAGATCAAATAGTCATAGACTTTCTGGAAATGAAAGAATTTCCTGATCAGTGACGGTTCTCTCCTCGGTGAATATTCCAAGAAAAATCTGACCGAAAAGCGAGCCACGAACAACGCATCTTGATCTCCGAGACGTGGGCAATCGGGTAAGTTTCATGCTTACTCTTTCAGCGGCCGAGACGGTACATGGGCGTGCAGTGGGTCCAACCTTATAGGTCAGAATGAAACGAGACCTTTTATGAAATAAGCGCGGCGAGTTCAGTAGTCGGAGGCCGTCAGCTATTGTAGCATCTTCGGCAGTTTCGTACATCAAAGTCGAGGAGCGTTATCAGCGACCGGCTATAAAGGTGAACCATCCACTTTCAGCCTTTAATCCAAAAGTGTAAATTTTACTGGTTTTCGGCGCTTAAAGAGGCTTCCAAACTATACGCCCCTGCGCGATTAAAACTTTTGTAGAGGACATCAATAGCTTGAGCAGTTCAGTGAGGGATCAGTAATTGGATAAGTGCCTGTAAACTAGGGGGGGGGGGCTCATCCTTATTATGCAACGATAACGCCAGATGTCTCATCTCCATGATTCGCATTAATTTGTAATCAATCGACTGAAAGAATAATGATCTAGCCCGCACACAGAGGACATTCGAACTTTATTATACCCAGTCATCACCTTAGTAATGGGACACATTGTACCAGACAGTAGAAACTAGTATGACCTGATCTATGCTAATGAGGCAAGTTGTGCGGTTGATGTTGGAGCTGAATAGAATGGTGTTGAATCGTGGTATTGGGAATATGGGGTGAATCGAGGGATGGTTGGTTCGGGTGTGGGAAGCTGTGGTGCGCGTGGAGTTGGTCGGGAACTGGTGAGCCTAATTTTGGAGGTCGAAACTGTTTTACAAGTACCTGTTTGTACATCTCCCTCATTAGTCTCCGTCGAGAATTTGTTTTTGAAAGGGTACTAGATCTACTTTTTTTCGGAAGTTGGATAAAACAGAACGCTCTTTTATCGCCTTCCTGTGTGACCTACTTTCATCGTAACGTCTTCGTCTCAAGCTACTAATCTGTACCTACCCTCTTCTTTGCTTGTAACATTGGTAGGCCTACTTGTACAATATATGTTATCAAAAATTAATATGTGGTAAGTTCTTGTAAATATCTGGTTTATTATTGGATGCCACGTAGGTCCTGTAGACAGTGGCGGATCCGGTGTTGATTAGATTATGTGTGGGCCGTTGGATGGTGAGTGTTATTGTTGGTCGTGGTGTGAAGCTGGCGTGTGGTTGGGGTCACAGCGGTGTATGAATGTCGAAAGCATGAGCTGCTCGGGCCGGCGTATGCTGTAGGTGTAGTGGTTTTGAAAACTTGGACTTAATTGTATACAGTGGTAACAGTTTTATGCGTATGAATGAATGGCGGGAAACGAGCTATGTGAGCGGTTGTGATGGGCGGGGTCTTAGCAGCTTCTCTTTATGCGTAGGACCCAGGCGCTTCGGTGGTCGCATGCTTGATTGTAGTGTTGTGTCGCGATGTGCAGTGATGTGTCGGGAGCGTTTTAGTAGATTGTCAATGGAGGGTCATCTCATTGCGGTCTGGGTATTTTCTTGCTGTGGTTGTCGCTCGCGATTGCTGTGCGGGGCCTGAGTGTAAATGTGTGGCTATGGCGCGATTGCGGGTTATGGGGTGTATGATGTGGTGCAGGGATATGTGTATGTAGTGCGCTGATGGTGTTTGATGGTTGATACTTCATGGATTGTTTTCTGGTTTATCGAGCTGGCAGGTACTTTTTGTTATATAGTGCGGTTTGGATCAAAGACAATATGCGTTGAGGTGTTGTTCTGGGTGTTTTTCTTGAAATATATGTGCGGACCTGTGCCTTAGATTCTAACTAGACTGGACAAATGTTTATTCTTGCCCTGACACTAACATGATAGGTATGGATAGTCAGACTTGTTTTTATGTCTTGTTTCCTTGACATTTTTTTGGCGTAGTTGTATGTGTAGAGAAAGAACCCTGATTCGTGAGGGGTGGTGCGAATTTAGTGTAAATGTACGGGAGAAATTTAACTGTAAAGGATTCAAGGGCTGGTCCTAGTGCTCACTAGTGTGGGGAATCATGATGGTTTTAGAGAAGTAAGAAAGACATGGTAGTACGAACAAGGCGCAAATTAAGGTAGCTGAGGGAGTGGGAGTATGTAGGAATAAGGATATGAGACGAAGGGATTGGTGATATTCTTAGAGCACTAAGATGTGTGTGTGTATTTGTCGATTGCTATTTGTTGAGTACACACCATTTGTGATGTAAAGGATTATGAACATTGTGACAGTGATACATCAAATTGACATCGGGCAAAATGTGGTTGGAAAAGGCAAGATCTTGACGAAGTTATCTAGATGGCAAGAGTCTGGGCGCGTTTTGTGTGTTCGGTATTTTTCATGATTGTATAGGAGTTGCAGATGTGGTGATTCAGTCATACGCTTGAAATATGTGCGGAGTTGAGTATCGTAATAGTCGATGGAATGTAGCTAGAGTTGTGTTCATGATAGTGGTCAGAGATTGTCGTCAGGGAGGTAATTTGCAGTTCCACGCTCGACGCGATGATCTGCTCATTAGTACCCTTCTGCAATTATAACTGGTGTGTATTGTGATACGAGCCGCGAATCGTGGTTTAATATTTAGTAGTGCTCTTTCGAGGATATGATGACTTAGCGTGCAGCGCTTGTATTTGTGGTTGTGTTTGCTTCTCCTAGTTTGTGTGGTGTTTATCAGTAAGGGTGTCTTAGCAATGAGGCGATGTGTCTTAGCAAATTAGAGCGTAAGGTAAAAATAACTGATCATATACCTGTGTAATTAAGACTAAGCCTAATTATCAGCATTTCTGTGTGGGATTTTGGGGTGGTGTTGATGGGTGATGTGGCGATTGCTCTGATTTCACTAGGTGTATAAGCAGTCGGCGGTTTTGTGTTGGCGAGACTCCTGATGAGTGAGGACTGTGAGTCCGAGAGATGTACGGATGGTACCTTCAGTGTTCTGGGAGACGGTAGCTGTCGGTTGGCTGCAGGGTCGGTAGGAATATAGAAGAATGGTGACAATTGTTATGTTATAGAGTTCGGTTGGTGTCTTGGGGTGTGGTCTTGTAATTTATTTCGGTGTTGTGATTATGAGAGGAACGGGTTTTGGTTACTTCTGTTGGATTTCTTTTCCTGTGATAGTGTTTGTGCCACTGGTGTGGTTTGAATGTATAATATTATTGGTTATGAGTAGACTCACAGAGGATCGCGCTGTGAAGGCCGAGCATATAAATGTGTGTCGGTGTTAGTGAGGTTGTGTATGTAGGTTAAGTATGCTATTTTGTGTATTAACTCAGTGTTGGAGTCGTCGTATTAACCGGATGTTTAGGCGACTACTGTGATGTGAAGGGCAGGGGAGTTGGTGTGTTATCTGGTGCCTGGATGTGGGTGACAGCGTTGATTGTGGGTGGGGGTGTATGCAGGTCAGTGTTGCTTTTGAAGTACTGTGTATTTAATCTAAAAGCGTACTTAGTTGCAACTACCTATTGGCGTTGTCGTTTATCCGTATTTTATCTCGTTCAGCCGCTGGTTACGTTGTCGGCCCAGCACACTCTAGTGTATTTTATCAAATAGCGATTAGTGCGCGGTGTCGTACCTTGGGTAACTTCAACTCTCAACTGTCGATGAGTGAGGATATGAGGGGGGTATATGCTGTATGGAGTAATACTGTGTCGTGTCTGAAGTCTTGGGTCGAGACGTGAGTGTCTTAGGAGACGAATCTCTGAGTATTTGAATGGGGTCTCAAGAAGGTGAACGGGATGGGGAGAGTATTTATGTAGAGACGAGTAGGCGAGTGATGAGTCGAGAGGTAGTAGTGTAGAGTACGACGGAGAAGCATGAAAAGAGCGGATGGGTAGATGAAGGTGCATGGCATGTTGGTGAGAGTTCGGATTGTCTTGGTGTGGGTCGGCAATATACAATTCTTTTTAGTGGGGGGGGGGGGGGGGGTAAACAGTATATATAATATATTAATTATTTGTACTTGACGCGTTCACACGCATTTACTGTACATAGAGCTCGTGTATCGAAATATATAATACGTGCAGACCATTATTTACAAGGCAGTTGTGCTTTGCGATTGAGTGACCTACATAAACAACCCCGAAAGAAACGTGGTCTAGTAAGCCGCCGCTTAATTAGGGATGAGAGGGGGGGGGGGGGGCAGACGGCAATTTCTGGGATTCTGGATGATCCCCTCTCCCCAAAAGAGCACCCGCCCTCCCGCCCTCCCCCGTTGGCGCCCGCGGTGCGCAATGGTTGCGATGTGACAGTCGGGTCGAGAGCAAAGCGAGAGAGAGAGAGAGAGAGAGAAAGAGAACTGTAAGAGAAGGAGGGAAACGTGAAAGAGGCGCGCTTCTTCCGCTCCCAGCGATTTGGTATTTAGCTCGTTCATTCAACTGGCATTCAAACCTTCCCCTCTTTCTCTCCGTCTTTCCCTTTCTATCCATTCTCTCTTCCCTTGGCAATACGTGTGTGTGCGATTTTGATGGGGCGAACCATTATGATGTAGGGATGTCTACATCCGGAACTTCGAAAAGAGGGAGGTTTCGATATTGCTGAATAATTAGAAAAGGCGTTCGCAAACCGAGTTGCAATTTGTTTATTGTATTCTCTTTTAGTATAAACTGATTGGCATAATAATTTAATATACGCCCTTGCGCGAGTTATTACTCCAACATGACTCTTCAGAGATGTCAATATAAAAAGTAGTATTATTGCTACAGAAAATATATACAAATAACAGTATACAATAAAATGTACATTAAGGAATATTCCTTCAATTACGAATAGAACATTAAAAGACATTATACAGATCATGTCCCAAAGGACGTTGATATTATTCAGGTAGGGCCTTAAATAAGTTTATCAAACTTACAGACAACACTATAGACAAACATGTTTAAACTAACTAACGCAATATACAGTGCGTCCAAAAAAGAACTATAACACTTTTGAAATGGCTACCAAATAAAAAAAATAGATGGTTCCTGGGGAAAAGTTTATATGTATATTAAAGCTAAAACCTCAACTATCATTATGATACAAAAAAATTCCGAAAACAACGCATTTCAGTGACAATGCCCCACTTTTGTTAAGGGACACAAATTAGTCTGGCGCAGGATTCCGTATTCATTTATCACGTTTATATGGAAGGCCAGGAGGGAATAAAAAAATAATGGAATAAAATCAGCAACAACGGCAAAATAAACTGAATTGAAAGCAAAAATCAATGCTATTAAAACAAAACTGTGAAAAGATACATTTTTGCATAAGATTGATTGTTTATTTCTGACTTCTCGTATATCTTTTACCTTGTCAGCTGAGTTATTCCATTATTCTTTGATTCTCTACTGGCGTGCCGTACAAAGGGGATAAATGAATACCCGAATTCCTGCGCAGGCTATTTTTTTGTGTGTCCTTCTCAAGTGGGCATTGCTCACTGAAGAGTGCGTTAGTTTTGATTTTTTTGGTGTCATAACGATAGTTGAGGATTGAAGCTTTATATACTTATAACCTTTTCCCCCAAAATCATACATTTTTTATTTGATAGCCTATTCAAAAGTGTATAGTTCTTTTTGGGACGCACTGTATAGGTACGTTTTCCCATCGAGAAGGGATAACAAAATTCACACTATAGCCTGAAGTCTTTATACGCAGGGCCATGTTGTGTGGAAATCGAACATATAACGTGGTATTCACGCTGTCTACGTGGCGCTTATAAATAATGCGAGTATATTGTTGAGACAATTCCCCACTGAAATATCATTACTCCTTTATATAAGATTAATAATGGTGGCTTTCTTATAGAACGCTCAGTCCGTCACTGAGCATGACGCTCATGGCGCTTTACAAAGAATGTTTACACATTATTACCCCGGTTCATAGCTGAGCGGCCAAGTATGTAACGCTCGAGCATATCGGGTACCCATTTACACCTGGGTGGGGAGGAGCATTGTAGACAAAACGCCCATGCCCTAGGACGTAATGTTATGTCCTATTGAGTTTAAAATATAATGACTCATGATAATAGTAAACTGTAGACAAACGAAGCTGTTTTGGTTAAGATTTAGTAATATTGTACAGAATACTCTACAAGATTAGATTTTCGTTCAATAAATTTACTTTAATTGAAGGCTGTAAATTAGACAACAAACGTGTTAAAACCCTAAATTTTCTGATCGTTTATGCAAAATATGCAATTTATTCATCTTTTGTTCAGGCAGAAAAGAAAAAGATTCTTTTCCATGAACTATCTATTTACAGTGTATTTAAAAGAATGATTTGCGATCGCTTAGAGATAGAAAAATGTTGTAAAACTAAAGCGTTATGTACATTTTATAACACTTTAGTTCAAGAAAATATTCAATGTTTCATGTAAAATAGATGATTTATGTAATTTGTTCAAAGGTGTATGTTTTTGTCAATGAATTTATTTTCAAAAAAAAAATAATATAATAAATAAATAAAAAAAAAAAAAAATTGCAGATTCGTCCATCTGACAAATTATTTTTTTTGTCCATTTTTTTTGGTATAGATTTCCTGAAACTATACCCAATCTTTAGAATGTATTTACCTTCGTCGAATAATTCTGTTTTTGAAGTAAGTTTCAACAATTTACGTTCATGATTTGGGGCTGTATTTGTAATGATTTTATACTGATGTTGTACGCGACAAAGCATTATAGCGTAGGAGTGAAATAACCATTAAACACGAGTCTTATTATATCCATTTAGCCATTGATCTTGTGGCTAAACGTGGAAGCTATTATTAACGGTAATCTAAAAACATATTTCTATCGCGAAATATTTCCTATCAACGTATATCATTATTCGAAAGCTTGAATTGTAAATTTGATTAAAAAATAGCTCACAGCTACGACCACGTCATATTGAGTATCTTTCAATTATATTTCTACTCTCAGAATATTAAAGAGTAAAAACGCACTCAAAATGACTAAAATTCTATTCTAAAAGTAAATTACTATAAATGAATGAATATCCCTTTTCTAGTGAAAGGTATATTAGATGGCTTACAATTTATTTATTTATTCATTTATTTATTAAAACATCTTTATACAGGATAACATGTTCAGATAATGTATACACTGTTTTCAATACGGTCCTGTTGACATAAAAATCCAACAACATATAGGCCTAGGAAAATGCATAAAAGAATTTCAAATACAAAATAGTTAAAGAAAAGAAAAAAAAATGATATATGATATCATTCATCCTTTACTTATATAATGATATAAGTAGGCATACTATTATTAGCAACAAACATCTGAGACACGAAAGTGTGACAGAAATAGGTAAAAAGACCGTACTTCATTTCTGGTTATGCGTAAACGTATTTTTACCTATCTGCAGACAATGTGAATTATTTTGAGCAATTTTATTTTTCTCCAAAGCACGCCAATGTATCCATCGATATGACCCATTAGAGAACAAATTTACCGTCACGTGACCTCATTGATGCATTTTTGTACATTTGTACAGCGATATAATAATTCCACCAAATTATCATAAATGGAAAATAAAACGCAAAGCGATAAATGCATTGTTGTCAGGCATTTATTGGAATGTGGGTCGAGGTTTTGTGTGTAACCATTATCGTATTTGTTATAAGAACACAAGAATACCAATATAATCATTTGAATATGATGAATAAACATGCCCGCACCTAGTCCTGCCTCTGATAAACGGTGGTGATAGGGGAAGCGGATAATATAGGTGCCCGCACTTCTATCGTTCTGGAGCGCTGAATTCACGGTCATTATGCGAAATCATACACAAAGGCATGGGACGGCGTGCGAAAAAGGGATTTTTCTTGATTGTAGAAATTTAGTCATATCTCAAGAAATACTGCACCAAAGGTGATTAAAAAAAAATGCAGAAGGAATATATGAATATATATATATATATATATATATAATATATATATTATTATATAATATATATATATCTTACTAAAACGGGCCTTAAGGGGAACTGAGAAGAATAGCTTTATTCAGTCAGGATTCCCCTTCAGCGACTTTCTATAGGCGAAAAATTCCCCTTAACGCCAATTCTATAGGGTTAGGGATAGGGTTAGTTTGGGGCGATATAAAAAGGAGGAAACAAAGAAATTCGCCTTAAAGGACGAAAATAGGTATATATATATATATATATATATATATATATATATATATATATATATATATATATATATATATATATATATAAACCCCTCCCAAAAAGTTCCTCAAATCGACTTTGGGTCATGATAACTTTTTATGTACGTTTTAGTTATTCCTGATATTCGTTCCATTGGAAAGATAATTTACCCCCTTTTTATTGATATCATTATATGTAATGATTGTGTCATGCTTCAATGCACCGATTAGCAGAATATGGGGAAAAGTAAAAAGTCAAACGTTGTTAAAAGGAAATTTTATTAATCACACTGAAGTCCCGCAACTCCAATTTAGACCCTGATAACTTTTGGGGTATTTTATAATTTTTATTGAATTTTATACCATTGTCAAGTTCATTATTCCTCTTTTTTATTGATACCTAATTTGCCCTGGTGATGTCATGCCTGGTTCCACAGAACCCCTGAAGACCAACTGAATGTAAGGCAAAGTAAAATATAATGTCCAGTTTAGATGTTCTGTAACACAAATTTGAACCTTTAGATTTTAATATGGGTTTTAATCATTATCATATTTTCTAGCATTGAAAAGTTCATTTATTCTTCTTTTTATTGATCTCCTATTTGCAATGGTAACATCATGCTTGAATGCACATAATTCACGAACATAATGCGAAGTAAAAAGTGAAAAGTTGCGAAATGCATTATTACTCAAATTGAGTAACTTGCAATAGACAATAACAGTCACAATAGGCATTCAATTGGCAACATTTGACTTCTGACTTGTCTTATTGTTCAGGTGTTCTGTGCATACACAAACAATGCTATTGTTGTAATGAAGGTATCATTGAAAAGAGGAATAAATGAACTTGGCAATGGTATATAATCCAATAAAAATGATAAAATACCTGAAAAGTTATCAAGGCTTAAAGTTGAGTTTTGGAATTCAAATTGATCAATAAAACTGCATTTTGCAACATTTGACGTTTTACTTTTCTCCTTACTTTGATGTTCTGTGCATTGAAGCATGACACAATCATTGTAAATAGGATATCAGTAAAAAGGGGAATAAATCATCTTTCCAATAGTCTATCAGGAATAACTAAAGCATACCTAAAAAGTTATCATGGCCCAAAGTCCATTTGCGGAACTTTTTGTATAGGGTTTATATTATTTTTTTTTTTTTTCAGAAGTAAGAAAAAAAATCCTGTTTTGGGGTTTCGTTTTTTTAAATCCAGATACTAGGTTAATTATAGCAAGCTCTGATGGACGCACGGACCAAAACAAACTTTTTGAAAAAAAAAAAACAAAACAAACAATCCAAAATAGACCCTTGTCAGAAAATATGGGGCGGAAATCGTAATGAGGGTGTCCGCATCGCACGACCCCCTCATTCCTCCCTTGTTTTAAAGTGCCCCTAGGGGGCGTCTTGGGATGTTGACCTGGATAATACGAAGCCATGTGTGACTGTTCGGAAATTTAAGGACTCCGCGGTCAGGCGCTACATTTTTAAATATAGATTGCATGCAGTCATAATTTGGTAATGTTGAACGGTTGGATAATCATGCAGTTATCTTTTTCTTCTTCTTTTTTTTTTCTTTCCCTCTCCACTCTTTCTCTGTCTTTCTCTCTCCACCTCTCTATCTTCCTCCGTCACACTCTCTTTTCTCTATATCAATGTGGCTTTCTGTGTTCTATTTCGCATTTCCATTATTTCCATCAATGGCTGGGTTTTTGGGGTTTTGTTTTATAAGTTATCCCTATAAGCCATATTTTCAGTTACATGTACATGTCATCCATATGCGTTATCCCAACTAAACCGGGTTGTATGACGTCTAATTTCTATGATCATATGATTTGAGGTGTAAATTCTGCTATTTATAGATAATAACAATTAATCGTTGAAATATCGTGCAGGTGCATGGCAAACCCCTATCCCGAAAGGTGTCGATCCATCCCTGAGCATTGATATCATGTCACACCCGGACGAGAACCTCTCTGCGTCTCTCTCGAGTTTGTCGGATTTCGTAGAATATACTTGCGTCTGACGCAAGGAGGTGCACGTTTTGTTGTTATTGTTTTTTTCTCAGAAACGACGGGTGCAAGTTGCCGGTATTACATTACTACTGCACCATGTCGAAACGCAAGGTATCGTATGAAGAAGAGTGTAGTTTAGCCACCCGACGGCGGGACGCAAGATGCGGCACTGACACACCGGGTCCCCTACCACTGCCTACGGTGGCCGTACGGCGATCGGAAACAGGTGTTTTCAAACCATTTTTGTACTGGATGGTTCTTACAAAAATACTTCAAAACCGCTGTTTCGCACTCGCTGTGAGGGAACTGTAGGGAAAATGTGACTACGCCATTACAGATTTAAACATTTAAAATAAACAAAAACAAAACAACACAACAAGCACGATTGAGATGTAATCAAGGTGCGTTAGGCCCTTTTAGAATGTCATGGTCAAAACGGTGTTCTTCACAGTATCTTTCTGTGTCGGACGCAAATAGAGGCATTATAGGACAAACAGTGAGCTATATGTGGGTTGTGCCATAGCCACATAGGATGGCATATCCTAACGTAGGATTGTTATACCGCAGCAATTACACACATTTGTGTCACTTTCCATCCACGTATGTCTCATAACTTATTACGTATTTTCTAATGAAAGTTGAGTTGACGTACGATGATCACTTTTTTATTTTATTGTAGTCCTACAAAATTATTGATGATGAATAATGTAAAGGTTAGAACAAACATGTTCCCGAAGAAAAGAACATGCATGTAAAAGAGACGTGACTTAAAGCAGTTGGTTTTAAGGTCTCGGTGTAAAAATGGCAGAGGTAAAAATGCAGAGGCAAAAATGGCAGAGGTAAAAATGGCGGAGGTAAAAATGGCGGAGGTAAAAATGGCAGAGGTAAAAATGGCAGAGGCAAAAATGGCAGAGGCAAAAATGGCAGAGGTAAAAATGGCAGAGGTAAAAATGGCAGAGGCAAAAATGGAGAGGTAAAAATGGCAGAGGCAAAAATGGCAGAGGTAAAATGGCAGAGGTAAAAATGGCGGAGGTAAAAATGGCAGAGGTAAAAATGGCAGAGGCAAAATGGCAGAGGAAAAATGGCAGAGGTAAAATGTCAGGTCTTACGCAATTAAATTGTCATAGCAAATCCCATGAATAAAACATGGCCAATTCCCTGGGTGGTATCTCACTTCTCGGAAACGCCTTCACGACAGATTAAAAATATTACGTTTCCGTCTCCGATGTTGCGGAGACGTCGCGGAGATGTCTCCACGACGTCATTTAAAAAAATGTAACAAAGAACTTTCAAAGAACCGTCTCAAAGTAGTTTCTGCGACTCATGAAACGTCTCAGAGACGTCTCCGCAACAATTTTTTTTAAAACCTTGTTTAAAACGTTTCATGAGTCGCGGATACAACTTTGAGACGGTTTTTTTGAAATTGCTTTGTTACAGTTTATGAAAAATGTATCGGAGACGTCTCTAATACTTTTTATCCGTCGCGGATATGATTCTGTCGCGGAGACGTCTCCGCGACGGGATCCTTTGTTTCACGTATAAAGTGTAGTAGGACCTATAAGAAACGTGTCTGAAAATTAAGGAGAAAGAGGAGGACTAAGGAGACACAAGCTATAATGGCAAAACCATGTTGACAAATCCGTCTCAAATGTGTTTCCGCGAAGTGAGATACCAAAAGGGGTAAATAGTTAACGAAGAAAGCTAGTTATAAAGGATTATAATATATCATTATTGGAGGTGTTCTTAACTTTTAAATTGACTGCCTTCCATTTGGACTAGCTGATTATGAGCTATTGCAATATCAAAGTATTGGCGATTGTTATAGTCATTACTGCACGTGTTACATCAAATCGTATTGGTATTTTTTTTCTATTTTTTCTCTCATGAGGTAAAAATAATAAAGAATTACTTTTGTTAAGACATGTTGTTGTTTGTCCGTTAAACAAAAACGTGCACACCTATTTTAAGATGCATTTCCACACTGACGTCGTAATTTATTTATAATTTGTATAACATGTACAGTTAAAAGGTAAAAATGTAAATAAAACAATCGTTCACTTTGGTATAGCAATATCTCATAGCAGATATTAATCCTACAAATGGAAGTCAGTCAATTCTATAGATAAGGACCCTCCAAGCAGTCCAGCATTTAAATTTGAAAATCCCTTCTCAGTTTTCTTTATGAATGTCTTACCCCCTTTCCTAAAGGGAATTTGCCATAATTATGAGCATGGGCTTTGCTATGACAATTGGATTGCGAAAGACATTCCATTTTACTTCTGGCATGTTTATCTCTGCCATTTTACCTCTGCCATTTTTACACTCTGCCATTTTTACCTCTGCCATTTTTACCTCTGCCATTTTTGCCTCTGCCATTTTTGCCTCTGCCATTTTTACCTCTGCCATTTTTACCTCTGCCATTTTTGCCTCTGCCATTTTTACCTCTGCCATTTTTGCCTCTGCCATTTTTACCTCTGCCATTTTGCCTCTTGCCATTTTTGCCTCTGCCATTTTTGCCTCTGCCATTTTTGCCTCTGCCATTTTTACCTCTGCCATTTTTACCTCTGCCATTTTTGCTCTGCCATTTTTACCTATGCCATTTTTACCTGGCACCGGTTTTAATGCCCCCTTGCCCTTTGAGAGGGCTTAAACTGAAAGCCATTACGAACCATCAGCCTTGTATAGCACCACCTGAATTCCTCAACTATAAAACCTGGCCGATTCGTAACCCATAATGCAACATTCTGAGAAGTGTAGTCTTATAATATAGGCCCGATTTTTAATGATGACAGACTAATTCAATACTAAATATATTCACATCGCAATAGTTATGTTACCAAGTAGCAAAACAAGTACTTTCCCCTCAAATATATCACCGTTAATAGTAGTTTCCTTATAGGTCTACATGTTCAAATAATTTCACTTTAATTCACTGTTTTATTGATCTCAAAAGGTATGTTTAAAGACTAGACTTAATAACACACAATCAATGACAGTGTTGGTCAGTTCTTCTCTCTTTTAACTAGCAAGGTCCCATGGAAGCTTACTTACAAGCAACTAAAATGCTTTTCTTAAAGCAAGTTTAACTAAAGTATCAAACACCCATTAGAGGGCGCCCCACCTTTTCATCCTGCACTCAAACTTCGTGCCAAAAAGTCAGGTGCGTACAAGCCGTGCTACCGTACACATCTACGATTGCCCGTCCCTTTACAGAGGTCATGGTCATTTAAGATTTACCAATAATAAAAAAAAAATCATTAAGACAAATTATATCCTGGTACTTAACAATAATTATAATTCTTTAAAATCCTATTTTGAACACGTACAAACCAGTCGGGATTTGTATGATTCAATTTCTCTATAAATACGTTTTGTTGTTTCCAGAAGTCATCTCTTCAATTTGGTTGGCAATAAAATAATAGCCTTTGCGCATGTTTCGTTTCTTAAATTCACGCTCCCCTAGCTTTGGCTAAAGTCATGCATAGCTAGGTATATCTTCGTAAATAGAGCGATGAACGAGTCTTATTGAAGACTATCCATGACTCAGCCTCGATGAAGTTTGCAGCGCGGGAAAACGGAGGGTCAGAAAGGGTAAGCAAGTGAGACTTCCCCACCCTTCCATCCCCTTCCCCTACCCAAAGGTGTGCTTATGATTGACGGACAGATAGGATTGCTATAGAAGGTGTAGGATGGAGTGAAGGTGATGAATAGATATATGAGAGAGGGGGGGGGGGGAGGGGCGTTCTAACTGTACATTTTACCACCCCTTCAACTACATTCCAAATAAGGGGGTGGGGGTGGGTGGGTTGCTTATTATGAATGACGGAAGTTGCCAAAGCGGGCGAAGCTAAGGACTGGTGGAGCGGATGAGGTGAGAGAGTGAACGTGTATGGGTGTGTGTGCGTGTGGGATAGGGCTTTGTCAAACTTTTGTTAATGGTTTGTTCTTCATTTTTGCACTTTTTATATTTTCATGATACTTCCTACCTGTCATAGACAGAATCGCGTCCGGTATCTTGGAAAAGAGAAAGTGCCTACATGTATTCTCACAATCGAGCAAGAGTGTAATAAACTAGGGTTAAACTTGCGTTGAAACTTCTAACCTCATTAATTTTTTATTTCTATTTTTTTTTATTATTATTTATTATTAGATCTAGTTGAGCGATTTCATAAGTTTTTGGCTCGACGGGAAGAAGATTTAGTAGTATACCACGCCATCTATTGTCAATGCATGCTCCAACTCTCAGTTCAATCTTTTCGAATTCACTTCTACAGCAGGGGCTCAAGTAAAAATTTGAAAATATGAGAGGGAGTAGATGATAATTCTTACATTATGATTCTATAAAATAAACATACCTATTCAATGCATAAGTATTTAAGAAATACAGGAGGCGCCTCTTGCGCCCCATCAGGACCCACCACTGTAAATCTAATTTTATTGACAACGACCAACTACTATCCAAGACCCAAATGACCCCTCTCCTGCATCCATCTCCCCAGTTCACCCGGCAGTTGTCCGCAAGACTCGCCGGATCAAATCTCAGCTTCCGGACACATCAGAATGCTGACTGACACTTTATCGGAAGCTAGGTATAAGCCCAAACTAGATCGGTAGGGAAACCTCATCTTTCACCCCTTGCCTAAATATAAAATAGAAACGACGAAATTATTAAAGGAATAGAGCAGGGTGAAAACTTTGTGTTTACTAGGCCTGTGGGCTAAACAAAGAAGAAGGGGGGAAAAAAAAGGGGGGGGGGGTTGGGAGGAAAAGCATGAGATCGTGAGGGCCTGGTAAAGGTGTGAACATCGGGATAAGCACTAGCGAAATAAATGCCGTGGCAAAATAGCTGCTATTTTCCTCATTACAAACGCCATCTTTATTTTGGTCACCAAAATTTCCTACAAACCATGCTAACTGTACAGCAAAGATAAACTGAACATCCCATCTCCTTTGTCGGATATGTCTAACAGTTTTTTTTTTGTCCAAACCGCGCTCTGATCCGCGATTCCGGATGCACGAAAAGGGAAGTCCATTAGCATTTTCGGAATTTGAAGAAATTGAAACCTTAAAAGTGCACCTTGATTTCAATAGGTCTTTTCTTTCCTTTTCCTGCTGAAATGCAAATCAATAGTTCCAGCATGGAGGAAAGAAGAAACTCCAAGGTTCCAGGCTAACAATCTACATGTGTACATATACATGATATATATCGAATGTACCGGTCTCATTTTGGTAAAAATTACCTGTATTATCTTGGAGTAATGTTGTTATTTGGGTGCCCTATGGGGCAGCAAAGTGATGTGGGGCAAGTTGGGACATGGGGCGTTATGGGGCGTGGGGCATTTGCGGACAAATGGTCAAAAACGGGACGTGGCGTACAAGTCATGTAGGACGACGAGTGAGGAGGTGCAGGATGGGACACACACTGAAAACCTAAACGGGTAGACCGACTAGTTTTAAAGCTAGTCGTAGTGATGCCCAGACTGACTAGCTTTAAAACTAGTCGGTCACGACGGACTAGCTTTCCTTCAACACGACCCGGTTATTACGGACTAGCTTTAAAACTCGTCCGTTTCTACGGACTATAGCTTGAAAGCTAGTCCGTCAAGTTAGTCCGTCATGACAGACTAGCTTTAAATCTAGTCGGTCACGACAGACTAATCTTAAAGCTCGTCCGTCGTGACCGACTAGTTTGACGGACTAGCATAAAAGCTAGTCGTAGTGATGCCCAGACTGACGAGCTTTTGAGCAGGACTAGCTTTTCAGCTAGTCGGTCATGGTGTGAAAGCTAGTCCGTCGCGCTTTTCTACCGCGATGTTCTTGCTGCTGTCTTGACAGACTAGCATGACGGACGAGGTTAATATGGCTTCACCAGCTTGTCAGAGACGTCAAATCTGAAATATTAGGAGACATTATAAAGATACGATTAAAAACATGCATTTTGTCACAAGAATTTGAGCAAAACAAAAATAAAAAAACAAAACATTTTATTATGATGATATAAATCAGAAGACAGGAATTAATACAGGAGGCACAATTAGTTAACATTATGGCAATTATCAAATAATTTGGGCACGGGGCCCAGGGGTCGACGCCATGGCTTGCATCATCATGACTTTTTGTTGTAGGCCTATGATTTGGCAAGACATAATTTTTCGCGTTGGTGATTAAGCATTAATCTATGTGAAAATAACGCTATCTGTGACTGAAACATAAGGAATTTAAAAAGAGTAGGGGAGACCGGGGACAAATGTAACACGGGCAATTGTAACAGAGGCTCCCATTCCTAGCAGAAACACGCTATAAAACTTAAAATTTGTAGAGAACATGCGCATTTAATCGCTCCACATCTGTAGAGTGTAAGCAGATTTAACGGTTCGTGGAACTTTCTACAGCGGAAAAACCGTTTTTGAGCATAAAAGTAATATTTCACATTACCATTGTTTTTCTTCTGGACAAATATGTGGATGAGCTACGGCTGTCATTTTGTATATTTAGAAATTATGTTCTTAGGCCATATTTTGCTAAGTTTCAACGACGAATACCGAAGCTAAGATAGAAAAAATCTCTGCAAATATGGTCACCTCTGCCAGGGGCAATTGTAACAAGCTGTTACAATTGCCCCTGTTTCTGTTAAAGTAACTCCCGTAGGAACTCGTAAAGCAGATTTCCGCTGAATCAACACCAAGCTATTAAATAACCAATCAGGACCGCGGAGCGTTTTTGAGTGGAGGGCTGAGCGGCAAGTGGAGGGAGTGGGGGGGGGGGGGGGGGAGGGGGGGGGCTGAAAGACTAAAAAAAAAAAAATACAAATGTATGGCCATTTTTCCGTTTTTGTACACGTTCGCTGACGAAGCCCTCCCAGGCTCCGTGCTCCTGCAAATTACATAGAAAACATTACAATTGTCCGGAATTTGTTCTTCCTGTAACATAATTAAAATATAATCAGAACCTCTGAACCATGGAGCTAGCCTGATAGACACAATTTTCAGGGGGAATTATGCTACAAAATGAAGAGAGTGAACATTAGGTTCCTTTAATGCCAAAATTGTAATAGTAGTAGACTTGGAAATAAAGAAAAACAGCAAAGAGTATGCCTCGTCAATAAGGGTGCTTTCTCACTTGCGGAGACGTCTCCGCGACATAAAAAGAAATTTCGTCTCCGCGACGGATAAATAGTATTAGAGACGTCTCCGAGACGTCTCCGCGACAATTATGAAAAAAAAATCCGTCTCCGAAATCAGGAACGTCTCGGAGACGTCTCTAATACTATTTATCCGTCGCGGAGACAAGATTCTATTCTGTCGCGGAGACGTTCCCGAAGTGAGATAGCACCCTTAGCTCAAGCATCATAACTTCAGAACTTTGAAGTTCAATTATAATGCTTTACAAAAACAAAAGGTAACAACATCTATAACCTCAGACATGAAAATTAGGGTGGTATCTTCACTTCGCGGAGACGTCTCCGCGACAGATAGAAATTTCGTCTCCGCGACGGATAAATAATATTGTGGCGGAGACTCTCCGAGACGTCTCCGCGATATTGGAGACGTTTTTAATACATTCTGTCCGTCGCGAAAACAAAATTTTCTATTCTATCGCGAAGACGTCTCCGCAAAGTGAGATACCAGAGCCTCAAGTTTTTATTCTTGTTGTTTGTTGTTTTTTTTTTAAAATTTATATCACTTTACTGCAAAAGAAAAAGTAAAAAATATGAAGAGAGTGACCATATACGTTCTTTTAATGCCAAGATTGTAATAGGAGTAGACTTGGATATAAAGAAAATAGCAAAGAAAAGCCTCGTTGATAAGCTCAAGTATCAGAACTTTACAACTTTGAATTATTGTCGATTATTATGCTTTACAAAAACAAAAGGTAACCATATCTATAATCTCAAACATGAAAATTCAATAACTTTGAACATATCTGTCTAAACGTTTGTTAGAAATGCAATGAAATATTGAATTTTCCGAAAAAAAGTGCCTTTAATTTGTTTATCATTTGTTTCATTGTAATCAGAGCCTCATGTTTGTTATTCTGTTTTTTTTTTTTTTTTTTTTTTTTTTATTTATATCACTTACTAGAGAACTTCAGAACTTCATAACTTTGAATGTATAATCAATTATATTCATTTTTTACAAGGACAAAAGGTAACCTTATCTATGAGCTCAAACATGAGGAATTAATAACTGTGAACATATGATTTTTTTTCATTTTATTTTATTTTATCGTCGAGTGTTCATGGTATAACACATAAAAAAAAACACTGACAGCACAGCCATGAAAACTGAAAAGGCTTATTTACAATGGGGTCCTATAAAATGAGAAAGAGAAATAGGGACCCCCCTGCCTTGTTTTTTCTTAAAAAAAACGCATATATATAAAAGGAGAGAAGAAAAAGGAAGGGAGAGAAAGGGAGAGGCGGAGAGAGAGAGAAGAGGGGGAGGGCAGATAGAAAGTAAAAATAAAGAGGGAGTGAATGAAGAAAAAGAAAGATAGAAGAAAGACAGAGGAAGAGAGAGGGAGGATGGCAGCCCCATAAAAGATTAAAATATATTTTCAATATGTACCTGAAAATATATGTCCAATACGTTTTGTTAAAAGGCAAAGCCATATTGATTTTTGCCAGAAAAAAAGTGCGTAATTTGAAGATTGATTTTAACAAAAAAAGCAAGAAAAAAAACTGTCATTTTTACTTCTCTTAGAAATGTATCACTTTATTTGAAAGAATGCGTTAAAGTCAAAAGGCGTAAGCTAACATAAAGTGTTATACAACAGTTGTCAGTTGAAAGATATATTGTGTAGTTACAAAGTAGATAAAGAACAAATATGAATTAATGAAGTTCTATAATTCACAGTTAAAGGGTGAAGCCACAACAACTAAAAATAATCATTAAAAAAAAAAAAAAAAAAAAAAAAAACTATCATAACTTTTGCCCCATTTAATGCATATAACCAGTGAAAATGTAATATAAATGAGTCAAAATTGTCATGTTTCATTATAATTAGTTCATGTGGTTAATAATGTTTAATTGTCATGTGCATAGCTTTGATAAAGAAAAACAAATGTTACAAGTTCATGTGTTACAATTGCCCCGCACGTCTGTTACAATTGCCCCTGGTCACGGGGCAATTGTAACACTCGACCTCTAGTTTTGAAATGGTAATGGCTTCAAAATGACTTGTTTTACTTAGGCCAAACCTATTCATATGTCAAGCTAAGATATGCATATTTCATTTTATTTAGTTTTAAGCAAGTATTTAGCTTTAATAAAGCTGATAGGTCAAATTAGGAAAAAACTGTTACAATTGCCCCAGGTCTCCCCTACTCACACAGTCATGTCACAGGAAAGAGATCGCAATTATAATCAAAATCTTAAGCTTTACGGGGTATATCAAGTGTGCGTCTGTACAGTTTGCTCATCAAATGGAATTCTCATACAAATAATGCAACTAATAGTGATGTCCTTTTCGCAATGCGCATGTTATTCAATAAATTGTACCACCTTCTATTCACTGTTGTTGCTAAGCCGGGCATTCACCAGCAATTTATAAGAATAGACGTCTCATGGGTTCTATAGTAACGAAGTATTCAATTAGCCTGTAATTAAAGAATGGA
>CALNVZ010003433.1:16547318-16569027 GCA_940671915.1 Paracentrotus lividus | reverse complement strand
CATCCCCCCCCCCAGATTTTGAGGAGGGGGGGATGGCCTGTACAAACATCCCCCCCCCCAGTTTTCAAGAAAGAAATGGAAAAAAAATACACTAGATAATAATGTTATTGGTTAAAATAGCGCTTTCAATACTAAAATTGGCCTCTTTTTTACTCCAAACCCCCCAAATTTTCCTGCTCGGTCGCTATGCGACCTCGCACTAAGTAACAAAATAATAGTAACCTAGGTATTAAAAGGTTGGATCCAATGCCCTCGTCTGGGAACACACCTTAGGTAAGGGCACTGCTGGGAAAGGGTGTTGTTGACAAACAAAAACATTAATGTAGTTGTGTGCGGGCTAGGTTGTTGGAAGGGCTTCGGGGCCTGCAGCCCCGCTGCAGCATGTAGTTTTCCATTACTAGAAATGAACAGTAATCAAGGCAGCCATAAGAATAAAAGCATACATTCAAAGATAAATTCTCATTAGTACCCTCCCCTCCTCAAATCCATTCCGCCGCCATCTGCTATAGGCCTATGGTAATTAAAAACTTGGTGGCACGAAAAGTGCTTGTGTATGTCAAGAACAAGATTGCAAATTATTTCGCTCATCCCACCCCCCCACTCCTCGACACGGATTTACGCCCTTGATTGAAACACATTGCAACTATTTGTATCAAAAGTAGTTAGTCATTTTAATGGGTAAAACTGGGTCCACCAGTACTTTTAATCGACCTAGTAGGTCACGTCGAAGGACAGCAATCAGCTAGACGGAGCTCGTCCCGTCAAGTTGAGAAAGATGTAGATTCACGTTGTATGCTAGTCCGTCTCACTGAACTAACATGACAGACTAGCTTTAAAACTAGTCTATCTTGACCGACCTAGCTTAAAGCTAGTACGGTCATTGACGGACGTAGGTTAGGATTTCAGTGCACTAGAACCGTGCCAATGGGGCACGATAGGACATCCGGCACGCAAAACATGAGGGGAACGCCAATCATACAACCGGCCATCCGTCTTTTATAATCTTTTCGCAATAACATGCTACTCTCCACCTTTTTTTTTTCAGAAAACTTGTATTTGACATAGAATAAAAAAAGGGTGGGGGGGGGGTGTAGCAAATAATACTAGGCCCATCCTTTTCCTTCTGTAATGTGTCCAAAGTAAAATGCTCGATGAAAACTTAGTTCCATGAACTCAGGCTCTGTTATATTGGTCCGCACGGACAAAAGATGTATAGGCTGTAAAAATATAAAATAGTCCCGGTCCCATTTTTCGCATAATTAACTCTGTCGCTCTTATGTTCCCGTTTAAGATAACGCATCAACTCAAGAGAGTTTTCAAGACAACCTAAATGGTGATGAGAGCTGTGCAAAATCCGGATACATTCGTAGGCTTACTCGAATAAGAGGGAGTCGACTGTATTAATTATCTGATGTGGCGCGTTCAAAAGCCGTTTTAATCAACGTTCGGCGCACGATACTCGTCGATCGCTTACAGCAAATAAGCTTGAAGAATGAAGCGGGTGAAACTGGGCAAACAATCCAAGCGGCTATGGTCACAAAACCACGCACGCCTCTCTCCTCAGAGGAAGGGAAAGGCGAGGAGCAGGGATATTTATTTAAAGGAGGACAATCAATATTTGTGGCAGTAAAAAAAAGCGGCAGGGGAATAACCTATGACAGGCGTCCATTGCAATGCTGCAAGCGATTTCCTACGGAGCAATGCAGAAAGTATCACTGCTAGACATTAGAGGATTATTTTCGGCCGTTGTTCCCTTTTTTTTTTTTTTTTTAATGCTGATCGACTCGCTGCGGACCCACATACTCGAAATATTTGTTACCTATCAATCTTGATGGAAAATAGGGAAATACGACTACATCATACCGTTTAATGTGACAGATTTGTTTTCTGGATGCTCGCCTAAATAGCCTTCGCTCATATGTACTCTATTACGAGCTATTTCATGTATTCTCTTCTCTGTCTCCTCTCTCTCTCCTTCTCTCTTTCGGCATTACTAAGTATTTTGCCATACATGTCTTGGGCCAGGAAAGTGCCTAAACTGCACCGTGCGATCAGGGGGGGGGGGGGGCAAAAATACGGGGCAATTTGGGGCCTTGTGCTCCTTTGAAGTCCCTTACCCCCTCCCCTTCCCATGGTATGTACACTCCTTGCCATAATCAATTAGCCACATCCTAAGAAATACAAACGTATCTGTATATATATATATATATATATATTTTTTTTTTATTGCATTCATTTCATTATATAATCTAATTTATTCTTTCATTCTTTCACAAAAGTGAATAAGAAATATTATATTTTAAGATTTATCAAAGTTATTGTAATGAGGGTAAGAAAAGGATGGGGAATAGAACATACATGTACTCAGCTGATTGACGGAGACGGAAGAATGAAGGACGGGGTAGATGGAGAATCTAAGACAGAGAGAGAGAGAGAAAAAAAAATGGGAGTGAACATATTAAGTTCAGACGATTGAGGGAGACGCAGGGGAGAACGCCCACGTACCACAGTTCGCCCCTAGGATCATCTCCAACGAGTCGATGAACGAACGGTTGCGGTTCACGGTCGTAACGTGATGCTCGTTGCGAAAGGTCCGTCACAACAGCTTACAGCTTGGAGCGAAGCGAGGTCCGATCATGTAGAATCCATGGTCCGATGTGCGGGGGTGAGGGAGGTCCAGGATGCGGGGGTTTATCGAGGGGTGAGGGGACTGTTGTCATTTAGAAAAATGACGGCGTCTTGTATCATGTTAGAAGGAAGGGGAAAATAATACGGCTATGATCTTGGAAGAAAGATAATGTGTAGGAGATGATAGGGGAGGGTGACATGGGCGGGGGGGGGGGGGGGGGGGGGGGGTGCATGAAGAGGGATATGGATGTTTAGTGAGAAGGGGAGAAGTGGTTTTCCGGGGAGGGAATAAGGAGAAGGGTGAACACAACAGAAGGGGGGGGGATAATTAGATAATTTTTAATTTATAGTGTTGTTTGTTTGTTTGTTTGTTAATTATTATTATTCATGTTTTTTTTTCTTCAATTTTCCCCCCAATTTGTTTCATTTTTAGCTCATCCGATTCGGAGAGCCAGATGAACTTTTGCCGTGGCGTGGATTCCGTCGTCCTTCGTCTGTCGTCCGTCCACAATTTCAAAATGCTTCTTCTTCGTCATTTCAAGTCCGATTTCAATTCTGTTTACTATAGGGCAAGTCCACGCTATTTGTTCCCGACGTGGTGATTTTTCGACTTTTTGACCATTTTTGTGTCAAGTGTGTTAGTGGTTTTGTAAAGGTATACTTAATGTGTCATATATCACCAGAAAGGGTATGAAATTAACTTAATGCAAATGAGGTCAAAAATTCATTTAAAGGTCATGAAGGTATGAAGTCACAATTTTCATTAATATTCATTTTTAAAAAAAATGCCTTAAAAATGATATTTTCAACCATTTAAAAAAGAGGTTTGTCATAGGAGTACAACCAAAAAGTATGTATTTTCTGTTTTTATATTTTCTTGGCTAACTCTGGTGAAAATATCACGAACCTAGCACATAGCTTTCCATATTTTTAGACTTGAAATATTCAGGGGGGCATTTCATCAAAGGACTTGTCGGACGTTTTATCCGACAAACTGTTATAAAGCTACTGAAATGCTTGCATCTGATTGGCTGAGAGCAAATTTGTCGGATAAAATGTCTGACAAGTCCTTTGATGAAAGGCCCCCCAGGTCTCAGAAATAATCTCACAAAAGTTACTGAGCTGATGTAAAATGATACATATTTATTACTCACCCTCCCACCTTTAGAAATGAAACAAAATAAGTGTTTTTTACATTTGTGTTTTGTATTATGTTTCTTTTGTTTTATCAGAGAGATTTTTTAACAAAACATGTTACTACGCCTTGGCTACACCAATTGTTAAATGAAAAATGTTAGCAGGGAGTAATTGTCCCGTGTGTTACCTGTCCCGTTTGTTACCTGACATATTTTTTAAAACTTGACCTTGCCAGAAAACTCTATTAACGTTAAAATAATTATGTCCTTACAATGTTTACTACATGTTTAAGAGGATAAGACTATGCAAATAGATCTACTTTTTAAATTCAGAGTTATATGTGAAGAAAGTCAAAATTTGAAAACACCATTTTTTTTTCTGGTCCCGTTTGTTACCGACGAATAAATCAATTAATTAATAAATTAATTAATTAATTAATAAATTGAGTATTTTCAATTATTTTTTAATGTTTTTATTGAAGATTCTTAGTACCTTCAAGAATATACCTAAGGATCGAGATTTCATTCAAGATTTTTCAAACAAGCCCTATTTTTTTATGTCCCGTTTGTTACCGCGCAAAATAGCTTGGACTTGCCCTTTATACGATAGCACTAGGTGGGGGATTCAAAATTTCTACAAAGAATTTTGAAACTCACTAAATATGCTAATTTATGCACATTTTTTAAAATTCACAAAAAATGCTTCTTCTTAATTTTGTTGACCAATTTCGATTTTTTTTTTTTTTTTTTTTTTTTTTTTTTTTTTTTTTTTTTTTTTTTTTTTTTTTTTTTTTGTTCCATCTGGTTTGAAACAGAATTTTGAAATTTTGTCTAGAAAGTTATTTATGCTAATTTATGCGAAATTTATTCATAAATCACAAAAATTGCTTCTCCTTCGTCATTTCAAGTCCGATTATAATTCTGTTTGCTTTATATGATAGCACTAGGTGGGGGATACAAAACCTCCTCATCAGCTCATAGAATTTTGAAACTGGCTAAATATGCTAATTCATGCGCATTTTTAAAAATTGAACAAAAATGCTGTACTTATTTATTTGTTCACCGATTTTGATTTTTTTTGGGTACCATCAGGTAAAGCTACATGAGGTTCATCAAACTACACAGAATTTTGAAATTTTCACAAGAAAATAATTTATGTTGATTTATGCAAAATTTAAAAATCGTGTTTATTTCTTTGCGAGATGCCGGATGAGCACCACTTCATTGGTGTGCTAGTAACAAATAAAGGATTGAGATATCAAGAGTGATGACGGAAGAAAGAATGAGTAAAAAGGAAGACCCCTTGACTGCAATAGGAATTATTCGTATGTGTTGAGTGATATGACACGCAGTAAATATAATCGACGCACATGTGACAAAGTGATTCACTTTTTCCTGAAAAGAACAATTGAACGAAAACGTTTTTTTTTTTTTTTTTTCGACGGGCGAGTGGGGGTGGGGCGACAAGGGAGAAGGAATAAAGAGGTCTGTACGTGGTCAAAGTACAGAATCCGGGAATGATAGGACCGGGGGGGGGGGATGCCGTAGAGGGAAATAGCAGGCCGGGAACGTCATTTTTTACGGCATCCCTCCCCCCCCCCCCCCGACGGGGATCCAAGATTCTCGTTTGAAAAGATTGTTCAGGCCAATTGTCTGGGACAATAGCGGCTTAATATGTTTGGCATGGGCCGATACTTTCAAGGCTGGGTCCGCTACCGCCACTTCCCCCCCCCCCCCCCTCTATTTTTTTTAATAATTTTTTTACTGTTTGTATCAAAACCAAATTAATATTTAGGATGAATCAAAGGCCCAATCGGAATCTGGTCATAGCTGAATGCTGGCAAACAGTGGCGTAGACAACAACCTGCAGTAGGCCTGACTTGCCCTTTAAACCTCTCACATTTTCCCTTCATTTTGTTCGATTTCCGTCATTAACTGGGCGATGGAGGGCAGAGATGGTGAACCCATAGGAAATGACAAATTAAGGACTGAAATGGAATCGGAGTGCGAGGCCAGTGAGAGAATAGTCTAATGGGTATTTTATTTTTAAAAAGTCACTCGATGACAATCATGACAATCTAAACATGAGAGAGAGAGAGAGAGAGAGAGAGAAAGAAAGAGAGAGCGAGAGAAAGAAAGAAAGAAGGAGAAAACAGTCGTTTTGAGTATTTTTTTGTACGAACCGCCCAGTATAAAAATGGTTAAAACGGCTATTTTCGACTCGAAGGACGGCCATCGCTGGGGAAATGTGACAGCCCCATTATGCTACAGTCACACAGACACTTACGTTGAGTTACGTCCGGCGTTGCGTCCAAAAATTCTTCTTTTTTTTCCTGCGAATCCACACGGATGCTTTCCCGTTATAGTGTTAATTTCGTTCATCCAGTGAAACAAAGAAATACAGAAGAAAATTAGAATAGAAGATGAAATAAGGATAAAACAACAAAAACGTAACTAAACATAAGTAATGCTACAGTCACACAGACACTTACGTTTAGTTACGTTTGTGTTGTTTTACCCTCATTTCATCTTCTACTCAATCATTTTTCATGTATTTCTTTGTTTTATTGGATGAACAAAATTATTGGCATTTCCGCTGCTGATTACGACGGGAAGGCGTCGGTGGGGATCCGCAGAAAATAGAATAATTTTTGGACGCAACCGGACGTAACTCAACGTAAGTGTCTGTGTGACTGCAGCATGACTGTAGCATTAACGTGTGTCGATAAAGTTCTACCGTATACATGCATATACAACATTATTTTGTGCATTTTCGTGCCCCACAGTGGACAGGGACGAATACTACACCCTTCCTGTTTTTTTTAATTTTTTTTAAATTTTGATCCGCAGTGCTGTGACATGTCTCTTCTTCTTATTGGTCGTGCGTCGGTCGTGCGTCGGTCTCGTGTTAATCATAAACCTCTCTGCGTCTGATCTGCATCGAATTTCGTAGAAGATCCTTGCGTATGACGCATGGAGGTTCTCGTTCTTTTCAGGCACACAGGACCACGTTCGCCGTTGGCATCCGCACCGGACCGATTGTGTCCGTGACAATTAGTAGGGTACATGCAGGTAATATGGGCCCCCTAAGCTCATTTGCCTAATTTGCATAAACTTACGAAATGACACACAGTCTAATCTTTGTTTATATGAATCAATAACTACTGCTCTAACTTTTATTGCAAAGAAAAACAATTATCACCAACCCCGCTGTCTGCAATATTCAAATGTTGACGTCATTACCAAAGTGCCCATATTACCTGCATGTGCAGGTAATATGGGCACATGTATTTAATGTATGTTTTAAAAACTACAATGACTCTACTCTGCATGTGCAGGTAATATGGGCACATGTATTTAATGTATGTTTTAAAAACTACAATGACTCTACCATGTCTGGAATTTGCTAAAAATGTTGAAAATCATTAACTTTAAGATATAATTTGAAATTATAAGACCCTTCAGTAAATCCTTTGACTACATATTTCATTGTTATGTATTTTGTATACTATTTCTTTTTTTAGTATTATTTAAATATTATTTTCATTATACAAGTCAATATAGGCCTACAATAAGTTATTTATATTAATTATATACTGTGAATATACCCCAAAAAATCGTAGAAAAAAGATTGATGCCTCATCCTAATACTAAGTACCAGAATCATTTCCGCCATTTTGGATGTCCCATATTACCTGCACTAATGTTGCTGTGTCAGGCATGCATTCAATGCCACATTGCACCCCTTCACTAAAACAAATTGACCTGTACACGCTAGTATGATCAAAATGAAACTATAAGTTTACTAAATATACAAAACAATTAAGGTAACCCCCTCAAACACTTTTTCACCATCACATTCTGTGAAATATCAAATTTTACATCAGGGTAAAAAATGCCGTAAGTTTTACCTACCTTGTTGGTTTTCAGCAATTTTCTCAGAGAAACTTCGGATGCTCTCACGACGATATATTTTCGTATACAGTTCATATGAACAACATTATGGTGCTCACACCGCTCACCGGTCACCGGTCGACGGTCACGACATGATTGGCTTCAGGTGGCCCATATTACCTGCTGGCCCATATTACCTGCATGTACCCTAATGTCAGTATGTTCACCAGTCTGAAAAAAAGAAATGTTATTAGAAAAAAAAAAAAATACAATAACAAAACAAAAAAGAGGAAAAACATAGGTAGAGAAACCTTTTACGATATTACAATACTAAGACACCACAACACTGTGATGCGGCAGGAAAGGTTTCATCTTCGATTTCAAGCTCTTATAAAAAATCAGCGTAAATACGCTTTTTCTCGACGAAGATTCAATTACGTGTCATTTAGTTACTCGCTGTTGGCTGGTGAAAGTCGGTCAATCAAAAATGCTCGTGCATAAATATTTGTGTTTTGCTCTTTTCTGCACTGCTCTCTCTTGGATCACATGAATGTTTGTTTTGTTTTGTTTGTTTGTTTTTGTTTTTGTTTTTTCGCTCTTTTCTGCACTCTCTTGAGTCTTGGATCCGCCACTGACATGACTGAAAATGCTTTCCTTCGCGCCATCTGCCTCAAGCCATAAGGCAATGCGAGTCTTTTGAAAGACTTAAGCATTTTGCACTGAAAACCTAAACGGGTAGACCGACTAGCTTTAAAGCTAGTCGTAGTGATGCCCAGACTGACTAGCTTTAAAGCTAGTCGGTCACGACGGACTAGCTTTCCTTCAACACAACCCGGTTATTACGGACTAGCTTTAAAACTCGTCCGTCTCTACGGACTAGCTTAAAAGCTAGTCCGTCCAGTTAGTCCGTCAAGACGGACTAGTTTTAATGCTCGTCGGTCACGACGGACTAGCTTTCCAGAAAGCCAGTCGGTCATGACAGACTAGCTTTAAAGCTAGTCGGTCACGACAGACTAATTTTAAAGCTCGTCCGTCGTGACCGACTATAGTTTGACGGACTAGCATAAAAGTTAGTATAGTAGTGATGCCCAGACTGACGAGCTTTTGAGCAGGACTAGCTTACAGCTAGTCGGTCATGGTGTAAAAGCTAGTCCGTCGCGCTTTTCTCCCGCGATGTTCTTGCTGCTGTCTTCACAGACTAGCATGACAGACGAGGTTAATATGGCTTCACCAGCTTGTCAGAAACGTCAAATCTGAAATATTAGAAGACATTTTAAAGATAGGCCTACGATTAAAAACATACATTTTGTCACAAGAATTTGAGTAAAAAAAAAAAAATAAAAATATTATGATGATATAAATCAGAAGACAGGAATTAATACAGGACGCACAATATTATTAGTTAACATTATGGCAAATTTTAAATAATGGGGGCAAGGGGCCCAGGGGTCGCCGACATTGCTTGCATCATCATGACTTTTTGTTGTAGGCCTACCTGCTTTTGCATTTTCGGCGTATACACTTGTCCTTGAGAGCCACTTCAGAATCCCAAGTCGTGCCTCTAATACCCCCTTTCCACTGACAATCGGACTCTCATCTCGAGCTCACCTGATCCCCAAAATGGCAATTTTGATGAGTTCCGATGAAATCTCACCCGAGGAGCCTGTTTTGGTGACCCTGAGTTTTTTATTATCCGCATGAAATCGGATGAAAGACTGGTATCTGCCCGGCATCTGTCCGCCGTTTTTATCGGCTTGTCCAATCCATGAATTTGCTTTCGGAGGGTAATTTGGGGGCTATCTGACTCTAAACTGGCACTTCCAACATCTATCTGATACCGGCCAAACTCTAATCTAATTAATCAGTCACTACTCGGAGATCGATCGTACATTGACCCGATACTACAAACATTCCACAGTTGGGTTGAAAACGACACTTCTTTTCGAAAAGTTGATTTAAAAAACCCCGCTAATTGCAATAAGTTGAGTTCCTGATCACCCGATTTTAATCAGATGTCGGCCAGAGACGTCGGACAGCTGAAAACAATAGAATCTTATATACGTCGAACTGACTGACACATATCCAATATTGACTCGAGGTCGAAAATGGAAATGGTGTCCGGTCTGTCCGATAGCGAACTAATACCCCCATTCCGCTGACAATCGGACTCTCATCTCGAGCTCACCTGATCCCCAAAAGGGCAATTTTGATGAGTTCCGATGAAATCTCACCCGAGGAACCTGTTTTGGTGACCCTGATTTTGTTATTATCCGCATGAAATCGGATGAAAGACTGGTATCTGCCCGACATCTGTCCGTCGTTTTTATCGGCTTGTCCAATCCATGAATTTGCTTTCGGAGGGTAATTTGGGGTCTATCTGACTCTAAACTGGCACTTCCAACATCTATCTGATACCGGCCAAACTCTAATCTAATTAATCAGTCACTACTCGGAGATCGATCGTACATTGACCCGATACTACCAACATTCCACAGTTGGGTTGAAAACGACACTTCTTTTCGAAAAGTTGATAAAAAACCGGAAATTGCAATAAGTTGAGTACCTGATCACCCGATTTTAATCAGATGTCGGCCAGAGACGTCGGACAGCTGAAAACAATAGAATCTTATACACGTCGGACGGAGTGACACATATCCAATATTGACTCGAGGGCGAAAATGGAAATGGTGTCCGGTCAGTCCGATCCGATAGTGAACTAAGGCCTGAGCTTAGTTCCCTCACCGGACTATTTTCCCTCTGCGCATCGCGTCCAACACGTCGGAGTTACGTCGGACAAATACCTGATAGACGTCAAACACAAGCCTGACCATCAGACTTTGACATGAGACCACTCGGTGGGCAACCCGAGGGATTAAAAAAAAACGCGTCCGATTAGTGACCGATGCTCCAAAATTCTCAGTGGAATGTGGGTATTAGGCTTGAGCTTAGTTCCCTCACCGGACTATTTTTCCCTCTTCGCATCGCGTCCAACACGTCGGACAAATACCTGATAGACGTCAAACACAAGCCTGACCATCAGACTTTGACATGAGACCACTCGGTGGGCAACCCGAAGGATTAAAAAAAACGCGTCCGATTAGTGACCGATGCTCCAAAATTCTCAGTGGAATGGGGGTATAATCCAATATTCTTTTCTTTCAGATACAAGTAATCTAAAAGAAAAGTGGCGCCTATTTATTATTAGAATTAAGTTTCAATTTTCATGATTTAATGTGATTATTACTATCGTTGTAAATACTCACAATCTATAAATTGATTTGGCAAGACATAATTTTTCGCGTTAGTGATTATAGCATTAATCTATGTGAAAAAATAACCCTATCTGTGAACTGAAACATAAGGAATTAAAAAAGAGTACTCACACAGTCATGTCACACGAAGGAGATAGCCATTAAAATCAAAATCTTAAGCTTTACGGGGTATATCGAGTGTGCGTCTGTACAGTTTGCGCATTAAATGGAATTCACATACAGATAACGCAACTAATAGTGATGTCCTTTTCGCAATGCGCATGTTATTTAATCAATATTGTACCACCTTCTATTCACTGCTTTTGCTAAGCCGGGCATTCACCAACAATCTATAAGAATAGACGGTTCATGGTTTCTATAGTAACGAAGTATTCAATTAGCCTGTAATTAAAGAATGGAACAATATTTCTAACCTACTCGTGAATGGCATACTTGTCATGATTGATGTTATTTCGGCTATCGTATTGCTCTCAGATTGTCAAGCCAAAACAACCTTTGTTTGAGAATGTTGATTGTATCCAACTTCTATTTAATCAGTATTGTACCACCTGCTATTCACTGCTATTGCTCGGCCGGGCATTCACCAGCAATCTGTAAGAAAATACCGGGTTCTTGAGTTCTAGAGTAACAAGGTATTCAATTAGCCTGTAATTGAAGAATGGAGAACAATATTTGGAATCTACCGGTACTCCTGAATTGCATACTTGTCATGATAGATGTTATGTCTCGTAAGCTTTCAGATTGTCAAGCCAAAACAACCTTTGTATCAGAATGTATCAAATTGATTATGCTCGGAAACAGAATAAATAGAGAAGGTACATTGAAACGACATTGCAACTATTTGTATCAAAAGCTAGTCAGTCATTTTAATGGGTAAACTGGGTCTACTCAGCTACTTTTATCGACCTAGTCGGTAGCGTCGACGGACTAACATGACAGACTAGCTTTGAAACTAGTCCGTCGTGACCGACTAGCTTTAAAGCTAGTCGGTCCATTGACGGACGAGGTTAGGTTTTCCGTGTGGTTATTTGGATTGTTTGATAATGTGTTTTTGAAATAAGCCAAGCACAACATTTTCAAATGATGTATGTGCCTAATCGGAAG
Organism: Paracentrotus lividus; assembly: GCA_940671915.1. Classification (NCBI taxonomy): domain Eukaryota; kingdom Metazoa; phylum Echinodermata; class Echinoidea; order Camarodonta; family Echinidae; genus Paracentrotus; species Paracentrotus lividus. Next base: position 16,556,993 of record CALNVZ010003433.1, on the reverse strand, counting down.
CTACTTTCCATCGCACATAAACGGTAATGCAGAGTGTCTTTCTCTAAAATAGAGAGGATACAACGGATGCCACTTTGTAATAGGGCATAGTTACAAATGATCCCTAGAATCTGCCCTCACGCCGAATTCTGAGCGGTCTTGGTCAGTAAAGACGCATTATAATTATGTTTGATCACGTTGTTGAGATTGAAGAGAGATGAAAAGTTACCCAAATCACATGGGTGATGGGTGATGAAGGATCGTACACTTGCCTGACTATTGCTATTATCACAGCAGATCGTGCGTCGGTCGTACGTGCACCTCTCTGTGCCGTTTCTTGCGTCGATCGTACGTGCAACTCTTTTCATCTGGTCGTGTGCCGATCGCACGTGCAACTCTCTGCGTTTGGTCTGTGTCAGATTTGGCCGGAAATCGTTGCGGTTGACGCAGGGGTGGAGAATGATGCTCTTCTTCAGGTACGCAGGAGTGAAGTGGCCGCATTGGAGGGAATCGCATGAGTTGATGACCGGTATCGTGACAGAATAAAGAACAGAAAATTATACAGTTGTGCTTATAAGTATTCATACCCCTGTCATTATTATTATTATTATTATTATTATTATTATTTGAGTCGTGCTGCTAACTGGATGTGTTTAGTCAAACTTTCTTGTGATAAGTAGGTTATAAACAAGTGAACAATGAGGAATATGTGAAATTTTAACAAATTGGGTATTCCAGGGGTATTTTATTGAGGGATTTATGGGAAAACACCATGTTCATAAGTATTTATACCCTGGGGCTAGGGGTACTCGGTCCACTTCTAATAACCAAGATTGTAAAGTTTTTTTTTTCTTGAAACAACCACCTGAAATAGTTTTTGCAAGTGTCCAGAACATTTCCTCAGGGCTTTTGTAGGGTTTGTCCCGGGAGTCCTCTGTAAAACTTCCAGACTGACTCAGGTTGCATGGTCTTCGAGCCATCATGTGAGTCTGCAGCTCCACAGACACATTTCTTGTGAGATTCTGTCAGGACTTTGGATTTTTCACTTCAGAACATTAATATCGATGTTGCTGAAATACAATAATGGCAATATCCACACTTTCTGGTCCCTTATGCAGCACTTTAAGAATTCTTTAAGAAGTGCCATCTGTGAAACTCTTTAGAAAAACCTCAATGGGCATGACTATAGAAGTTCAACATTTCTTCTTGAACTGCTAAATAAGCCTCCCTTGAGGTCCTAAACTGCCCACAATGTAAAACCAAAGCCAGTATGGAAACCATGGACCAGCCAGAGATGAAGGTATCGCAAAGCGAATACTGCATAGGGGAGATCTGTATAGAAACTGCCTCATAAAGACCCACACCTTGAAGTCAGACCCACCAGGGGAATTTTGGGCAGTGCCAGAGCTCAGTTAAACCAAGAATATAACTCTGGTGCCATGATTTTATAAGTTGATTAGAGTAAATTAGATTTGAGGGCAACGATGGACTCTTTGCAATCTGGCGAAATAAAGACAAAGTCTTCAACTTAAAGGACATTGTCCTGATTATAGGACGTATCATCCCTATGTAACCATTATGGGTTTTTTTTTTCTTTGCTGGTAGCACTGGAATTCTCTTAAGAATAAGAGGCATCCTGATATAGACGATTTTGTTAAGATACCGGATGAAAACGTGCAGAAGTATTCTTATAAAGGTTAACCTGGATAGCATTGGACATACAAAAGCGACAATGTTCCAACGCATATGGTCAATTTCGTCAAGAGGTGAATCAAGGACAATCGTAATGAACGATCTGGAGTGGAAAATTTGAAGACCTGACAAGAATCCCACTAAAAATGTGTCTGGGTATGTGAAGACTCACATGATGGCTCAACCACCTGAGTCAGCCTGGAGATTTTAAAGAGATCTCATAGGGTAAACCCCACAAAAGACCTGAAGAAAGCCTCTGGACACTGGGAAGAAGTATTTCAGGTGGTCATTTTGAGAAAAAACTTTTAAACCGTGGTTATTAAGTAATAAATTGGACTGAGTACCCCTCGGGTATGAATACTTATGAACATGGTGTTTTCCATAAATCTGTCAATAAAATACCCCTGAAATACAAAATTTGTCAAAATTTCAAATTTTCCTTATTGTTCAGTTATTGGTAGCAAACCTATCACCAGAGAGTTTGAAAAAATGCATCCAGTAAGCAGCCCGACTAAAAAAAACTTTAAAAATGACAGGTGTATGAATACTTATGAGCACAACTGTAGGTGAGTTTATTTGGATCGTTCAAGACCTGACCACACTATATCTCGAATGCACCCCCCCCCATCATCCGTGTCGTCGATACTGCTGATCTAATCTTATGAACCAACCGCCATCTGAGGAGAAGAACGTGTGAAGTAAGTTCGATTACCTTGCGAGAGGTTGAAGTAAGAAGCGTGTCCCATCCAGATCTCCAGTCACACCAGCAAACCTATTTCAAACTAACCATTACAACCTTTCATTCTGTGGTATATCAGCGGTAATCGGTTCAGTGTCGGTGCTGGTGTGACCGTGCCCATAAAAACCCCTTCAGCACCTATGGTCTTCGCCCGCGCTGTGTTTCGAGTTCACGTCGTCGTTGTCGATGGGTGGGTGATCTAATTCCGTCTCTTGGAACGTGATCGTATTGCGGCGATGTGAGAGCGACTCGCAAATCAATAGCTCGCTTCTGGTTTCACCTGCACGTTACTCGCTCGAAAGGAGAGAAGAATCGTCCACCAGCTAACCAACCGACTGCAAGATCAAGAGGAGACGGAGAGAGAGAGAGAGAGAGAAGGGGGGGGGAGAGAGAGAGAGAGAGGGGGGGGGAGAGGAGAGAGGGGGGGGGACAGAAAGAGAGAGAGAGAGAGAGAGAGAAGGGAGGGAGAGAGAGAGAGAATACTGAGGGCGAGTGAGACTGAGGAGAGAAGAGTAACAAGCTGGGAAGGGGATTTGGAGAGAGAGGAGAGAGAGAGAGAGAGACAGAAGGGCGCAGAGAAGGAGAGCGTGATCAAGGCAGAGAAGTCAAAAGGTTGAGATTGAATCGGACTACTTTGTTTCCAAAAAAGCTGAATTTTGTTTTTACAAACAATAACATTTCAAATCTGTAATGATAAGAAGTAATGGGGAGGGACGTCACTCCTATTATGTATACAAAAGGGCCAATGGGCGTTTTTGGAAAGTGAGGGTGGGGGAGGCTGCTGAACAGGCTAACAATCACTTCAAAATAGAGAAAGGGAATAAAATGGGAACGAGTAACTAAATTTCATAATTTCTCTTTTGTTACGCTAATCGTATCAACCGATACGTCTGACACGACGAAACTACGTGGCTACAAAGCACTTACCTGTGGCACCCATTGTTTGTAGTCTCACCGTATCAGACGTATTGCTATAGGTTTAGCGTGACAGCAAAGAAAATATCTAGCCTTGTGCTTAGATTGTAGGCTACAAAGGTACGTGATGGTCTTTTCTCCCTGCGGATGATGGTTTACAGAGAGGGAGAGAGAGTGGGGAGAGAGAGGGAAGAGAGAGAGAGAGAGAGAAACAAACTCGCCTGTTTCCGTTTCATTAGAATAAATACGCAATAAATCTCGAGAAAGGTGCGTGATTGCCATGCCGAGCTCGACTTGGAGAGCGCTCGTCAACCGATTACGCTCTCTCTCTCTCTCTCTCTCTCTCTCTCTCTCTCTCTCTCTCTTTCGTTCTCACCCCGATTTTTTCTCACACCCACTCTCTATGTTAGACCATCAACGCAGCGTAATTGCCCAAACATTTTTAAGGCAATGGTCACCGACATAAACGTTCATTTTTAATTTTTTTTTTAAGTTGAAGTGTTATCTGAATATGTTTCATGCATTTTTAAATGTTTCATAAAGGGATTGATGTTCTTTTTTTTTGTAATGATGTTACTACATCTTGGATATTTGAAAAAGATAGCATATGAACAAGGGTATAATGGAACAATGCTAGTTTTATAGGAGAATTATCGACTTATCGTTTTTTCTAGTGAACTGCGTTGATTATTTTGCTGGTTGCTGGATGCTTTGTACGAATTCGAAATGGATGAAGCTTATAATGACTCTATCGCAAGGTGGCGCAATTCCAGAAAGCGACACGGTCTCGTATCACTGAAGCAACCCTTATGATATCCTTATCCTTATGATAGCTCTTCGTTTGGCACCTTTGAAAATACAATATATTATTATCTCTCAATATAGTAATACCTTTTGTATGATTTCACTTCAGATCTGCTATCCCCCAAATTTGTATTTTAGAACCTATGTCCTATGTTTAGAACCTTGAAAAATCAATCCACTGGGTTTTTTTCCTTTACACTTTCGAGACCCATAAAAAGCTATAAGACCCATCAAGAACAAGTTGGAGAAGAACAATCGAAGCTTCACCTGAGACATCTTAAGAACCCTTTCAGACCTTTTTTTTCTTCGAAAAATGTATACGATACAGATTTTTAAATAGTGTTCATGTTAAAAGAAATAAATATTAATTCATATTTCCCACAATAATCCACCGATGTAAGCGCAAATAGCTTCGGGTGGTAACATGTCAATCAACTATTTGCAAAATAAATAAACAACAATAATGTTTATTGACCTGAAGAAAATAGTGGTCACAGGATAACATGTGTTTGGCCTATCAAAACTTGTGAGGGGTGATATTGCAAATCATAAATCAGAACCCGTTTTATTGCGTTCATGGAGGGAAGGCCCCCATTCCACAGAGAGCAAGTCCATTGACAAACCATGGAACTTGCTTCATTTGCTAATTATTTTCTTTCAATGATCTCCGAATTCTGAATGATCTTTCAGGAAAGTGATCTCTCGGTGGTCCTTCAGTAGTAAGCGGGGAGGGGGCGTAGCATTTTGTGTCTTTAGTAGCTTCGCTGCTGATCTTTAAACTTGCTTTATTAATAGTCAGGTGAATTAAATCACTTATTTTGAGGAAAAACCCTAACTCCCATTTTGTTAGTCTGGTTCTTTTGTCCCCCAATTCATGGGTATATTATTTCAAATACAAAAGAGTCCGGTCATGCATCAGTTTTAGAGCAGTTTATCGGGGCTTTACCTACTCGGGTGTAGCGCGTTGAATAAGGGAAACACATTTTTTTTTTTTCATCAACAGATACAACGCGTAATATACCGGTAGTTTATAACACTATCGTCTACTTACATGTGAACTGCACCAGAGAGAACACTATAATAATATTTATTTTGATGGGGCTATAATAATGCTACAAAAGCGCTCCTAAAATGGGGGCTATGCAAAAGTACATCTTTGTTTTTCTTGGTATTTTGGCTACCAGTGGATTAATGCCTCTACAATTTTGGTCAAACAACCATGATAACGGTATGTATTATTACAACATTATACTCTCGTGAAGAACAAATGTCAGGCTCTTTTTGCAATATGTGACCAGATTTGATGCAATAGTTCTTGTGAAGTAATAATAATAACAATAATGATATCGTTATATTTACCCAGGGCAGCCATTTCAGTTCCGATTACTGTTCTACCAGCGGGGCTTTGGGCCTGCTGAATATCATCGTGATATTACCCCAAGCTGCCTTGCTAGAAGGCAGCTTTAGGTACCATTTTTTTTTACTCGGCCGGGAATCGAACCCGCGATCCCCTCCCATTCATGAGGCAAGGTGCCTAGATACAAATGATTCCATTCCCCTTCTTCAAGAAATGTATTTTCTAAAGTCAGAACACGAATTGCATGCATTTTGTTGTTGTTAGAATGGAGAAATTTGTTGGCTTGTCTAACCTAAAAACTACAATGTATGCATTTAAAATGCTATTCATGGTAACAGGTGAATGGAATTATTTTATTTCAAGGGAGAGAGAGAGAGAGAGAGAGGGGGGGGGGGGCGTCGAATTTTGCAGTACCATCATGACACTAACCGACCTTATTCTTTTATGTGCTTATTGTGCCACTTTCAGATAATTGAAAACGATTCCATATATTACCACCCCGCCTTTCTTGCTGTATTATAGTGATCTTTAAATTGGTTTACGTCAAATATAAATGTTTCGTAAAATTGAAATTTCTATTTCGCATTTAATTTTTAGGTAACCATGACATTTTCCGAAGGCTCCGGGATGTTTTTGTGAACTATGCTGTAGACTCTTTGACGGAAGAGAAACGTAAAGCTCATAATATCACAACGGTATAATATGCTTATTATTAATTAAACCAAATTGAATATATTATGTGTATTTCCCATACACATATCATGCAGTCGATCACCATCTGTTTACTATTATGTTTTGGCATGGGCCGATAGTTTTAATTGTGTGAACTAAGGCTGGATCCGCCGATCCGCTACTCCGTATTCTTTAAAATTTAGAATGTTCTTTTTAACGAATTGTGGTTTTAACATAAATTGTATCCATCGTCATTATTATTTCCGAAGAATAGAATTCGTTGCAGAATAAAAAAAACATCATTAGAATTAATTCTAACAAATTTTTATCAAACGAAAACATTTTGAATGAAACTTTTTATGAGGGGGTCGGAGGGGAGGATGCAAGGGCAAAACACAAAAAAAAAAAAAAAAAAAAAAAAAAAAAAAAAAAAAAAAATAGAAACATATATAAGGGAATCGGTGGAGTGATTTAAAACTCTTATCTTTTCTTTTAAAACAGGTTGGATCGGAATTTCATTGTCCCTCATCAGTTTCTTCTGAGGTACCCACGTCAGGTAAACAGAAACAATTAAGAATCATTTCTAGTTAACTTTGTATTTTAAATATATAGCATTTTTCTTCTTTCTATTTCAAATATAGTATTGTTCATGTTTCTATTTCAACTATAGCATATGATTGTTCGTTTTTGAAAAAGTGGGGTTGTCGCTCTGCAATCTAAAAAAAATAAAAATAAATGAACATGGTAAATAAAAAAAAAATTAAAAAAAAAAAAAAAAAAAAATCACCCAATTCTGGGGCCATCAATAGGACTTTACGTTATTTTGGGTAAATTATCCCAGTTGTGTGGTGAAAAGTGAATCGGAATGGTGTATCGGACCCGGAATTAAGTCATTTTTACTCTTAAGTTTTAGAGAGCACGGGTGAGTGTGCATGCCAAAGATAGATTTTTTTTTGCTAAGTAATACGCAGTAGATTTTTTTTTCTCTTTAAAAGTACTGACGCCTTACTTTTTCAAGTGCTAATTATGGGAGTATATTGCATAAAGATATCCCAATTTAAATAGATTTAATATATTTATATCTATATCCTATCTTTTGATGATGAACTATAATTATTATCTTGTGCAGTTCATTTGCTTCGGCCAGGAGATATCAAAGTCATCGGGGCCGTAGGGGATTCAATGACGGTAAGCATGTTACATTTTTATATTCTCAAAACTTTTCAGGACCTGATTATTATAGGGGCTAGAGCCTATATTAAAGACAATAACTCATTCGCAAAGACGCATCTGCTGGTGGAGAGATTCACCCTTAAATATAAGAAACATGATTATGAGTGAGGTTGGGAGAAATCCGACGGAAGATGATGGAGTTATGAATTTTTGAAGTTTTAATTTCATGACGTCACTTGCGACGTTTTCTTCGATGTTATATAATTTCATAGTTACCTTTGCATTAAATATGCTGTATTATATAAATAGTGTACAATCTATCGTGCAATATACTGGATTAGTACACATTTAGGTCTCTTTTTCGATACATTAAAACCATGTATTGATACCCTTCCAGATGTTTGCTTGCCGGCGTTCACTATTGTTAGCATAATGTATGTCATAATTATGTATTCTACATTACCCATATCAATGGAGAAAAGGAGTGCATTATTGTTACAATATTGCACTCCGCGATGCCAGTAAAATGCTGCGCGCAACAGCTTATAATAATGGATACGCGGAGCAAGTTACGTCATAATAGATTGATCATTTAAATTTTCTGAGATTCTCCTTCATATCGGATCAGGCAGATTTGTCACAGGTGAGTAAACCTCTTTCTTGTTTAAACTTTAAGCTGTTGCCATGGAAAATGGTTTGTATGTATAATAATAATAATATGGGATTTCTTTCGTGCAATATGAGATTCCATTCATCAGTATGAATATTGCACTCGTCTTCGACTCTTGCAATATTCATACTGATGAATGGAATATATCTCATATTGCACTCAAGTGCATCCAATATTATATACTATAAGTACGACAAATACTAAATTATCCCGAGAGCAGATTTGTTTCTCCGAGGCCGCAGGCAAGATGGAGCGTTCACTATTCATTATAGTTAATAGACCCCGAGATCTTTGACTGAACCTAATTTGGTTTTATCTTCGCCAAAATTTTGGTGCTAAATTAGCTATTATGACGTAGATTGTTGCTCCGCGTATCCATTGTTATAAGCTGCTCTGCGCACCATTTTACCGTTATTACGCGCTTGCAATAAGGCAAACGCACCTGGCAATCGATAGAATCGATACACTCCCCATTCATTTAAGACGGGCTTTCCCGTCCAAAAACCGAAAGTTATATACATATGTACAATATAACAAATTGAAGGTAGGTCACGTGGTACTGATCTATCCTATCCCAACGCGTATTTTTGTACCACTATTTACTATTATCAGATATAGGCCCTGCATCATGTAGGTCTCATGTGTTACAGACATCCTTTATGAAAAAGTCGGAAAACTATACAGCTTTGTCTTTTGATCATTCCTCCCCATTCAGGCAGCGTATGCAGCGGGAGCCTCGTCCTACAATGCACCGGTGATGTTTGAATATCCAGGTTTATCCGCCAGGTAATTCAACAAACTTTCACTGATAATTTGTTCATCAGAGGAAGTGGCGAGAAAAGGGCGTAGCCCCCCCCCCCCCGCCCCCCAAAATATAATAATAATGGAGAAATGGAGAGACGGAGAAGCAGGAAAATTGATCTTAGAGAAAGGGGTGGGTGTATATGTATTGAAAGAAGGTAACAGATTAAAAAAAAAGAGAAAGAGAGAGGGCGAAACAAAGAAAGAGAGAAAGATACAGAGAGAGAGAGAGAGAGAGAGAGAGGAGGAGGAGGGGGCATTGGGTGTGATCATAATGCAAAAGAAGAATTAATTCTTCACTTTTATTCACCAACATGTATATTTTATTTTAGCCCTCTCTACATGTTTATCTCTCGACCTCTGCCCATCTCACTTTATCTCTCTCCTTTGTCTCTCTGTTTTCTCTCTCTCTCACATAGTATGGGTGGAGACGAGACTCTGGAAGAAGTACTCACCATGCCAAGTAAGTATTACTACTGCATGTATTAATATTATTACAAATCATATTACTATTAGTACTACTACTGCTGCTTTTACCACTACTATACTACCACCACCACCACTACTACTACTACTACTACTACTACTACTACTACTACTACTACTACTACTACTACTACTACTACTACTAATATTACTATTACTACTACTACTACTACTACTACTACTACTACTACTACTATTACTACTACTACTATTACTATTACTATTACTATTACTATTTATTACTGTTACTATTACTACTACTATTACTACTGCTATTACTACTACTATTACTACTGCTATTACTACTACTATTACTACTACTACTATTATTACTACTACTACTATTACTACTACTATTACTACTACTATTACTACTACTATTACTAC
>CALNVZ010003433.1:16540304-16542724 GCA_940671915.1 Paracentrotus lividus | reverse complement strand
AAAAAAAAAATAATAATAATAAAAATAAAGAAATAAAGAAATAAATAAATAAAAAAGGTAAATAAAATAGAATAAAATAAAAATAACAATAAATAAATAGATAAAATTTGACAGATAACTACAATTCAATTAAGACGAAAATGGGAATCCACATCATTTTGTTGAAACTTGCATATAAAATTTCCTAAAATTGCCGGCAGAAATTTTAGAGGGAGGGGTAACCTCAGTATACGTTTGTCATTTTTTATCATCATATATGTGTAATAATATCTCATATTTTGCCGAGGCTATTGTAAAGAAATTTAGTATATCACTCATTAAAATTTGGTATCATGCTGGACAGCTTTCGTTGCATTTATATTGATACCACTCTGTTGTTTTCCCTCAACTTCGTATCTATTATTCACGTCGTTACCGTATCTTTATTTTCCGTAAAATTGTATTGTAATATTATAGGGAAATGCCTGAACAAGTGAGAAAACTTATACACACTATGAAGAAAGATCCGGCCGTCGATTTTAAAAACGATTGGAAATTTATCACGATGCTGATTGGCGCCAACGACCTTTGCAGTTCTTGTATTTACGCTGAGAGATCTCCGCAAAATTTCATCGGGCATCTTGAAAAAGCAATTCAGATATTACACGACGAGGTGAGTCGCTGATTCATCGGGCTGCTAAATCAATAGTAACCAATCAGACTCCTTGTTGCAAAGACTTCTTGCATAAAAAAATCACTGCTAACCAATCAGAATGTCAATGGTTGTTTCAAATTTGCCGCAATGATCTTAATTCTTTTAGTTAACATGAACAGGAGGATAGGGTTGGTCCGAATGCAAGTCGGAATCATGGACGTGCCTGTTATCGGTGGGGGGGGGGGGGGGGGGGGGGGGCGTTGCATCGGTTTCAACATGATTTAAACACTGTACAAGGCATATTCTGGTGACAATCAATCTACCAGTATTTCCACTTCCAACAGTTTGGTGTACAGGTGACAATAATGATAGATTTACATAATTTTTAAAAATTTATACTAAAACATCAATACATAAAGAAGAAAAAAAAGAGTCGTAAATAGGGTAGGCCTACTTACTTACATGTTATAACCTTTGAAAAATACAAGGAGAGTTTAAAAGAATTAAAATCCTCAAAATAATATCAATATCCTTAAATTATTTGTTTGTTTGTTTTTTTTGTTTCAAAGTGCCCTAGGACATTCGTCAACGTTGTTGGTATATTCAATGCCGATCAAGTCTCGAAGCTCCGCGGTCCTCTTATTTGTTCATTAATACTCAGGTGAGTACAACACTATTGTCTGATTATGTTAGTCCTGATATTATACAATGATACATTTTCAAGATGTATAATTTGATTTGATTTGATTTCATTCGTCGAGTGTACATATATGATAGAATAGAAAGAAACACCTACAAGGATAGCCCACGAAAGCCGAAAAGGCTTATTTACAAAGGGGTCCTTTCTAGTGAAACGTAGACATAATGAGAACAAAATATAATAACTAAATGAATAAAGAAATAAATGTATAAGAGAGAAACGCATTAATAAAAGGATGAAATTCCACAATAATAAAGAGTTATGAGGGACATGAAAAATGTAACGCTCGGGACAATCATAACGTTACCATAATGAACTCGAAATAAATTATTCAGCCTGTATATTGATCATGTCCATATTGAACGGGAAAAGGGGCTCAGTCTGACGGCGAGTGAATATATGGCCTAACTCAAACATTCGTTTATTGAAAGGTTCTCACTCTAACTGTAGAGTGAAAAATTGAGAATTATTCTTCTTCTACTGTTTATTTGTTTTGATCACTGATTTTACTCACAAACACTCTACTTATGTGTCACTGTTGCCTTTTTATTTGTGGAAAAAAGGGGAACTCTTCTCCTTTTTCTTCTTCTTTCCCTCTTTTTTCATCTCCTTATTCCTTTTCTTTTTTTTTTCGTTATTTTCCCCCTTAGAGCCACACTGCTGTCAACATATTACTCTTTGTTGTTGTTGTTTTTTTCTCTATACAGTTATTACTGTCCTTGTACGCTTGGCGGATCATTTACAAAACAGTTCAACAATAAGAAGTCAAAAGAATTTCAGGTATATTTTTGGGAACGATGATAAATGATTATAATAATTCTATTGTCGCTGAAATCACCTTTAGACTTATCATTTCAGGCCTTCGCAATTGTTTTTCTTTTGTAAATATACATGTTTTTATCAATATGATAATCACCATTTTATTTTTTAAAAAAGAGGGAAGATAATTACTATATTATTTTGAATTTTTTCTAGACATGTTTTTTGGAAAGTCTGTGAAACTTTCATATTATTATTTTTTGTTGTGAGTAATATTAAAAAAGCAATAGCGTCGGCCTCATGCCAAAAGGGCCTTAGCATTTTAAA
>CALNVZ010003433.1:16525304-16535304 GCA_940671915.1 Paracentrotus lividus | reverse complement strand
TAGATCGTGCCCAGCCAGGCGTTCATTCCATTGTCCTTGCCTCTTTTGACAACAATACCTGGCTACGTTATGGAATGACGTAGGACTATTACAACTCTTTATCAGTATCATAATGGGCTTATGGACTAGTATGATCATGAATATAAAAGAGAAGTTGCATACGTGACTGATATACCTGTGTACGAAGCAAAGACAAGACTTAGTGGCGGTGGCATGTAACGTGGGTCAAGATACCAAGTGCTACACAAAACTCAAAATGAGATGTCAGTTTAACCATATTTGAAGGAGCAAAGATTTAGACTGGTACTACTTTGAAAATGGAGACCGTACACAACTATATCTTCGTTGCAGGCCTACTTTGTGTACTGGTTTCCAATGGATTTTTGTCAGTGGAGTGTAGAGCGGGTAGGAATGGTACGTATGCACCTGTGTGTATTAAACTTGTAGTTCATGGACGGGTATAATATAGTTCAATGTTGTTGTTTGTTAAATTTTTGACGATGAGTTGGATTTTCAGTGATCATCCACAGAGGCAGTACGTGAGGAGGAAGATGGGAGATGAAGAGAGAATCAAAGATAGGGAGAAAGAGAGAGAGAGAGAGAGAGAGAGAGAGAGAGAGAGAGAGATATAGAGATAGAGAAGAGAGAGAGAGAGAGATAGAGATAGAGAAGAGAGAGAGAGAGAGAGAGAAGAGAGAGAGAGAGAGAGAGAGAGAAGAGAGAGAGATAGTGCGAGAAAGAGACAGACAGATAGATAGATATAGGGAGAGATAGAGAGAGAGAGAGAGAGATAGAGAGAGGAAGAGAGAGAGAGAGCGAGAGATAAGGAATAAGAAGATAATGATAATTAAGGGGTATATTATCTGTAACTTTTTGTTGTTTCAAAACTTCTCACAAAAAGAACTATATAAAAAAAAAAACACGAAACATTAAACAAATAAAAGACAAAGGCCTGGAATAAACAATATATTCTTCTTTGAACCTTCTTACTATTTTAGGCACTGACTTCCTTTTGGGGATCGAGAAGTTGTTCGAGAAATATTCGGCAAACATGACAGAAGAGATGTTTACACCTCAAAACATCAGCAAGGTATATGATCAACATTTTTGAAACCAATGTATCTCGTATTGTTGATAACATTAAATATGCATAATCATTTTGTTAGGTAACTACTAAAATAACTGTGTGTATGTGTGTGTGTGTGTGTGTGTGTGTGTGTGTGTGTTACGTCATCATTATTATTCTGCAGAAACTTGATATTTTTCTGAGTTTCCAAATTTTCCCGGCAATGGTACCAGAGATAATTATAAGACTGCGAAAATCTAAAGGTCTAAAGGATCAGTTTTGCCTAATTTAGACAATTTAAAAAAAGATCTTTTCAAAGATAGAAACAGAGTCTTGAATTTTATTGAATATCCTTTATTTTCGAAATTACTGGGGTTAAGTATGATGACGAATATTCAAATTTCACCTTTTTTTTGGAGGGGGGGGGGGGGGGGGGTATGTTGGCGGGGACGGAGTTGACAAGGGGTACATAATTATGACACTAATCAAGTTATGACTTTTATCATGCTTATTTCGAACCCCTTTATGAACGGATTTTTATTAGGATCCGTATTTGTTGTGAACATCGATTATTCCTTTCCTAAATGTTTTGTTTGACTTTGTTTTGTTATGATTTGTTTTGTATTTTTAACTTTCCAATAAAACAAAAATATTCTTCGTGATATTCCCTCTGGGTAATCATTAGACATGGTTGTTTTTTTTTCTTCTATCATCTGATACTATTGCCACACTTGTTAGATACTGGTATCGTCATCAGCATGCGTCAAAATAGAATAAATACATAAATTTGATAAAATCTTCAGACACAATTTTAGGAAATCGATTTATAAGCATTTTCTTTATATTCACGTCACAGGTTGGAGCTAAATTCAATTGCCCGCCATCGGTTTCGCCCACAATACCAAAATCAGGTAAATAAATCAAATATTGTCGTGGGGATCCCCGGATAGGCGTCCAGTTTTCTGTGGGGTAATGTTGGAGGAAGAATTGGGTCATATTTCTTTATTATGGCCCAGTCATATCACATGACGCAAGACTGCAATAAAAAAAATAAAAAAATGACTTGCGTTTGGAGTGCGACCGGTACGTCAACATTCGTTGCCCGTTCGTCGAGCGCGCTGGATCAACGATGTGCATTAGTTGGGTGTTTTAACATTTGCTATCTATGTATAGCTTTAATGGCGCAGTCACATGTACGACGCATGGCAAACGCGCATTATGCGCTGTATGAGCGTTACTCATTCGTCGAGGGCGCTTAGCCAACGATGTGCATTCGTTGCGTATTTTAATATATGTTGTCTATGTATACGCTCTGTGTGCGCGTTTTCGGCAATTTTTACAAAGTTTAATGCGCTGGTCTTGCGTTGTTTACATGTGACGAATGAGTGATGCCCGCAATTTTTCAGGAATTCCAGAAAGCTTTATACGGAAGATATTATTCTTAATTTGTCCTACTCATCCGTGCCTGTAAAAAAGAAAATATAGTAAATTTTCTGGGGGCCCCCGATTTGTGATAATTTATAAGACATAATTTTGTAGCAATATCAAGCACATTTATAATGATGGTTGGACCTTATTTTTCAAGTGATATATGTTTCATTTATTGAATTATGTTGCATTCTATCTCAAAGTAAACCCAAATCTTTGTTCGATTTACACAACTGTGATGCCCAGGCTTTGATTGATATTCTATTTTTTCTTTCCTCAGTACATTTATTACGGCCCGGAGACATCAAGGTTATTGGAGCTATAGGTGATTCATTAACGGTAGGAATTCAACATTATCACGGAAATATACACTGTAAAAAAAAAAAAAAATACAGAAAAGTGATGTCAGCAGAGTCGCCATACAAAAGTGTAATTTAAAATAACAGTTTTGTTGTAAATTTCTCCTCTAATAATTAAAGAAAGAGAAGACACATAGGGTACATGCAGGTAATATGGGCCCCCTAAGCTCATTTGCCTAATTTGCATAAAATAACGAAATGAAACACAGTCTAATCTTTGTTTATATGAATCAATAACTACTGCTCTAACTTTTATTGTGAAGAAAAACAATTATCACCAACCCCCTGTCTGCAATATTCAAATGTTGACGTCATTACCAAAGTGCCCATATTACCTGCATGTGCTGGTAATATGGGCACATGTATTTAATGTATGTTTTAAAAACTACAATGACTCTACCATGTCTGGAATTTGCTTAACATGTTGAAAATCATTAACTTTTAGATATAGTTTGAAATTATAAGACCCTTCAGTAAATCCTTTGACTATATATTTCATTGTTATGTATTTTTGTATATTATTTCTTTTTAAAAATATTATTTAAATATTATTTTCATTATACAAGTCAATATAGCCCTACAATAAGTTATTTATATTAATTATATACTGTGAATATACCCCCCAAAATCGTAGCAAAGAGATTGATGCCTCATCCCAATACTAAGTACCAGAATCATTTCCGCCATTTTGGATGTCCCATATTACCTGCACTAATGTTGCTGTGTCAGGCAAGCATTCAATGCCACATCGCACCCCTTCACTAAAACAAATTGACCTGTACACGCTAGTATGATCAAAATGAAACTATAAGCTTACTAAAAATACAAAACAATTTAGGTTACCCCCTCAAACATTCTTTCACCATCACATTCTGTGAAATATCAAATTTTACATCAGGGTAAAATAATGCCGTAAGTTTTACCTACCTTGTTGGTTTTCAGCAATTTTCTCAGAGAAAGTTCGGCATCAGATGCTCTCACGACGATATATTTTCGTATACAGTTCATATGAACAACAATATGGTGCTCACACCGGTCACCGGTCATCGGTCGACGGTCTCGACATGATTTGCTTCAGGTGGCCCATATTACCTGCTGGCCCATATTACCTGCATGTACCCTATTTGGTTAAAACGGAACATGTGTTACTTCTGATGTGTATTTTGTATTTCTCACGTAATTATTTACAGGAGAAATTTACAACAAAATTGTTTTTAAAATTACATTTTTAAATTTTTTATGGCGACTCTGCTTACAGCGGATTTGCTGTAAAAATACAATTTTTTTTTTACAGTGTATAGACATTGAAGTTTACAGTCGTTAAGTCGGTCCAATCTTATATACAATTATGTCAATCAAAACTATACATACTCATCATTGCAATAGTTTTAATCTAAGAAATATCAGGGTATATTGGGAGTATATATTTATATCTAATTCATTTTAAACAGACACCAGTGATTAGCTGGGTTTGTTTCTGTTAAAAAATGGATTTTCCGTGTGTCTAAGTCGCCAATGAAATATGTATGTATGTATAACTGTTTATTTTCTTATTCTTGCCATAGCTTAAATCCAAAAATACCAGGATGTATTTTATTTAAGTTGTTTGAAGCAGACAGTCAGTGATAAGCTGGGCTTGCAATTGGTATATTCCGAGTGTCTAAATGGCCAATGAAATTTATCTATGTACATTATATCCCCTCTCACTCTCTCAGGCAGGGTATGGATCCGGTGCCACCTCCTACACTCCGGTTATGTTCGAGTATCCGGGTCTCTCAAGCAGGTAGGTCTCGGCGATTCTAGGACAAATGCACCCGAACAACTACTCCTCTGACAATACACCAGGACAACTACCCTTGTTCTATTAAAATAAATCATAACCCCTATGGGGGCATAGGGGAGGAGGGGGGGGGGTTAGTGGTTGTTCTGTAGGGCGGGGGGGGGTAATTGTCCGGGGGGGGGGGTTATCGTTTAGTAGTGTCCTGGCTTGTCCCGGGATAATTGAAGTGCTAGTACTAGATGTTCGTATTTTTACATTTTGGCCCTCTGTTACATTTCTGTAACAATGTGTCGTGTTCATCCAAGCGTAAGACATACGCAAGAACAAAAATGGTACCAAAAGATGCGGGAGGAGTTACTCTTTCGGAATATGTAAAATAATTGAAGATGCTAGTACTATAGATGTTCGTATGTTACATTTTTACCCTCTGTTTCTCAAAACTGATTTGATGTAACATAGGAAAATTTAGTACTAGCATCTTCAATTTTTTTTCTGGGGTGCTTATCACGTCCAGAAAAATGCCAATTTTGTTGGCATCCATTAATGTTTATCAATCATTTTAAAAAAGGCGCACGACTTTCGGCTGGATATCCCACTGCATAATTGTGATAGGTCCTTCAACTTTTATCCTCTGGTGGTGAGGGTGAATTCGAAAGATAAAAAAACATAAATAAACTGCCTCTTTCCTTATCTCATATCATAATGCTCCTTCTCTCTCTCTCTCTCTCTCTCTCTCTCTCTCTCTCTCTCTCTCTCTGTGTTTATCATGTTATCATTATTTTTATTTATTCATTATTATTATTATTGTTATTGTTATTATTTATTTATTTATTCATTTTTCTATGCAGTATTGGCGGAGACAAAACACTGGAAGACATCATTTCCATTCCAAGTAAGTTTTGTTTCTAAATATCTTACAGGAAAGGAAGCCTTGTGAAAATATATTTCAAAAAAAATAAATAATAATAACAAAGAAATAAATAAATAGACAATACAAACTACTAAAGTCCCTGCCCGAGGGCTTTGTTAAAAAAAAAAAATAATAATCTAACATGATTCTGTTTGCACTGGTAATTAAGTTTGGTGCACTTGCATATTATGTGAATGCGTAAATGTGAATATGGATGTGAACAATTTTTTGTTACGAAGCAATTATTTTCTGTCTTTGTTTTACAAATCCAAACATAATTATGTGCTCGTATTTTCATTGTGTGGATTAACATTACAATGAGACACACTTTCATGCCCAAATCCATCTTGACATCCAAAGACTCCAAGCTCTATCACACGAGAGAAGGAAATATAATTTATATGGAGATAATTTCTAAATTATTGACGAGATATTTCTGGGGCATTCTATGATGCATTTGATAATATCTTTCCCCCTCGTAGATATCTTCCGCAAGTACAACTCTCATCTCTATGGCTTTTCAACGGGTCTTTCTGTGATTTATACCCAACCATCCAACAAAAGACTCAATATGGCCATCTCCGGATCATACGCTGAGTAAGTGTACTTACAATTTCAACTTTAGTTAAAAAAATTATCTTGTCTTTCAAGGGATACGACTCCACGATCTGAAGGGGCTTAATTATCCATAAGATCTGGGCCTTCATTATAACTTCATAGGTCTAGTTATCACCAAACTGTAACTAGCTCTACTAAGGTTTAATGAATATGGACCCTGATCCCTAAAAGCCCTCAGATAAGAATTAAATTCTGAAGAAACATAACAAAATACAAAAAAAAAAAATAATAATAATAAAAATACGCCCCCATTAAAAAACAAAGGAACAAAGCCCCTACAGCCCTATAGGAAATGCACTTGGATATCCGTGAACTGAAAAAAAAGGCATGTGTCTCAGTTTCAACAAAATGTAGGCCTACCTTTTAACCCTATTCAGACTGGGCTTTTCAAGAGGAGATTTTGACTGGGGGGGGGGGTCAATTTGACCCCCTCCCCCCTGAGATCTCGGCCGCGGATGGTCCGCTCGCGGCGAAATTTTGCGCGAACGTCGCTGCACATGACAAGGGTGTCGCTGGTATGTTTTTTTTGAAAAAATATTTCACGTATTTAATTTATGCAAATTAGATGCTTTTTTTTATTGGAAATCGTTAATATTTTATTAATAAATATAGTTATGAAGCCCAAATTTTTTCTTAAAGTTGCTGAGTAGCAAAGACAACAGTATTGAATTGACAAATTCAGAAATTTCAAATTAATTATTTTGTATTCTATTGTTTTATGAATTTCTTATGTATTCTATTGTTTTTATTTCTTATGTATTTCTTTGTTTTTGTAATTTTTTATGCTTGAGAAATTTATTTTGATCAATATAATAGTCGGGTAGATATGATCAAAATTCTGGCATGACCGTCAAGTTGGGTATGTATGCAATTTTTTTTGCTGAAAGTGGTAGTATGGGGTGTCTACTTCAAGAATCTGAAGGGTGCCACTTTGGCACGCTTGAGCATTTTTTTTTTTATTGACGTCATAAGCCACGCCCCCTTTTTCAATTATGTCAGTAATAACGACAAATCTAGTTTATTGTATAAACATATCATGTTTGGTATCAAATTAAAGCTAATGAAAAAATATGTGCAAATGTATGAGTCAATATACAACTTTAGGTCAATTAAAGGTCATAAAGGTCATTGAAAGGTCATTAAAGGTCGTAAAAGGTCAAATTAGGACACAAATGTAATTAATACAACATAAAAGGTGTAATGTGTCATGTTTTGATACAAATTAAGGATGCATTGAATTTACTAGGGTTAGCATATATACCAAAGCCAATTTAGATGAATTTTCAGGGCATTTGTGTATCCAGGTGCGGATCCAGGGACGCACTTTTGTTTTGTTTTTGTTTTTGTTTTGCTTATTGCCTCCGTATAACTCTGGATCCGTGGTTGTGTACGTACATGTACACTCAGTTTTGATAGATTCTCCTCCAGCACACCCTGATGCGGTCCTGACCACACTCATGTTTATTGAGGAATTCATGAAGCAGCACAAGATGCTATACATTCAACTATCTGCAGATATGCAACTCTACAAAGTGATCCTACAAATAATGTGGTCACATCCAACTCGCTGGGATAACTTGGTAGTACGACCACGAAGAATGCATACACTGATGTCATTTGTCGGTTGTATTGATGCTTTGATGAATAGCAGTGGACTGGAAGAACTCCTCAATGTAGCCTTCAAGGGTGTCGCTCATATGCTAAATAGGAAGGCATGGCCCAAAGCAGTAAGAGGTTTTCGGATGGTACTGACTGCACTTCGGGAACCCCTCGTGTTGGCTGGCCACACAACATAAGATGAAATCATAGAGGAGTTGGAGAAAGCTCGCCAATCTCGAACAGGTCGTCTCGGGGTTGACTGCTTCATCATACCACTTGTCATCACTACATCCTGTATCTTGCAGAAGAGATGGCAATGTGGCTTCTTCATATGTATGCCCTGAACGAGAGATGATCCCATATTTCTTGCACTCTGGCATTGAAACTATGTGCAAGTGATTACATATCATAGGCATGTATTGGTTATGACAACATCACTACCTAGAACCTTGTTCTAGCTGCATTCCTGCTGAGGGGAGCATGTCTGTTGCCATCAGACTAGGGGTTTTGGAACTCTTGGTCTTCCTAGTATCACTTTGGAGAGCAAACCTACACTTGGTATGGGAGAAGCTCAAAGGTGTGTCTAGGTCGGCAAGTCGGGTCTGTTGTCTTCTGAACGGTTTTCTGAGTGGATTTTGTCTCCGTATCATCTGTGCAACAACATCTTTCCCTTCTTGATGGATTAGTATGTTCGACGAGCCATCATAGCTCACACAGTACTCAGACAAGTAGCCATCAGGAAGAGGGTTCAGAATCAGATCAGAGAAAGCTTAGATGCCTGCAGACCGAAAAAAGATTGTAGAGGAGGTGAAGAGGCATTACCAATCCAATGAAAGCACAACCAGATGAACCCCTGTCAACATCATTCAATGGACGAATAGCATCTGAATGAGGTGAATGTACAGGACTCTTCTTGCTATGGACAGGCAATGGCAACCCAATTCACTGACCGATCTTCCTGGTGTTTCATAACCCAATAGAGAAGCAATGGTGATGTTGACGATGGAAGCCTATGAAAAAGAAATTCAAGGTTGTGCCGATGTTAGGTTATTCTACAACATGGAGCAATTTGCATGGCCGCTTGCCTTGTAATATCACAAAGCAGAGATATCCAGCTATGACGAAGTCTTCAATATGAACTCGCCTCCTGTTCTCGTCCTAGCATCCTTCGAGAGTATGGAAATATTGCCAGAAAGGAAACAAAGCTAGTCCTTGCTCACAGAAATTGTGCAGTACTTCGCTACTTCTCCTCGTCTGACCCAGTACGATCAGATGCTGGTGGATTGGAAAAGAAGCTTTATATATCACACAGTGTGGCCAAGAAATTCAACTTGTAGAAGTTACCGACAACTTTGTGAGCTCATTCGAAAGACCACATGCCACCTACATCATATTTGATCGGTATGATAAACATTCAATCAAGTGCAATGAACGTCAAAGGCGAGCTAAAGGTAGTAAATCCCAGGAGTACATGCTGAACAGAAATACAATACTACCAGCTAAAGATGTCATCATGAAAAGCGATGTGAAAAAGAGCGCACTGATTCAGTATTTGTGCGATGCCACCAGAACTAATCCTGAGCTGCAGCTTATTGGAGATGACTGTGAGTACCATCATGAAGAGGCTGACGTGAAAATCATCAGCTATCTTCTGAAGCTGTCACCGCAAAAGAAGCTGACGACACAGGCATTTTTGTCCTACTAGTGTTCTTCTTTTGGGTTTACAAGCCTGCCGCACAAGTTTCCATGAGGAAATATGATGGAAAAGTAATTGACATTACACCTACGGCTTTGAAGCTAGGAGACAAGTGCTTTGACCTTATGGATGTGCATGCCATATCAGGTTGTGACACCGTATCGTATCCATTTGGCAAGGGAAAGATCTCCGCTCTAAACTTGCTGCAAGATGTAAATATTCACAGAGCCTGATGGAGAATAGGTGGACTGGAGCAAGGCTGGAATAGAGTTTTTCTCCTACTTGTACTGCGGAAAGATAATCAGATAATGGATTCTCTCAACGATGTGAGATTCACAATATTTCGCAAGAAGAAAGACCCTCCAAAGATCAAGAGCCTACCTCCTACCGACAAGTCAGCAATAGAGCTTGTCAAACGCGCTTGTCTTCAAGTGCTCATCTGGAGAGCAGCTGATCAGAATGACCCCCCTGCAATTAACCTTCCATGTTTGGATGGAAAATAGAAGAGGACATTCCCGCACCTGTTCGTGGCCCAGTGGTTGCT
>CALNVZ010003433.1:16485045-16512470 GCA_940671915.1 Paracentrotus lividus | reverse complement strand
CATATTTTGAAAAGTACACAGGGGCGCCAAAATCATGTCGGGCCCCCCGGGGTGCGAAATCCTGGATCCGCGCCTGCACATGGTCCATTTCTCTATACGACCTGTTCGTCTGAATTACCTTTATTTCTCTGTGTTAGACCTATGTTGTTTTCCCGTCCTCATACAATAGTGCGATATACAGATGCTATCCATTGACATTACGAATATAATAATAATTTTTGAATGGATCGTGAAACTGTAGACGGATGCTTAAAGAAATTATACATACTGCTCCGTTTACAAATTTACAAATATCCACTAAACCACTCCTCAAATGGAATGAATTATTAATTAAGTAATCTTAATTTTGTTGTTCTTCTGTCTATCTTCTGTTTGTTTTCTAGAACGGGGAGGTAGATCGTTCATTCTTTGCTCCGGACTGTTTTCATCCGAGTCAGAAGGGACAAGCCGCTATGGCCACTGCTAATTGGAATAATTTAGTAAGTCATTTTTTAAAATACAATTTATATATCAAGTGATTACTTATTTGTAATTAAACTTGAGCAAAGATTAAAATGACCAGAAATTTGTGATATGAAAAAAGAGCTCCTGATTACTAAACAGGTGCTCTAGCGACTGAGCTATGGCAAGCCATAATGTCGATGTCCGTCTCACAATTAAACTTGTGAAATTTTTTTTTTCGGTAATCCTCTCCTAAAAGAAAAGAAACGGCGTTCAAATAATTGTGTTTTTAAATCTATTTATTCAAGTTTTATATTTATTC
Source organism: Paracentrotus lividus (assembly GCA_940671915.1). NCBI lineage: Eukaryota > Metazoa > Echinodermata > Echinoidea > Camarodonta > Echinidae > Paracentrotus > Paracentrotus lividus. Next base: position 16,511,707 of record CALNVZ010003433.1, on the reverse strand, counting down.
AATTTCTCAGTCAGATTCCTTTCAAAATATTTACATCATATTTCATAATCGTTAAGCTAATGTGAACCAATGCTTTTGCTCACATCATTACTACCAATATCCTCATTTTATCAAAATAATCAAGTGAGAAAAAGAGAAGGAAAGAGAGAGAGAGAGTGGGAGAGGAGGAAGGTAAAAACTTATTTCATATTTTATATAAAAACAGATGCTTGGTCTCATTAGTAAGCACTGCATGATAACATTATATACTCGGTTGTAGAAGACATAATGAAATTACAAAATGTTTTTAATGCATTTTTCAGTATTAATGTTTCATTTAGCTCCAGATTGCAAGTTGTCATGTATAACAAACCATTATAGTGATAGAAAATAAGTATATTAGATGGAATAGTTTCGTTAGGTTATTATTAGACAAAGAATCAACATCTTGTGGCACTTCTCAATTGCTATGGTTTATCTATTCTTCCATGCAAACATCTTAATTTCCATGGTATTTGAGTTTGAACCTGTTTATCTAAGGACAGTCGTGTACGCGATCCCGGAGAAACTGCAGACTGCCGCTTGCAAAAGTAAGCGCTTATATATATTATTATTTTAACTCAGTTTTATCATTTTCGTCCATTCTCAGGTCATTTTCATCATCAGCTCGCCATCATCATTATCATCGATCCAGTCACCACCATCCGAATCATCTACCAATCACAGTCGCTCGTTATGTCATGCATCATAATTATCAATAGCTTTAATCAAGTTCATCATAATCCAATAATATCATTCATCATCATCAGATCATCATGGCATTATATTATCATCATCATCATCATCACAGGCGTCGGTTATCGCATCAGCATGTTCAATTAGCCTTCCATCATTTGGCTCCATAACTCAAAATCAAGCATGCATCATCATCAGCAGCAACAGCGAAGCATCATTTATCATATCACTAATCAAAATCCATTCATCAATGCATTCAATTCCATGCATCGTATTATCGATCATGTCATGTCTCATCATCATATCAGTCACATCGATACTTTCGTTCTTCCATCTCATTAATGAGTCGGTGTGAAAAATGGCAGAGGTAAAAATGGCAGAGGTAATAAATGACAGAGGTAAAAATGGCAGAGGTAAAATGGCGGGAGGTAAAAAATGGCAGAGGTAAAAATGGTGAGGTAAAAAAGTGCAGAAGTAAAATGTGGCAGCGTCGTTGCCATTTCGCTGGTTTTATGATCTGACAGGGGCCGCGGCGTACAAATAACGTGAACAATTACCCCACTCATTAAATGTGGTGTGTTTTCATTGAGTGTCGGCCCAGCCACTTTCAGATACCGTTCCGGCGATTGGAAACGAGTATAATCTCAAATGGAATTTAAACTTATCATTAAATTTGTAGAAGTCGATATATCCTCCGAATAAATCATTTTCATGAACTCGACAAACCGAAAAAGGACTGCGCCTTTCTAGTCGAATATCAGCATAAAAAGTAATAGTGAACACGTTGTCATAGTTGACTTGAGTTGTCCGTATATTCGTTCGTCAGGGGTACTCTGTGTTAGTCGAGAACGACTGTGTAAATAATGAGCTGATTATAGGCGCTTTATGAGTTTGTGTTATTGTCATTTTTCATTTACCATGTGTCTCTATATTTGGTATTGAGTTGGATTTGAGGTGGAAGTCTATCGTATGTGTCAGAAAGATAAGGAAGAATAAATTAATATCTTGCTAGATGTTGGAGTTTCTATGGTAGTTGATTGATTGGCATTTTTGTTATCCAACAAGTTGTAGAGAGTCTGGTATTTTCCTCGGATCCTTCTATATTGGGGGCAATTCATGATGCGTATGTTCATGATTGTGAGGCATTGGTGCGGCTCTGTACTGGTCCGTCTGCCCGGCCGCGCTCGCCGCTGCCGCTTCTCTTTTGACTCTGTGTATGGCCTCGTATAGTTTGACGGTGCGCAGGGTGGCTGCGCCCGATTTAAGGAGGAGAAAGGGCTATAAATAAATTTAATAAAATTATTATTATTATATAAAAATATCAGCTTGGTGTTGGTAGGGTGTGTTACGGCGCCGGAATTGTCAGCTGGAGCTGAAACTTATAGCGCGGTCGTCTAGCATGGTTCTCTGTTTTCAAGGTATAAGGTTTATTTGGCAAGAATTGATCTCTCAAACCGTACGTTGCGTTCGCTTGTACGCCTTCTCTTTTGTTTCTGTTATCACTGGTAGAGATATAATTTGCTTCTGGAGTGTTGTGTGTTTGGCTTGCTTTTTGCGCGTGCGTCTGTTTGTTCTATTTTCTTGTTACTAGTTCGTTTGATGATACTATGTTTGTGGATTTCGTGACTGTCGTCGTCAATATTACGATTGTGTTTCAACTTTACATTGGGTGTTCGAGGTGTGTGCGAGATTGATGAGTGTATGTTTACTGGTTGGTTGGGTCAGTTTGGAGTGTAGTTGGTAAGTTGTGGAGGTTTTAATAGTATAATGTCGCTAATATGATAATTTGTAAATGTTGAACCTCAGTAATCTGTTAATATATTTTTTGTGTCGCCATAGTTTATCTACTATCTATGTGACGGCCATGCAATATTGACAACGTTTGGGAGACAAATGTATTTCCGATCTTGGCACTAGTAGTTCCTATACCTATATTCATATCAAGTTACGTGTCAGTGTATGTTGGAAAACTCATTTCTAACTTGGTGTGCATGGTCATTGATAAATGCAAATGAACAACAAAACATTTTTAAACGAAAGTAATTCTTCTTTACTTTTACATCATAATTATTATAAAGGATAAAATTACCCCCAATATAATTTGTTATAACATGCACAGTTAAAAGGCAATAATGTAAAACTAATATAACAATCGTTCACTTCGGTATTAATAACATTTCATAGCGGATAGTACAAATGGAAGTCAGTCAATTTTAAAGATAAGGACCCCTCCAGGTAGTTCAGCATTGATTTTTGAAAATCCCTTCTCATTAGTTTTCTTTTATAATGTTTTATCCCTTTCCTTAGGGAATTTGCCATAATTGTAGGCATTTGCTTTGCTATGACAATTGGATAGCGTAAGACATTCCATTTTACTTCTGTCATTTTTACCGCCGCCATTTTTACCTCTGCCAATTTTACCCTCCGCCATTTTTACTCTGCCATTTTTACCTCTGCCATTTTACCTCTGCCATTTTTACCCTCTGCCATTTTTTACCTCTGCCTTTTTACCTCTGCCATTTTTACCTCTGCCATTTTTACCTCTGCTATTTTTATACCTCGCCATTTTTACCTCGCCATTTTTACCTCCTCCATTTTTACCTCTGCCATTTTTTGCCTCTGCCATTTTTACCTCTGCCATTTTTGCCTCTGCCATTTTTACCTCTGCCATTTTTGCCTCTGCCATTTTTACCTGGCACCTTTCTATACATTGTATAGTCATCATAATTTAGTTAAAAATTGTCTTTTATTTATCATTTTCAGCGCTATATTTATCTGGACTATTTTCTGCAATATCACTATCATCATCATTACCGTCACAATCATCATCCTCCTCCCTATCATCCTAGTCATCATTATCATAATCATCATCATCATCAAAACAATATCATCATCATAGTCATCATCATCATCGTCATCATTATCATCATCATCATCATCATCATAATCTCCATAGTCACTATCGTAATCATTTAAATTGCTATAATCATCATCACCATCAATTGCCAGTTTTCACTAATAGTAAATGACTGTTTCTGATTATTATTATTTTTTTTTTTTTTTGCAGGACTTTCCGTACCTCTACACAAACGTCAACAGTAAACCAGGATACCTTTCCCAGTTCCAAAAATCACTTTTGAACGATGGCCCTATACCAAGTACAGATTTGACGAAAATCTCCAAAGTTCTCAGCAGCCACGAAGAAAACATGATACTCAAGGCAATACCATGATTTTATGGTCATGGATACTCTGACGTTCTTACCTCATCCTCAGAATTCCTCAATCCGGGAGCCCAAAGTTTGGCGCCCCCTTGGGAAAATTTTGTCATAAGCACAACCCCCAAAGAAGAAATCTTATCATTATTGATCGACTAATTGAGAGAACACGGAACAAAGGAAAACGGGAATGTGCTCCAGCTTTTCTTTTCTCAACATGTATCTTTCTTTTTTTTAAATATATTTATTTATTTTATTTATTTATTATTATTATTAAAGCAACTTAACTCCATTCTTATTTCCATCCTAAAGTATCATGTCGATTATTTTAGTGTGATAGATAGGGCCTATTAATATTCCAAACTTATTTTACATGTTTTGGGGAAAAAAATTGTACGTACCGCTGGTACATAGTTGTTAATAGAATTGTTCAAATTTCATATTTGATTTATTTGATTTACTGTCCTTACTGATATTCCGTAAACAAAGATTATATGAGTAATATACTTTCATTTTTTTTTCTTAATAAAGATAACATTGTATGAATGACGTTATGTTTTCAAATTGCTAAATCCATTTAAGCGACTAATGTGCTTTGATATATATAATTATATTTTAGGATATTGGATTTTTAAAACTAAGTTTCATCAGCATCTTTTTTTACGAACCTTTTGCAATAGGCCTGCAATGAACCAAAGAAACAGTATTAAAATTAAAAAAAAAAAAAAAATACGCTAGGGCATTTTAAATTGTTTTCTAAAAACTCTTATATCCGATTCATTAATGTACATCATATTATTCTATTGGTAATGTGGATACTAAATACAATTCATGTATTTAAATGTTATGTTGTTTAGTGTGCTTTGTTTGTTTTTAATCAAAATCGTTATGCTATTTCGGTACTTTTTAAAAACTATGTTTTAATCAATATTATTTATGCATGTGTGTATGCATATATTTGTGCTTCTAATTGATCATCTGGATACGCCACTCCGTGTCTGATACATTGTTGCAGAGTATTTTTTATGTGGGTCTTGGTATAGCCCCCGTCCATTGGTCTTCCCATAACCTACCAAAATCTACACGTCGTCAATGTCCGTGTATACAGAATGCTTCTTTCATTTTTTTTTCCAGAGGCGTCGATTCGCTGAGAATGTAAAGCATTGGGGGACAAGCTATTGTGTGAGAAGAATGGCTCGCCCCCCAATGCTTTGTATTCTCAGATCATATGGATGCCAGAACTATACAAATACATGTAGGCTAAAAGAACAAAAATTACTTGAAACGGTTGATGAGTAGTATGACCCCCATCCCTGCCTGACAGCTCTTCACTTTTTTTTAAAGGAAAGTTAATTTAATAAGGGCCTTTTTTTATTACTCTTCGCCCTCTCTCTTCTGTTCTCTTCTCTTCAATCCCTCTCTCATGTACATTGAAATATCAGTTACTAGTACTACCAGTAGAATATAACTATCAAAACCTCATTGACGTCACACTCATAGCATTGCTTTTAATTTTTGAAACACATTTAACAAATAAATTTCTTCTCTTCTTTTTTAACCAGATATAAAGCTTCTTCGTATGACAGATGGATAACATGTTACAAAAGGACTACAACCCCTATGATTATTAATATGAAATACAAACAACGTAGGTTTTAGTATAATTATGAGCACTAAAAAAAAATTATATATGGGCCTGTACAATCAGCTATATTTCTTACTTACGACCAAATAGTAATGGGTGAACATTATGAAAACAAAAGGTATAGGTTGTTTGGATAAGTACCATAATTTTGAAATAATTTCTCATTCATAAGATTGTCTGCTGAGAGCTTGAAGGGCATTTACACTCCTCACACAAAATTGGTGTTACATTGGTGTTAATCCACTGGTGTTTACATAAGACAACACCACCAATTGAGATTGTCCTATATAAACACCAATGGTGTTAATTTTACATCAATTTAACCCCACCCTTTTTGCAGTGCATAGTCAAAGACCTACTAGCTTTTAGCAGGAGATATACTGATTAGTCGAACAGCAAAAAAGCGGAAGATATGAAGTTATTATTAACCAACAAAACCATATGAAAATCAAGTGATAGCTTCAGAATAATTTGTTTTCTGTCATGTAAGGGGGGGGGGGGGGAATATGTCGTTAATTCACTTTTCACATTACAAAAATAAATCTGCACTGTACGAGTTCAACACCTACTCCTGGAATCACAATGCCTAAATGTTAAAGATGCTGATAAAAAGACATTTACAACAAGCTAGTGCTTTACATAAACTGCAACATAAACAGAATGAGCATACCGACTTTGAAATTGCCTGAATATTTTTTTTCCCAAGCTTATTGAACACAAATCATTATTATGGAAAGTTCAACATCTCTCTGCTTACATTCAACTAAAAATCATTAAAAAGAAAAAACTAAAAATGAATACCATTCGGTTGTGATGAAAATAAAGGAAGGACAAAGGACCTTGTCAGTGCAATACATGTAATATATATAAATCTTGTTTTAAACATTCAATTCTTAGCCATTTCTAGTAACTTTTGTAATTCATGTCAAAAAGACAGAGCATGGTATGTGATGCGATGTGATAAGATGTAGACGAACACACATCTATGCCATTAAAAACTACTTTTACATTATATAGAAATTGACTGGCACATGTCCCCGACACTTACTTCATTAGAGGCTGACAACAATATCCTAAATTGTAAAACCCTTTAATACCAAGCAAATTGGCTTCTGGGGACAAATCTATACCTACATATAATTATATGACATGTTGACAGACAACTTTTTCTTTTACTCGATAAGATATTGATATGAAAGCCTGTTCTCATATAAGGTTTCCTCCTCCATATAGGTTAGAAGGTTTGCATAGTGCATCTATAGCTTTATTGCACAGTTAACCATGCATTGCTCTATGCCAAGATATGCACTGCATCTATGATCTTAAGACCTGAAAGCTTACCATCACTACACAAACTTTTTAACCTTTAAGTATTTTTGAACACGTAAATCTACTCATGTGAGAACGGGGTTTTATGGGGAAAATGTGGATATTTGGGGTAAAAATTCAAATGTATATTGTCTCTAGAATAAGAAGTACGCCACACACAATATAAATTTCTGGAAATGTGACAATAGTCGGAGAAGTACAAGAACTTTAGTCAACATAGTTTCATTTATCAATTAATCAGAAGACAAACCAATCAGATATTAGTATACATTTTCAACTACTTTTTTCCCCAATTGTGCTCTTCTTCCATAAGCATACAAGTAATCAATTCTCAATATATATAACATACAAAAAAACATTCACTTTCTACTTCAATAATTTAAAACGCAGCCTGATAAATCAGTTTCGTCTGAAACGACTCCTTTTTTTTTCTCAATAGCTAAATTTAAACATTGCCCCGAAAAATTACAACAATTAAAGGTTTTACCTCTCAAAAGCAAAACACAAGTCTAACACCTGCATCAGACGAGACATCATTATGATTTGTAGTAAGACTTTCTTCAACTGAAGTTTCAAATTACCATTAATACTTCATGTGAAGTTATCCTTACTTGAACTTCAAGACGATACGTAAACAAAGCTCAGATAACCCAAACTCATCTTAGCTACATGCATAATGGACAATATGACTGTAACTTTTTTAAATAAGAAGCTAAAAACCAAGATGTAAATATGCCTATTCTACACATATCTATCATTCTTTCATCTTGTGTGCAGCAATTGCTTTATATAAGATTTAATAATGAAACAAAAGTGTAGGGAAAATAATTCATCTAGTATTTAGAAACTAATTGATATTTCTAAATTTTTCTTGTAAATTACATTTAGGTAGCAAATTACATGTTTTTCAATCCAAATGTTTTTGTACATATGGGAATGGTATTAAATAGTGAAAAATGTTGGGGGAATGAATCGAAAGTAGTTGGTATTCAAAGTAACCTTATGATATCTAAAAGTGAAATTCCATTGCATGTAGTTGCAGTCCAATCCAAACAACTATCATTTAGAAACATTGTCAATTTACTAATCAATTTGTATTCATGGTAAATAAGATGGAATAATTGTATTGACACAGAAATAACCAGGTTATGGACAATAAATACAACCAATCTCAGCAACTCTGAACCTAACATGGGGTTAAACTTTAGCAGTTTTGATTAGTTTCCTTGGAAAATAATTTGAAACAAACCGTCTGGAGATTCTACACACTATTAAAGTCTGATAGGAGTATATTCGTCTGCGACATACCTTCTCCCATCTCGTCTACATCCAATATCTACAGAACATGAGCATTCGTGTGTAATCACCAAAATAAATGATATATCAATTCCTCTATCTTCATCTTCTTACATTAATTTGGCGACTTTCTTTCTGCCTCAACGGATAGAAGCAGCACATGGAACTCAAATGCTATGCAATCACATCACATTCATGGAAAATGGTATCGTTTTGAGTTGGGGATACAAGCTGAAATCTAACACCACTATTTGTATTTGACTAGAAGCATGGAAGGGAACTGAATCTGAAGATGTGTCTTGCCTTGGTGGTACCAGTTACAAGGCCAGTAAATATGGTCTAAATGCAGTAATGAGATTTGAGTCTATAGATTTCCTCATGGCTTCTCGAAAGGGGAAATGAGTGAAAGTACTAGAATCAAAAGAGCATGTTTTGCTATCTATACGGATGCCAATTCAAAGAATTGAGACATTGTTAACCCTACAATAACTCAAAATATCTCTAAATGCCTACATTAACGGCCAGTGAGCAAGGAGTCACAGAGGAATAGAGTTTAAAGTGGCATCCCGCGTGTAGCATACTTAAAAATCATATAAAATACCCTTTTCCTCCCATAGATTTGACCATATATAGACTGTTCCCACTTTTTTTTTTCATCTTTGGCTTACATTCCACAGTAAATAATACTTTTCACACCATAAATAACATCACATGGGACTGAACAATTTCAAAGTAAACATGCCAAAAGATTTCCATCTGTAAGAGAGGCCATGAGAAAAAGACTCTAGCTCATAGTTGGGTGTGTTCTCACACTGGATCTTATTGGTCATCACACCCGAGTAAAAAGGGTGTTTTCACTGCCATTCCTGGAACGGAGGATGTGATGTTTTGGATTGGGTGATTGAAGGAATTGTGAGGATCTACAAGAAGTAGTCAGGCGTGCGCCGCGTAACGTGGGGTTCTCCTCTTCTTGGGGCAGGGTCAAATTGCAAGCTGGAAAGAAATAAAAAAGGAGTGAATATAAAAACTCATGTATTGATTGTACTGCAAAATCAAACTTGTCATGAAAGTGTAACAAATTGTAACATATGACTAAATTGATTACATTTTTTTTTTCACAGGATAAAACATTGGCGAACCTCAACCATAAAGAAATATGCTCACAATGCTCTGGTTTGACATCATTTAATCATACACATGATTACTGGGCTATAACAAGGAGTAAATTTAAGCAAATATGTAGTGAAAGAGTCTTGATTCTTTGCAAAAGGTGATCAAATGAGTTTTCTAATTTTTACAACATGTTAGTCTCATGGACCTGCCACCTCAAAACCACCAATAAGTCGCAAATAGAGCAGAGAAAATGATAAGAAAAGCAAATTTTCTGTGTAAGAAAGCATTGCTAGCTCTTCTTTTAAGGCTACATGTATATTCAACTTAAAGAGGAAGAAACTTAAGTGTTCAAAGTTGATTTTTCTTTAAAATAAGCTAACTTGCTTGATTTCAAGCACCTCGTTCTAACAGAAAAGGACTGTAATGGGAAAAACACTCACAAGGAATACTTCAACGCGTCGTCCAATTCCATAATAGCTGCTTGGTTGCCACATCTGTAGCAGTAGTTAGGGGCACTGAAAATTGTCACTACGTTTCTGTCATGGCACCAGTTGTAGCCCTAGAAAATAAGAGAAATTGTAAAAAGTCATCTGCAGAAGCCAAAATGTAAGAGGTTTGCTTACTTCAGTTGAAAATAGCAAGCCAGCTAGTTTACTATTTGGAACAAAAGATGCTTATAAAGTATTGAAGATTGACTTAGTATGTCTGACATATCCATACAGATCTATGTCATTTACTAGTAATCATACATAAACAAGTGAATCTATTGTAATCACTTGGGTTCTTAAAAGAAATATGTTTACGCATTGGGATTACAATGAATAGAAAGTAGCTTTAGAATTAGTATTAACCCTAATCAGACTGGGGTGTTTTGGTAGCTGTCAAGACTGGGGGGGGGCCATGATGGCCCCCCCCTAAGATCTCGGCCGCCGATCGCGCGACGCGCCGAAAATTTGCATGATGTAGTGAGCATGTAATCTACAAGACTGCGCTGTTTAATTTTTCCAAAATAATATGAATTTTTTTATATGAATTAATTATGCTAATTTATGCATGAAATCATACTTTTGCTCTAATTGAAAAAATAAAGCTCCTAGAATGCTAATTTTGTGTATTATTATTCCTTATAGCATTCCTAACAATTTGTACTAGAAAAAAATTCTCGTTTCAAAATTAATTTCTTATGTATTTTATTGTTTTATGAATTTCTTATGTATTTCTTTTGTTTTTCGACCTTTTGTTTTTCTTTTTTTTACGCAAAAATCATTTAAGAACCATTTTTAAGCATAAATATGCTAAAATAAATTGATTTCAGCCAATGAAAGTGAAAATAATCATATCTTTATGAATTAGGTGAGAAAACTCAATTTGCATTGACTTTGTACACAAAATCACGTTTTTGAGCCATTTTCGTCTGACGGATATTTTTGAAAATCGTGCAGCGTAAGTAACGGTCAGGGCCGAATTAGCCCACGGCAACCCACGGCAATTGCCGTGGTGCCCTTGTCATTGCCGTATGCCCCTCCAATTTAAGCATGACTTACCGGCAACACTAAACATGCCCTTTTTCCCTTTGCCGTGGTGCCTTAATCTCCTCAAATGGTGCCCTTCGCTGTGTAGCAGTGGTGCCCTTTCTAACCAAATGATGATTTGGGGATATTAAATTATTTTCAGCGCCAGTGTGCCTTTTTGCATTCCCCCCTCAAAACTAAAACTTAAGTCTTGCCAACTCAACCACAGCGCGATCCATTCCCCTCGGCTCCGCACCGCGCCTAGCTACAAGAGTAGCCGCGCGCTGCAAAAGGGGAAACCCCCAAGCTATCGATAGCGATATCGCGATCATGTTCTCACCACGCAGCCATTTTCCCCTGCCGCGGCGATATTCAGAAAAAGTGACTGCACTTTAGGTCTATTTGACATGTTTTCCTCACAACAGTCGCGATTGAAATATTTTGAAAGGATTTATTCAAATTGTTTTTGTAATCCCAGGATATACCATCGTATTTTTTGCTCTGTGATATTTTTTGGTAAGTTTTGATGATGATTTATCGTGCTTGTCGCGTTGTTGATGAGTTGTGATGTGCGAGGCATCAATCAACTGCAGGCAATCTCAAACATTTCTGTTGACCACGCAATTTGCTGATTATTGATTGTTAAGATTCTCTTATTTCCAATCATAAAAATATAATTTAGATGACCCTAGATCTAGGTGAAATTATTTTTGTACGGAATTATTCACCTTGTCTGGTCAGGGATTTTCTTTTTTTATAAGAAAATCGGCGAAACCAAGGCCCTTTTTTTCGTTTGCCATTTCATGTTCTTTTGCACACGCGAACGTCTTTTTTCATATTTTATGTAGCCAAACCGATTTAAAATCCATCCGAATCTTTGCAATCCTGTCATGAAAATTCAAAATACCCACTTAGACAGCTAAAGAAAGGACTAAATGCCCCGATTTTTCTTTGATTTATTCTTTTTGTTATAAGATTTTCATGAAATCTTAGACTCTGTTACGCGAGACATGTACATCTTTTCCACCATATAAGAGTCATCCCCACGCATTGCCTTTTTGTGTATGTGGAGCTATCCATGCGAGAAACTTGTGAGGATATCATGTCATAAGGCCTTAAATTTTCCTGAATGATGAAACAAAAGTCAAATCCCCTTCTACATACTATGATGAAAAAAATAAAGAAATTCATTCACAAACAGAAATTAAAAAACAACTTACATTTTATTTCTCCGTGTCAAACCATTTTTTTTTTTTTTGCCATTTTCTCTGGCAGGCCATTACTAGTCTTGATTTTCAGACCCTAAAAGTTATTTGAATTTTTTTATTCATTCTTATCTTCAAAATTTATACCAATATGAATCTACAATTTAGTTTAGTCAATCATAGAATTTAAATTTATTTCATTTTCCAACATTATATTATTATTTTTATCAACAGAATATTAAAACTGTCTTCCAAAATGTCTATAAATTTTTGGGGTTACCGTGAAAAGACTACCGCTAGATATCGATAATTGTCAACAACAAGCTTCCCAGTAAGCGTATTGGGTGTCATAAATATTCATACGTACGCGGTGAGTGGCTATTCCACTGTGACTGAGGGGTGTGAGATAATAATTGTGAAGGTTTAACATTAATTTATGAGTAAAAATATGATCAAATCTACCGATGTTGTAATTTTATAGGAACATGGTATTATAAAAGAAAAACAAAAAACATTTAAATGTTTTAAAAGCTGGAATCATGTGTTTCAAGCTTGTCAAAAACATGTAGTCCCATTTGTGAATGTGTAGTTCCTTAGGGGCTGGGGTGGGGTAGAAACATCGATGGGCTGTTCCATTTTACGGAGGGTTGAAGCATTCTGAACATGGGATTTAATTTAAATAATAATTCTTAAAAGTAAAAATAAAGCACACCAATACGACAAAAATTTATTACATCAATTTTTTTCACAGACATGAAATAAAACAAAGGAGGAAGACATATAAATATGTACTTCCATAATCTTGCCTTTTTTTGTTACACATGGCATTGGCAAGAGAAACAATGAAGTTCAAAGTCAAGTGAATTTAGAATGAGAAGATATTTCCAGGAAATCAATGGTAGGTATTACAAAAGTATTTCATTAAAACTTCATGATTCACAGTCCTGGTACAAAATAAAGTTCCTAATTGGAAAAATTGGAAACGTTTTGCATTTTCTTACAGTTTCATCTGTGATCAAAACTATTGTTGAAATAGTAAACTGCTAATGATTAATTAGCAATTACTAATTGCTAATTAACGCCTGATTGCGCGCTTTCGTAGAAATGACTAGTTTATGACTTTTTCCCATTGCCTTGGTGCCTTTTTCCAGTTGCCTTGGTGCCTTTTTCAGTTGCCTTGGTGCCTTTTCAGTTGCCTTGGTGCCCTTAGAAATTTTTTTTATATAAGACCATTTGCCCTTTTTTCACAGGTGCCCTTTTCACAGTTGCCTTGACCCTAGAAATTCCTAATTCGAGCCCTGAAACGGTACTACCGATTTTTGCGAAAATGGTTTCAAAAGATGCGCGAGACTTGAAAGTAAAAAGTCAGCAAGCGGCGCGATCAGAAAATTTCGTGCGGCGGAGGGGTCACGGAAAATGTCGAGGGGGGGCCATGATGGCCCCCCCCAGTCTGATTAGGGTTAGTGATTACAAAAAACAAACAAACTGATGTCTATCAAGTACAGGGGAAGTCCAGCGGTTTCCAGAAAGCAGATCTAGTGCGTTTTAGACCCTAGAATGACGTACAATTCTAGACCTAAGTTCTGAATACAGGTCTATACATTTTGTTTAAGAAGTGTAAAATTAAAGTCTCTGATTCCAGGTTATAAGATTAAGTTGGTTCTGAATCAATGAGATGTTGTGACAGAGATAAAATTTACACACTAGTGAAACCGAACCCGCATCGACACCAAACTGAACAAAATATTACATTATCACAAATGGCAAGCTAGTGGTCAGTTTGGACCCGCTTTCACTGGCGTGACTTAGCATATTATTGAGGACTTACTTCCATGACAAGCTGATGAGCCCTAGAGATAAGAGTGATTCCATTAGTATGGTTGAATGTCTCAGAGATGTCCTGTCCAAAGGTGTAGCCGGCACCACGGGGTGAGATGCCCCAGCCGCCCCTGTCGTCTGGATCAGACCAGAGCAGGTCACACATAGGTCCCTGGTTAAAGAGAAAGGGAGTATGTAAGCAGTTAGCTATCTTGATAGGGGTTTTTAGGTTAACAGAATATCAAATCATACATCGAGGGCAGGGCATACTAGTAAATAAATCAACGTCCATCAATGGCCTGACCACCGATGCTCCTATGTCTTGCCGTAGTGCCCAAGAAAAATAGAGCAATTCATTGCCAAACAGGCCATGCCCTTTCATGAAAGACCCTAATATCTACAATAAACTACATAAAACCCGAATAAGTCGCTATTGATATCAAAATATGCCATAGAATAATAAATCATACATCACAGAAGATGGGAAATTATCTTTGAAATACTCTAAAATAAAACAAAACCAATTTCCTTTGCCAATGGATAATCATAAAATATCAGCAAATTTTATTTGAGAATCCCTAAATCTATTTTTGTGAGAAGATGGTGGGATGGTCAAAGAATCTTCAGCATTAATTTGTCTTTTTTCATTGGGCAGTTCCAAGCAAAACAGGACATGACCCCCCAAATTTCAAATTCATGGTTCCATGACGAATTTGGTACCATATGAGACCTAAAAGTCCAAATTTTCAATATCTGTGGATGGTTTGGCCTTTTTATGGCATTTTGGGTTTAAAAATGGCATTGATATTAAATTTTACTAAAATTGTGAAATTTGCATCTTTTTTATTAAAATTTCATGAAAGAGAAATGTACCTAGAAAATGAAAATATACTTTAATTATATTTTATTATGAAAGCAGGATATATAAAAAATAAAGTTTTCACATAATATTTTGCTTTGCGATCTTTGTTTGACAGCAGTGAGCACAAACATGAAGTTACCTCAAAATGTCACTCCGTAACTACAAAAAGACATATTTTTGAAATTTTTAGAATAATTGGGTTTAAAACTTTAATGCAATAAAAATTTATTTGCAAATCTGGAACACCCATACCTATCAATTACATACACTTTTTATATTTGAATGGATTTTGTTTGAGAAATACGACTACATAAAATGTGTCACTCCGTAACCATTATGGTTACGGAGTGACATCCCATTGAATTGCATGTACAATGTACATGTACAATTTGATCAAAGCTCACTCTACACTAGAAATTTTTAAGTTCAGAATTCTTTCAGTGAAGTGCCCAAGAGAGATATTGGGGTATCATGCTTTGAGGGTATGAGATCATAATTATGCAAATGAGCCCTTTGTCAGCAATTAGGTGCACAACTGTGGCATTTACATGTAGGTGAGGTCTGATATGAGCTCCTTTGAGGACTTTGTAGCAAATTATTTTGGAAGGAACTGGATGAGGCTGTGAACCTAATCAATTGGTTATATGTATGATGTACAATTTATATAGTTTAAATAGTAGTTTAAAGAAGACACTACCGTAATTAACGGTGTATAAGCCGCACCCGTGTATAAACCGCACCCCCATATTTGGACCCTTGCCAAAAAAAAAAATTAATTAAGAAATTAATAGACAAATTAATGAAGGAATTCAATCTTGTAATCTTGTTTATTTATGAGAAACAACAAGGCAATTAGAGCTGAAGTAAGGATAAACAAATGGAATAAAAAAGGAAAAAAAGATCGGGACTTTTTTATTTCCTAAACTACAAAGTGTCTGCATGCGCAGACTAGTGCATTGTATATTGCGCAATATATGCCAAACCACGCATGCAGAATATCGGCGCGGCGAGGTGAGTTTTGGAATGAACTGCGGCCATGCGAAACTTCTTCTTATCAGAAGTTTTGTGGTCATATCGACCTATCTGAAACTAGTTTCTCAAGAAGGATATCTAGGGGTAAGTTTTTTTTGTGTGATTGTTATGTTTGATGATGTATTTTGACTTTTTGTTATGGATTCGAGGTGAATGTTTTGAACATCGGCAAAGCACCATACATGGATAATCTCCAGGCCGCTAGCAGCGGGTGTTTTTACTCACTCAAACTGGCGGGTTTCACAATGCATCTCGCGGTCAAGCAGCGTCAAAATATGACAAGTAAGTTTTTAATTTACTTATTTATAAGAATTTCAAGTAACTATGAACCTCATACAATGTATAAATAGTCTGATATCACTAGGCTCTATTTATTTTTTGACAAAATAAGTTAGATCTAAGCCTCGCCAATCCTATCTCTATATATAAACCGCACCCCCTACTTTTGAATTTTTGCCGACGGCAAAAAGGTGCGGCTTATACACCGTTAATTACGGTAACCTGTACAAGTATATGAATAAAAGTAAATCAATGGGTTTGAAAATTATCCTAAATAAATAGTGTTTTTATATAAAGCACAACAGAATTGAAATTGCTCAACAAATGAAGGAGAAAAAGAGGGAGAAGAAGCATTTTTAAGGGGGTAGGGGCATTTGATTTAGCATAAATTAGCATACATAATTTTCAAATAAAAATTTCAAAATTCTGTGTAGAAGTTTGGTAAACCTCATGTAGCTTTAGTAGTTGGAACAAAAAAAAAAAAAAAAAAATCAAAATTGTTTGACAAATAAAGAAGATCCATTATTTGTAAATCTTGGAAAATGCGCATAAATTAGCATACTTAATGAGTTTCAAAGTTCTGTGTAGAAGTTTTGAATCCCCAATCTTGAGCTATAATACAGAGCAAACAGAATTTAAATTGAAACAATCAAGAGTGTTTTTTTTTTTATTTAGCAAGGGAGACATAGTCTTTTTACATTGCCATTGTGTGGATGATTCAGAGGTCACTCCGTAACCAGACATGGGTTCAAGTTTTAAGTCATAATTAACAAAATATTCAACAAATTTTCTTATGCAAGGCGGCATATTTGTACCTAATATAACATAGAATCCAATCAATTACTCAAAATTGTGATAGCCATTTTAAGTTCACAGTTTCAGTAATATGTTTTTTGCTCAAATATGCATGTCCATTTTGCGTCACTCCGTAACCATGATTATGAATATTCATATCTCATTAATTATGCAGATCACTATAACAAATGTTATCATTTTGAAAAGAGGGTACCATCAGCTATTGTCATGAACCATTTCTTTGAAAATAAAGATTAAAGTATGGATGATAAATTTGTCTGAATGCTGAAATGTTGCTTCTGAATGTCACTCCGTTACCTCGGAACTGCCCCATTATAACTACATGTACATGTAGCATCATCTACATTTTTGCTTTCTCTTCAATTCTCTTCACAATTCAATTACTTGAATAAAAATGATGAACCTTAAACAAGGTTTTTATTATTTGAAATCAACCATCTTAACCCTATTCTGACTGGGCTTTTCAAGAGAGGAGATTTTGACTGGGGGGGGGGGGGTCAATTTGATCCCCCCCCCATGAAGATCTCGGCCGTGCACGAACATCGCTGCACATGTAAAGGGTATCGCTGATGATTTTTTTTTTGAAAAAAAAAATCACATATTTAATTTATGCTAATTTATGCATACTCATGTATGCAAATTAGATGCTTTTTTATTAAAGCTAATCTAGTGTTGTAGTCATGAGATGGAATCATGAAAGAAACCGTCTCAAAGTGATTGGAAAGGTTGATAACAATGCACCTAAGAATTATTTAATGATTCGAGGTTTTGGAATGTAGAAAATGATGAGAAATTTACCAAATTCTTCTAAGAGTAACATGCACTGCACTCAAAAATGCATGTATGGGACTACATGGCCATGTGCTCAATTGTGCGGGACCCGCACATTTCAGCTTTTTTGGTCATATTATCATTATGAGGGCATCTGAAAAGCAATCCTTTTCAGTGGATCTTCCTACAATATAATTCTTCCTAAATACCTCAAAAATAATTTGAAAGCTCACAATTATTTTCTTGACCCATGGTTCACCTTTCCCACTACACTAGATTCCCTTTAAAATCGTTAATATTTCCTTTAAAAAAAAATAGTTATGAAGCTCAAATTTTTTCTAAAAGTTGCTAAGTAGCAAAGTCAACAGTATTGAATTGATAAATTCAGAAATTTCAAATTAATTCTTTTGTATTCTATTGTTTTGAGAATTTCTTATGTATTCTATTGTTTTTATTTCTTATGTATTTCTTTGTTTTTGTAATTTTTTATGCTTGAGAAATGTTTCTTGATCAATATAAAGACAAAATTGATTAATCAAAAGGCTCAGAAGGCACAATTATCAGTGTTATAAAGCAATTTAGGAAAAACAGTATTTTGTACACAAACGCATGCAAAATGATGATTTTCATTCAATTTTGGCCTGACATGCGATTACATAATGTTGCGAAACACGACAACGGGGTGTCCGATTTTTTAAAACTTGGTGTCAAAAGTTGCAGGACACTTGAAAGAAAAAAAAAAGTCATAGAGCGCCGGGTCGCGACTTGCAGCTGTTGCGCGGCAGTCGCGGATTTTGTACAGGGGGGGGGGTCAAATTGACCCCCCCCCCCCCCAGTCAGAATAGGGTTAAGGCTTTTATACAATCAATAAAATATTCTCCCAAAACTGGACAAAACTCAGATCTAATTATAAAAAGCTATAAAAAAATAACAATAAGGACCTTGATAATTGAATATATTACTTACTTCATGTGGTACTTCTTGGAGACGATCAAGAGCACGAATGTGATCTAGTGTGTCGATTGAAGGTGATAATCCACCATGAAGACAGAAAATCTAGATAACAAAAAAGATTCCAGAGAAAACGCCATTTAATTACAAATGAAAGAGGAGGGTGAGGGAGAAGTAAGGGAGAATAAAACATTAATTACGTAATTAATGTGTTGTATATAATGTATGTATAAACAGAGGTTAACTGACTCATATGTAGAGTTGAGCCGTAAAAGTAATATTGATAGCAAGATAACGTGAAAATTCAAAACATGGGTCAATGTGAACTTGAAATTATTTCATATTCATTTTACTGAAGGCATTGTAAAACTCTTGACATCAACTACCTACAATCAAATATATTTGATAGATAATATACAAGAAGTACAACCAACTGAATGTAAATATAGAGTTGAAATTAGAATTGTGCATTATTCATGGCAATCTGCCAGAATACACAACAGCAATTGCGCAATCACCTTTTAGTCATAATTATTGGAATAGAGTGCAGCACCTTGGACTTTGGATTGCAAGTCAACGTAAATACAATAAAAATGAACTAAAAATAGAGCATGACTCCACCATTGTATTCTAAATAATTGCGTAAGGCAAAAGATGACATACATGTACATAAGGTGATTAATAATACAATGAATGAACTGCACAATTGAATAATAAATACAATAGCAAGTTGTAGTAAGATCCAAATACTTACTCTGACAAGAAATAAACATCATTTAGCAAGTTGATGAATAATGCACTGTGCCAAATATATTTATGCATCATGGCTTGATTACAACTATAATGTATTGAATTGATTATTTATTAATCCGAAGTTCATGGATGTCCAATTAATAAAAAGAAGACAATAAATCTCATCCACATATTTTTTGTATGCTAAATTGAGGAAAACATTCTGTACTGCAAAATGAAAATTCACAGAGTAAATGGACATGTACAAAAGAAAAGAAAAAGAAAATGTCCTTAATACTAGCTTAAAAATCCTGATAACAATTAACATACTATTTAGTATATGGGCAGTTCCAAGGTAACGGAGTGACATTCAGAAGCAACATTTCAGCATTCAAACAAGTTTATCATCCATACTTTAATCTTTATGAACAAATAAATGGTTCATGACAAAAGCTGATGGTACCCTCTTTTCAAAATGATAATTTTTTTTATAGTGATCCTCTTAATTAATGAGATATGAATATTCATAATCATGGTTACGGAGTGACGCAAAATGGACATGCATATTTGAGCAGAAAACATTTTGCTTAAATTCTGTGAAATTTAAATGGCTATCACAATTTTGAGTTATTGATTGGATTCTATGTTATTCTAGGTATGATATACCACCTTGCATAAAAAAATTGGTTAAATATTTTGTTAATTATGACTTAAAACTTGAAGCCTTGTCCGGTTACGGAGTGACGGTTACGGAGTGACATCTGGTTTCCCGGTCTTTTTCGTGAGGAGAAATGCATTATAAAGAAATATTAATACCAAAGTTTGTTGGAGTAGACCATGACAATTACATTAAGCTAAAGAAATTGGCAAAAAGTGATGAGATATAAGAATTAGAGGCATTTAAAGCCCCATAGTCCCATACGTGCAAATTTGGGTTTGATCAATTATTCAGCGCAAGAATACTGAATGGCAAATTTTTTTAACTTAAATGATTGGTTGTATTGTAAAGAAGCCTTTGTGGTAATTTCAGATCCTAATTTGCATTTTCAAAGGCACAGCGGCACATTAAAATTTCAGCTCCATGTCCTGTTTTGCTTGGAACTGCCCATATGCTGAATATTTCTCAGTGGTTTTATTTTCGCGAATTACTGAACGCACAAATTTTCACTTCCTCATATTTCTGCACTTTGCAAATACAATAAATCCGCAAAAATTTACTCTCGAATTCTACTTTTTTTTTTTTAAAGCAAAAAAAAAAAAAAAAAAAAAAAAAAAAAATCATGTACATGAAAAATACAGTGTATACAGTACATGTACAGAGATTAGTATTTTTCAAAAACCCTGAAATTGGCCAAAAATTCTGAAAAGGCCAGCATGTGTGAGCAAAAGAAAAAGCAGAAAAAGAAGCTAAAAATAATGTGGTGATTTTGAGTAGTAAATTTCATGAAAAGTGGCATCTTACCTGTCCATCAACAAGTGCTGTTAAGGGTAAATAGTCGAACAGATCTGTGAAGCTCTTCCAAACATTAGCGTTACCATACTTTCGTAGACATTCATCGTAGAAGCCGTAAACTTGTGTGATTTGTCGACTTTCATGGTTCCCTCTCAGAATTGTAATTCGTTCTGGGTACCTAACCTGTTATAGTGGAAAAATCATGGAAAAATGTATAACTCTTAGTAGAATTACTTGTGTAGGGCTAAATAATACTGATGTTTTAATTTACACATTATACATGTAGGGCTTCACAATAACATTAAATTACTGGTTCTACAATTTATGGGTCAGTGTCATCTACACATGTACATATGTAGCCATGTACTAAAAACATGCATACATGTACATGTATGTATTTAAACTATAAGGGATCCAGAGAAGTTTTACGATATAGGAAGCTTATCAGATGGGTTTACATGTCGATCCCAACACTATCAGTTGTGTACATGCCCTCTTTTCCCCTTCCTCCCCATATGTACATGTATTTATGAACATATACAATAAAAAAAATCCAGTGTTTACATGTAGCATGTTTAATTACACACTTTCAACCCTTAACCCTATTCAGACTGGCATTTTCAAGAGGAGATTTTGACTGGGGGGGGGGGGGGTCAATTTGACCCCCCCCCTGAGATCTCGGCCGCGGATAGTCCGCTCGCGACGAAATTTTGCGTGAACGTCGCTGCACATGTAAAGGGTGTTGCTGGTATGTTTTTTTTGAAAAAAAAATTCACGTATTTAATTTATGCTAATTAATGCATACTCATGTATGCAAATTAGAAGCTTTTTTATGGAAATCGTTAATATTTCATTAATAAATATAGTTATGAAGCCCAAATTTTTTCTAAAAGTTGCTGAGTAGCAAAGACAACAGTATTGAATAGACAAATTCAGAAATTTCAAATTAATTCTTTTGTATTCTATTGTTTTATGAATTTCTTATGTATTCTATTGTTTTTATTTCTTATGTATTTCTTTGTTTTTGTAATTTTTTATGCTTGAGAAATGTATTTTGATCAATATAAAGACAAATTTAATCAATCAAAAGGCTCAGAAGGCACAATTATCAGTGTTATAAAGAAATTTATAAAAAAAAAACAGTATTTTGTACACAAACGCATGCAAAATGACGATTTTCGTTCAATTTAGGCCTGACATGCGATTACGTAATGTTGCGTAACGCAACAACGGAGTATCCGATTTTTTTTAACTTGGTGTCAAAATTTGCGAGACACTTGAAAGAAAAAAGTCATAAAGCGCCGGGTTGCGATTCGCAGCGGTTGCGCAGCAGTCGCGGATTTCGTACAGGGGGGGTCAAATTGACCCCCCCCCCCCCCCCCCAGTCTGAATAGGGTTAAGTCTCTAAATGAAACCTACATGTACCCCCACCCCTTACATGTATAGTATACATGTAATAAGAGCCAACTAAATGATAGTGCTCTAGTATGCCCTTGTTTAATTTCTCTCCAATTATTTTTAAAACATATTTGAGCCCATTTTGATTCTTGAGGATATCATTTTATTACCTCTCCTAAATTTCAAGAACATGCATATTTCACATTAATTTTATTTTTTTTATTTTCATAAATTGTAAATATTGCTGATAAATGGAATCTGGTTTAAAGAGAAGTGGGAAAGATGAAGAAACTTACTGTGATTTTCCCTGATATTTCAATGCTTTTTAGGAAGAAAATCATAGTAAAAAGGTCCACAATGAAGGATTGCTATTCAGCTGCCCTAATACTTATAATAATATGACCAAAAACAGCTGAAATGTTTGGGCCAAATATTTTGTAGTGTCCCATACATGCATTTCTATGTCAGTGCATATTGCTCTAAGCTTTATATTGAGGTGATTCCAAGACCTCACAGCACACAATAATGCACTTTTAGACAGTGTCTTCTACATTTCAATGTATTCCCAGAACAATTTCACCTTACTAGTAATCATTTCCATTGATCTGCCCCCACCTCTTTACTCACATGAGCAGCAAAAGAAGCAATACAGTTTAAAATAAATAGCAAATCCTATAATTTAGTCCCCTTTCAATTTCAATTTGCCCCTCCACCCTTTCTTACTGACCCCTTGACACCTTGCATGTACATTATAATCATTGATTCATCATATTAGCAAAACATACCTTCAAACAAACAAGAAGCGTTACAGTTTCAACGGAATAGTAACCCCTATCTACGTAGTCGCCCATGAAAAGATAATTTGTGTCTGGGGAGCGACCTCCTATACGAAAGAGTTCCATGAGATCATGGAATTGACCGTGAACATCACCGCATACTGTGACCGGGCATTTGACATCTTGTACATTTGATTCCTTGGAGAGAATTTCTTTGGCCTGTAAAGAGAGGGAGAGAGACAAAACATAGAATGTTAAGTCATAGAGATCTATGGTCAATAGATTTCAATATCTAACTTTTAATATTACATGGAAAGAAATATAAGTCAACTTAATTGACACAAAACGATTTGAAATATGTCCTATAATATTAGGGCCAGGCCTTAAACTCCGTTACTTTTAGGGCAAGGCCATTTTTTCACCAAAATTTAGGGCACTTTGTCCACTTGATGCACTTTTTGGTACCCTGGGGTACCAAAAAATAAATCACCGTTCTGTTGAATTATTTTTTTTTTTTTTTTAGCTCTGTACCCTGGTTTCCCAAAATTAAAAAAAAAATTAAATTTGAGTAAAAACAAAATAAAAAAAAATTCTTGTTTGTTAAATGCATGCAATTTATCAATCTTTTGTACTCTGTTAAAGTTGTTAATATTGAATGAGATTTGAAATTAAATTTTTCATTATCCAAGACAGTGTCAGGCTTATATTTTTTTCTTTAATGTTCTTGTATGGAGTGAATGAATGATAGTGTGTTTGGTAATAGCACAAACAAATCTTACATTCAAGGAAGAACGGTAGAACAATCACCGACGCGAAATTTAAGTGAGTGGGGACGCGTGGCATTCGTATACGCTCGAAAAGACTAATAATGGGCACGAGATGGCGCTACAACGTTAGCGCTATCGCGATATCGGCGACGAATCTAGAAGACTACATAATAATGGGCACGAGGTGGCGCTACACAACGAGGGAACCCGGGGTACAACGGTACCCCGGGGTACGGCGTGGTGCATCACTTCAAAGGGCATCCACTGCCAATTTTTTTTTCATAAAAAGGGCATCAAAGGCCATTTTATCCCCCTAAAATATATTTATTTATTTAATATTTGATTTCCAGGCAGCAAAAATGAAACAATATATTATAAAGCAATCATGACAATGACAACAGATTCAAACATTACAAAATATACACAATGTAGGGGGGAAAAAGAAGAAGAAAAAAAAAATGATGTCAGTCCTTCAGAAAAGGGCAATAAATTTCTAAAGAGGGCATGGAGGCCAGCTTGAAAAAAATTTCTGTAAAAGCGGAATGGTAGACTTTTTTCCGTGGGAGGTAGACTTCTTCAGTTCTTGTTCTAGATCTAAGTTTTCATATTATCGCCGATTTCCCCTAATTAAGCTTTGTTAAGGCACCGAATACTGGGCGCGCTACCCTATATCCTCCAATTTGTCTCCTCTCTTCTCATGTGTGCACGCTCACCGTGTAGGCTACAAAAGTCAATGCGAGTGGAAGGATGTCTCCGCAACGGAAGAAAGTTGAAATGGAAAAGGGAGTGAACATGGTGAATGATGAATCAGATAGATTCTACAAATCATGCAAATGGACTGGAATTTTATTCCAGGATGCCTCGTTTATTCCTCATTTTCGAAGTTTTTAATAATAATATAAAAATGGATTTTTGAGGTCTAACTGTTAACTCATTAGTAACTGTTAGGAATCTGGCATTATTTGCAACAGTCATCATGGTCATAGGCATAAACTAAAGTCTAACTAACGTTAGATCAAGAGACAAGACAGTAGATAAGAGCGTATTCATCTCACACACACGCATGTCAACATGGCCAATGCACACAGAAAAACGCCGGTATCAAATGCATACGAAAAATCCGCCTTACCAATTCGCAAATATGTTTCACTTGGCTTTCTGGGAGCTGTTTGCAATCATTTAGCTGCTCAATTGCAGGGTCTAACTCTTTAACCGGTGGTCCTTCTTTGGCCGCTTCTGTTTCCTTTTTGGTATCCTCCATAGCTACTATCGGAACAACAACTTTATATCAGAACGAAAATAATGTAAAATGATGCAATTACTACGGGTTCCTCCTTCTTATGGGGAATGTCACTGCGATAACGCTAACGGGATTTCAAACAAACATGGCGGCTTTGGTGACCCGCCGTTCCCTCTGACGTCATTCATCTTGCGTATAGTGTTAAAATTGAAACCCAATATTATAAAGTGCATATTCAAAGGACTTTAAATTCATTTTTGTTTTCTTCTTTTCCTTTTATTCGAGTGATATGAGCATTTAAGAAATAATTAGATATCAATCTTTCAATTCAAATCAGCTAACATGCATGTTTCAAAATATTGTCAATGCAATGTCATCATTAGTGTCTGAAAACAGCCTATCTTTGTAACTGGGGAAAGTTCTCTAAAAACCTCTAATAAGAACCGAAAAACCACCCCCCCCCAAAAAAAAATAATAATAATAAATAAATAAATAAATAAATAATTTTAGAAATATATTGAAAGCTTCATGAATGTGTCCCAAGGGCGAGGTGCAAAGGATGGGATGCATTGGGTGCACGTGCACCCCCCTCCCCACCTACTCTCTCTCCCCCCCCCCCTCTTCTCTCTCTCTCTCTCTCTCTCTAGCTCTCTCTGGATCCTCCCACACCCCATGGAGGATCAGGAGTTCGGCACCTGGTAAACAGAAAATAAAGTTAAATAAATAAATTGCAAAACAAAATTATAACAAATGAATAAAAGAATACCCAATACCTGTACACTTTTCAGACTAACAGTTTGTTAACCCGTACTATTTTTAACCTCATACTATATAAGGCCTCGTCACACAGAGTCCAGTCCGGGTCACGGCACGGGCCCGTTCGGTTCAACAATGGGCAAAAACGGTCGAAATGAATCGGCCGTGTACTACTGGTATTGCAATGAGACTGGTCACAACCATGGGTGTCGATTGTGGGGGGGGGGGGGATGGGGGGGGGGGATGCATCCCCCCAATAATTTCAGTGGGGGGGATGGTGTGTACAATCATCCCCCCCCCAATCTATTTTGATATCAAGAAAACAAAAAATATCATATTATATGCATATAAATATACCCATTACAAATTCGTTATCATACAAAACACTTTTATGACCTTATTATATTATATTGCAGTCGAAAATGCAAATTTCTGACATTCAAAAATCCAAAATTTTCTCACTCTTTCGTTAATCTTCCTCGTGTGTGCCTATATACTTCAGTGATCATGTAACACAATACACCGTGCAGATGTTTAACTATTCACAATTAGAAAAAAAAATCAAATCGATGATAATCAGGGGCATTGATCCCAGGGTAAATGGGGGACAGGTGCCTCGATAAGTAAAACTGAAGTCATAAGTATTCCCCCTCAATAACCCACGATGGTTTTGATAAAATAAATAATGAATATTGAAGAGTCTGTAACACTTAGCTTGGCTCTTCATCGACAAGGTAACTTTTTGGACTCGGACCATTGATTATATAAAACACTTTCACTATTCTCTGGTGGCTAAATTCCCTCTTTTCAAATTAGTCGCTACTTTGCTCTCAAATATCAGATAACTGTTAGAATTTGCGTGAAAATTTTCAGCTCGCGCTTAGCGCTCCCAAGATAGTGCAAACTGCACTTGACTTTGTTCATCTTTTATGCATGTAGTAATGCCACGATGGTACGTTTAAAACACTAAATCCCTCCCCG
>CALNVZ010003433.1:16395932-16481311 GCA_940671915.1 Paracentrotus lividus | reverse complement strand
AGGAGCCTAAGTTAAAAGCTAAGCTTGTTACATTATAGGCTCCTTTGTGAAGATGATGTATAAGAATACATAAAGAAATAAATAAATACATAATAAAAAAAAATCATAATATTAGGTTGTTAGATTTACCCTTATAATATAAATTTTATAATCCAAAATCTGTTTCATCACAGCCTGTAAGAAAATCTTCTTGGGGAGAGGGCAGGGCCCGGGGAGCGTTTTTCAAAATGGAGGGGCTGAGCCGATATTGGTGGGGGGGGGGGGCTGAACAGGCTAAAAATCACCAATCTAGGCAGCCCTATGGCCATTTTTGCGTTTTTGTACACGTTTAATGACAAAAGTGGGGGCTGCAGCCCCCAGCCCCATCCCCGACCCCGCGGCCCCTGGGGGTACGTGGTTTTCTGTTTAAATAGGTAAACAGATTATTTATAACTCTGTTAAACTCAGATGTTTTTTAAAATTTTATTCGATGGATGTGAATTATCTGTACCGTCTTGTTTATTGTTTACTCACATTAACTAACAACCGATATATTGCACAAGCACAATTTTCATTAATTTGATTAAAAATAAATTATAATTATTAAAATCTGCCGGCCCCAGAAATTGGTCCCGTGTTTATGACCCGATTCCCCCCCCCCATCGCCCTCCCCCTTCACAACAAATTGGGTCGAGAAATTCCATTCTCACATAGGGTTCTTATTAACGCTCTTATGGAAACTTGCATATTCCTGTAATAATTCTAGATCAACGCCGTGCCAATACACATTGCCGCACTGTAATGGTAACACGTGTAATGTATGGGCTTTCACATCATATATGGGCAAAAACAAGCGTTGTTCCGTATATTGCAGTTGTAAACTTATAGCGTTATTATCTTTTTATATTGGAAAAGGATATTACTTTTCTTGCTTTAACAACTCTTTCGTCCATTAGATGTGGGCCCATTTCTAAAGTTTTCGCGCTTCAGTGTCTTGACATTGATATTACGACGGGATAAAACAACAAATAAGATAAAAATTTATTTTGAAAAAAAAATGAGCAAAATAAAGTTGAGAACGCTTAAAATTTTACCTTTATAATGAATATGATTTTATTTGAAAAAGTACCCAAATCGTAGGCAAAATTTATATCTTTTAATTGTTGATTACCAAATTCAATGTATTTAAAACTCTGCTTCAAAATTTTTGTTCAGAATACTAATTTGTAAAGGGACGGCTATTTTGGGACGCCCCACCTTGTAGGGACCCTCCTGCAGCTGATCTGAAGAGTTAGTCCGCCCTAGCGATGTTTGTGTAGGGTTCCGATACAACCATCCAATAGAACTTACTTTTTTATCTCGCTACATGTCAGCTCCTTCCAAAATATGGGGTTTTGCTCCCTGTGGTAAGTAAGGTAAATAGGGTAACCGGTAGGCAAATTCCTCGATGCCTAAGCGCTCTTTATTATCAAATAAAGGAAGCTATGGCTATTAGCCGGGGTAATAATTAATAAGCTGCGCCAATGGAAAGGCAACTAGATAAGTCGGCAAGCATATAAATGCTATATTATAATATTATTACTTATTGCACATAGACTGGTCAACAACAAACACGGGGCTGTGCCCGTACAGCCGGAACGGCAAACCGGTACGTTTTTTATGGGATCGCTCTTGGAGCGATTGAGACGGTTTGCCGTACCGGTTACCGGAACCGGACTCGGTGTGAGAGGCCTTTAAGCTTATAGGCTATACTAGTCTATCGGCCTCATAATTATCTCTCCTTTTTTTAAACAGCTATGTTAAGTTTCTGCTTAGCGGGGCTTAAGAGACTCATTTTTACTGGCATGAATCCAAGGCTATGTGATTCACCCTCTTTTTCTATGTTATCTTATCGTTCTTCTCATCTCTTCTTTTTTTTTTAAATTGATATGATTCTCTTTCTCTCTTATCCGTCAGTATATTCATTGTTTTTTCTTCTTTCCTTTATGTTATTTTTTTCTCTTCTTAAATTCCTTATGTTATACGCATGTTTTCTCTATTTCCTTGTTGCTATCAATGTCTTTATTTTCTTCCTTACTTATTTCCTCTATCTTATAATGTGTATCTTGTTTTTCTCTCTTTCTTCTGTATCATTTAATTCATTAAATTCATTAATTGTTTTTCTCTATTTTTTATCTTGGTTTCTCTCTTATGTTATTCCTGTTTGTTTTATATTCCATATGTGATATTCATTTTCATTTCTCTCTTTCCTCATTCATTCACAATTGATTATTTCTCTTCTTTTTTCCTATTTATTTATTTTCCTTTCAGCTTCTTTCTCTATTTCTCAAGGTTTATTGTTTTTTTAATATTTTATGTATTTGTTTTTCTCTCCGTCCTGTATGCACCGTTTTTGTTAATATTTCCTTATTTATTCTTTGTTTTTTCTCTCTTTCCTATATTCTATTCATTAATTGTTATCTCACTCAATCTCTGTCTCTCTCTCTAATATCTCTCTTCCTGATTGTTTTTCAATAGGCATAGGGGAGACCGGGTATGGAAGTTACAGCGGGTCAGTTGTTACATTCTCAGTGTGCTAAGTTGGAGCATTAAGTCTACTCCACGTGAAATTAAATCTAACCGTATGGCATTAAATCTTAACATAAAGACGCGGTCCATTAATTTGGGGAGGGGAAACGCAACAATGCATTCATGAGTTTAGTGGAAATACAGCTGAGCGGCGCAGAAAATTATACGGCTCCACATATTAATGTCAATTAAACCCGCGCTGACGACGGGAAGCGAACAGTTGACAACTGCATGCAATTATTTCTTAGCGTACAAAAAGTCACCTAAGAAAACTTCCCTGAGGTGAAATGGTATTTGTCCGTCGATCTGATTGAGCGAATTACTGGTGGACATGAAAGAAATAATTGAACCTTTATCATAGTTTTCGTAGGTAGATGCTTCAGACCAGATTGGGGAAAAAGACATTCTGGCAAGCCTATAACACGATTGTGCTGAAGTTGTAATCAGAATCTTTATTTCACATAGATTAATGTTCCAAACGATTATTGATATAAATAGTGATCTTGTCACCTCTTGCGAAGACGCCGTCCACATGCGATAAGCATGTGATATGCGGAAATATTGACCCATTAAGTAAAGATTCTATTGTGATAATGTTCAAAGTGACAGGACTTTTTCTTAACCATTCAAAATGAATGTACCATCTTTGGAAAGCTGAGAATTCAAGCTTTTAAAAACTGCTTGAACAGTAAGCTGTAATAATAATTATGCGTTATCCAGGAAGATGATTATGCAGCGTATGAGCTATTTTGAGAGCAAAATTGGCCATATTGTACAGGAATTTGATCTGACCTGGCTTTCGAATTGACTCAAGTGACAGAACTTTTTCTTTTCTTTCCAATTTGTTATTCCTGATATTAAAAAATTCAGAATCTTAGCTTACTTAATCAGAGTGAACTTTTATTTGAAAAATTTGTTGCTCGCCATAATCAAGAAAACAAAGTGAAAAAAACTGTGCAAAATGGCCGCGTTCGCTTTTAGAGTGATAGCGCCCTCTTTCCCTTAAGTTTACAACTAGAATAATGATTATGCAAGAGAGGATGTGCTAACTGGCATCTATATACAGCCTACACATAGCGATGAACTGCCGGTCGTGAGGTTTCTCCGTTGTTTTATTAAAAAGTAAATCAACAAAAACCATTTTTTACAGTTCAAAGTAGATTTTTGACAAAAATTGAAATTTGTAATAGCTCTTACAACTGAAGGCACATGATGATAGTCTGGTAATTCTGCCAAATGGCTGTGCTACAGTTGATTTTGTCCGTAAAATCACCCATGGGGTATATAGGTTGTTACAACATATACCCCATGTCGATGTAACAACTTACCCCAATTACATTACATACTGTATGAAAAATTACATTTTGTCACAGTTTTCAGGTGTTAATATTTTTATGTTTCTATTATTACTTTTGTATATTCTAGAGCTCCACTTGATCTACTGTTAACGATGCCAATTAAGAAATTGGAAAGTAGAAAGCAAAGTATGGTATAAGAGATTTACACATTGTCAACTTACCCCGTATGTTTACATATTGTAACAATTTACCCCGTATGGTGTAACAACCTACCCCGTATATACGGGGTAGGTTGTTAAAAAAAAAATGTCTTCATTAATTACATAAGCTGTAGTTAATTAGTGTTTACATATTTTCAAGTTTTATATGCCTCAGGTTTTAGCCAACATAATAGGCTAACTACAGACCCAAGATGGAGTGCGTATATAGTTCTTTCATTAGAATTATCTGGCCCAAAATGTGAATTTTGTAACGTCCATACCCGGTCTCCCCTATTTTCTTGTATTATTCATTGTTTCCTCTCTTCCTTGACTTTCTTTCTTTGCTTTCGTTATTCATTGTTTTCAATTTTTCCCCTCTCTTTCCTTATATGCTATTCATTATTTTTCTCTCTTTCCTTATGTTATTCTCTCTCTCTCTCTCTCTTTCTCCTTATTCTATTGATTGTTTTTCAATAGGCATATTTCCTTGTATTATTCATTGTTTCCTCTCTTTCCTTATGTTATTTATTGTCTTTATTTCTTGATGTTATTAGACCTAATAATTGTTTTTCAATTATATATTTTTTTTCCTCTCTTTCCATATTATTCATTGTGTTTTCTCTTTCCTTTGTTTATGTCATTCATTGTTTTTTCTCTTTCCTTTGCTTTATTCATATTGTTTTTAAATTATGTTTGTTTTTCTCTCTTTCCGTATGTTATTCATTAATTGTTTTCTCTCTTTCCTTATGTTATTTATTTTCTTTCTTTCTTTGCTTATGTTATTCAATGTTTTTAAATTATGTTTGTTTTTCTCTCTTTTCTTACATAATTCATTGTTTTATCTATTTCCTTATGTTATTTATTGTCTTTCTTTCTTTGCTTATGGGCATTGTTTTTCAGTTATGATTGTCCTTCTCTCTTTTCTTTATGTTAAGTCCAAAAGTCTGTAGGCCTATAATAGGTGGTAATTTTGAGGCATGCAGCTCCCCTTCCAAAAGCTCTCAATGACCTCGAAGGGGGGGGGGGTGCCAAAAAGGGAAGTAAATGGGAGAAAAATAATTTTAAAACTTAGGGGCGCCAAATTCATCTTACTTTCATGCCGTTTGGTCACTCACTGTATATATTACACTGTAAACAAAAAAATACAAAAAAGTGATGTCAGCAGAGTCTCCATACAAAAGTGTAATTTAAAATAACAGTTTTGTTGTAGATTTCTCCTCTAATAATTAAAGAAAGAGAAGAAAAAAAAAATCATTAGAGTTCTATAGCTTACATAATTTGTATTTTACAGCAAATCTGCTGTCAGCGGAGTCGCCATAAAAAAAAGTAATTTTAAAAACAATTTTGTTGTAAATTTCTCCTGCAAATAACTACGTGAGTAATACAAAATAATTATATACATCAGAAGTAACACATTTGTTCCGTTTTAACCAAATATGTAAGCTATAGAACTCTAACGATTTTTTTTCCTTCTCTTTCTTTAATTATTATAGGAGAAATTTACAACAAAACTGTTATTTTAAATTACACTTTTGTATGGAGACTCTGCTGATATCACTTTTCTGTATTTTTTATTTTATTATTTTTTTTTTTTTGTGGGGGGGGGGGGCGTTTACAGAATTAAACTTGTATTTGTTTATGAATACCAACGGAAGGTTATAAACATTGCCATTTTCATCAATGTCGGAATATGGAATTTCATAGGCCTATATAGGGCCTATTATATTGCGGATATAATTTACATAGATATAGAAATCTACATCTAGGCAATTAATAGATTTATCCTAAAATTTTGTCAACAGACTATATGCTGACAAAAAGTGGCACCTTAACCATGAACCTAGAAAATCCTACAATGCCACTGTTGACATTCAAGTGCAAAACACAATTTTTTGCTAATGTATTTCAACGCATGAGCGACCAGCTTGCTCCAAGATTCCTAGGCCCTCGCTATTTGATTAATCCAGCTGCATCTATATCTCTAATCACGTCATAAGCCTCAAATAGCATCTCTCATCCATCATATTAGCTCCGTGTCGATGTCGTTGCATCTTCTGCATCTTGGAAAACACCTGTGAACGAAATAAGTCCTCCGATTTTGGAGGTAATATTCTATTGTTTTCTTTTATTACAATTGCATTTTGATATTCATGAATATTGTGAATGGTTGTTTTTGATCTCCTTGTATAAATTGATTCGGATATAGATTAACAGTTGGATGAATTATTCAATCAGTAATCACATCTCCATCTGCGAACTCCTCCGACTTGCGATCGTTGGCGTACATTTTGTGTGGATTATGATAGTACAGACCCATATGCTGAATTTTGTGTATGTTGTTATTATGAGAGAGTATTTTTGGAGGGTCACATCAAAGTTTCATTGTTGTAATGAACAATTTGTGTGTGGAAATGTGATAGACGTAATTGATTATTAGCCACCTGTAAATGAAAGATGAAAAGAAAAGAAAAAATAAAGCATGCTTTTTTTTTCTCAAAGTTTCAGGATTTTTGGTTAGAATCTGGGCTTAACATTTTAACAACTTTAACTTGTCTTAACTTAAACAAGTTAGTAGTATCGTTAACTTGTAGTATGTCGTCATTTTGTTAGATAATTGAGTTGACAGTGAGCAATCCCCCTTTCTTTTGCACCACATTGCATGTCATTACAGTTACTTGTGGTCATGTTGCATGTTGTCGTAGGAGACTTTGTCCCCTCGCTAGTGCTGCTATTGGCAATATCTTGTCTTAAAATTGATTTTGTAACATGTTTTTGACTTTGTTAGGCTTGTTTTTAGAAAGTAACTTGGTCCTATTATTTCATATTGAGCTGCAGCTAGCAGCTGTGGACTGAATTTTTTTTTTTTTTGCATTCTCAAAATCAGAATTTGGCTCAGTATGGCATCAACAGGTATGATGATCCCAAATCCCCAAATTGATGAACTTTTTGGCTTCAATTCAGGTACATCATGGTATTCCACCAGAGTGAAGTGAATCAATTTCATGCATGCTTAAAAAGCCATAGACCCTTCTAGAATCAAGCCATATATATTGATTGGAATCATGATGTCCACGTACTGAAGAAGCTCCCTTGCTGTTCACAACTTCAGAGATGCCAAGTTAAAAAAAGACATTTGCGTGAGATCATTCACATCGTGTTTGAAAGCAGCGCGCACGCTACACATGTTTCACGTAGTAAGATATTTTGCATATAACGATCACCTGCATGAAAACATCGCTTTCGTAGGGATTGATGCGCAACAAAACTGCCGACATTTAGGGTTTTGAGGCTCCAAAATGGTAAAAAAAAATCTATAATAATGCTACTTTTTCTCTTTTGCGTGAGAAATGGGGTGTTCTGCGTGAGATTGTGAGACGGACCCAAAATGCGTGATTCTCACGCAAAATGGGTGAGACTTGGTAGCTCTGCAACTGTATAGCCATATTCATTGCTAGATAAAGTAGAATTCTTCATCACACAATTAAAATTTGAGTTACCTTGTGAGGCTTATAGGCTTAGGGTCGTATTCATTGCTACTAGATCAAAATTTCAAAAGGGTCTAATGTAAAATTGTATAGTTTTAAAATTGCAAAGACTAAAATGAGTATTTGACTAAGAAAGCCTTCAAGCTTGCAGATTTTGCCAGATTCTTGCTTGTAACACTATAAATTATTCACAGCACCATTGTTTCTTTATGTTCAGAGCACCCTTTGTAATTTGTTTTTGGCATCCTGGGTTCTTATTGCCCTTTGTTCTAAGCTACTTTGGTTCTTAAAACATTATTTTCCTAGTGTTCATTATCGGTTTTTCCAAGTGCGGGGGATTTCGGAAAAGATATAAACGAGTACCTGGCAATCTTTTCCAACAAGGGGACCTATCAAAATTAATGAACATGAATCAATTGATGTAATAACAAGCAAGTTGTTTTGATCTTCCCAAACAACCAAACCACTTTGGGATGCTGTAATATATTTCACTCAATTTGGACCAAGGGTAAACACAGTTCTGATGAGATTGAGGAGTGTGATTATTATTAATCAACAGCTTTTGCATGTATTGAATAGATGTAAATCATGTATTTGGGGGGGGGGGGGTTGTGCAAAATGTATAATTGATACCCTAGGAATTACAGTATCTTTTTTAAGAAATCTTCCTGTGAAGCTGCCTTATATTCAGAGTTAAATATAGTTCTTTACTAATAATTATATGACAGTATATTTGTGCATGCGTATTGAACTATATGTATGCAGTATTTTCCACTAACATTTCCCCAAGAATCTAGAGTGATATTCTTGTTTACAGATCTGTGACCCCAGTATACTGTCCAGAATCAGCATTTGGGTTATTTTTGTTTGTATTGGACCTTTGAAGCTTGGTACTACCAGAACCCAGGAAACTATGTTTTCATAATTGTGTTCTTTCTAAGATTCATTTCTAATTAATTAATTAACATAAAATAAACATAAAATATATGTCCATATAATATATTTAGAATTACTCTTCAAATTTATTCACATAATTTTGTTATCACACTAGTTTCGATCCCATGTCTACATGTATGTGCACTGGGCCCAATATTCGGGTCTGGAGTGACAGTTGGGGTCCCTGTGTGCAATGGACCTTCTTACATGTAATGTAAAGATTTTTATAGCTTCTATTACATAGAATGGTTGTTCTGAGATGCCATTAACATTTATTGATGAATATACAGGGCTTAAATTAATTGAAGGCATAGGAGCCATGGCCTTAGTTGCCCCCTTACTGAACTTAGTGCCCCTTCTTAAATTCCCTGTTTGGCCTTGGAAATTTTGGTGCCCTTTCTAGACATTTGTGCTGTAGTGAAGAAAAAGTGCCTTATGAAAAAATGGCCTTGCCCTAGAACTGATGAAATTTAAGGCCTTTATCCATGGCCATATTGACATTTTCTGTTAAAATGTGTTAAAATCGTTTTGTCATGACACAGGTTGTGATCCCAGCCCAATCCCAAGAGGGACCATGCACCATTCCAGAGGCCATCACACCGATCTGCCGATTGAAGACTGGCGATCATCTCTGATGGAGAAGAAGATAGACCTGTATAACTTTGAGGGCTGTGCAGCCGAGGAGTCTGCATACATACTTACCAGTCCTCGATCCCTCAGGGCATGTGCAAGGATGAAGATTCAGGTATAAACTTCCCCTGCCGATGCCATTCTGGTCAAGCAGACAAACACATGTGGGTGTTTCATCAAGTTGTTCTTAAAGTTAAGAATGACTTCACAAATGACTTGAACATGTTCTTGGGTGCTATATTAATTAACATGCTTCATCATTCAGCTTGAGAACTGGGGGGCATTTCATCAAAGGATTTGTCAGACATTTTATCCGACTAATTTGCTCTCAGCCAATCAGATGCAAGCATTTCAGTAGCTTATAACAGTTTGTCGGATAAAACGTCCGACAAGTCCTTTCATGAAACGCCCCCCTGGTCACTAGTCGTTCGTAACTTACGAATGACTTGGTGAAACACAGTCATAACAACAATAAACCAAACAAGGAATTAAATGTCAGACCTTAGATGATCCAGGTTATCTTGATTAGCTGTAAAAACGGGACTGACATGTTTACACATATGGGTGCAATTACTTCAGGGGGGCATTTCATCAAAGGAATTGTCGGACGTTTTATCCGACAAATTTGCTTTCAGCCAATCAGATGCAAGCATTTCAGTAGCTTGTAACAGTTTGTCGGATAAAACATCCGACAAGTCCTTTGATGAAACGCCTTCCTGGTC
Source organism: Paracentrotus lividus (assembly GCA_940671915.1). Lineage (NCBI taxonomy): Eukaryota > Metazoa > Echinodermata > Echinoidea > Camarodonta > Echinidae > Paracentrotus > Paracentrotus lividus. Next base: position 16,471,493 of record CALNVZ010003433.1, on the reverse strand, counting down.
CAAATTGCTGTGATCTGTGAAACATGTAGGCCTTACTTCATATGTGTTGTTGATTGTAATGCCGATTCATACTAACATCACTCATAATTTTCTCTTTGTCTGTACCAGCCTGTAGAACTGTTGGCCAAACCAGAGACAGATTTTGAGGAGGAGCTATTGACATCTGGACAACAGCCAGGAGAAGCTTCCAGGAAGCTGTATGATGCACATGAAAGACAGAGATTAAGTAAGGATTTACTTCCATGTACAGTCCACTCTTGCTTGAGACCAAGTCAAATACTTTGATAAAATGAAAACATAGCCGTATGCATGTATACAAGTAATTGCATAGATGAAATTTTGTTCATGCATTTTTTAAATGATATTTTGCGTAATTGTATAGGTAATTGTATTTTTTAAAATCATTTGGAAACAGAATAAATGACTAATTTATTAAATTGAACTGATTAAAAAAAATATATGTATAATAAGCAGAATCCTAGAAAGAGCTATGCTACCTTCAAATATTCTGTAAACTTACTTCGGTACTGCTTATCATATACTGTATGCTCATCCTCATCCTCATGCACTTCCAAAGCTTCAGGAATTAGAAATCCCACTCTAGCTTCGACTAGCCCTGACCCTCACTGGAAAACATATGGGGAAAGATAGAATTCAGCAGTCGACATGCTGATATTTGGATAATTCTGCATGTACCAAATAATATAGAGCAGCCAACCTATTTTTGAGGAATACTTTGTTGGTTTCGTTATTTTAAATAAGAGTATTTTTACCTGTTTGACAAGAATTTTTGTGATGTATAGTAATCCTATGATCATTAATTATTTTGCAGGAAAGCTATACATGTGCAGAAGAGCTCGTGAGGAGATCATCCAAGAAGAGGGAGGTGATGAAAGTATTGAGGTCATCGACCATGCCAAGCTGCTTTTCCAAGGACTGAACAAACCCCCTGAGAGAACAGTGAAACCCACTGCCAATGGATTAGGTAATATGCCACAGAATTGTGTCTCATCAAGTCGTTCAGAAGTTACGAATGAATTTATGAACCACTGGTTCATGTGCACGCTATACACAGACAGTTCTCCCATGGAGACTGTGTATTGCACATGTAGTACCAAATAAAGATACATGAAATGAAAATTAAATACGCCAATAACCCCAAAAGTATTTGACATAGAGGTATGAAACTTGGTAGGCTTCTTTATTCTAGGATACTTCAAATAGTCGCCAAGTTTCAGAACTTTAGACATGGTGGAAGGAGTGGAATTTTAAATTATCACACTTCGATACTGATAGTTGTGAGATTTTAAAGATTTTTTATGAGGTGGCATATAGCACGAAATAGAGCCTAATCGAAAAGCTTGGCCAAAATTTTACTTATACTAACTATATTCTATACATTTTAAATTAGAATGATGACTTTTGTAGATATTCAAACCGAATATGCATTTAATGGCGAACTCAATGAAATCTACTAAAATGTCTTTAATATGCTAGGTGTTCTGATAATTTTGGCCCCAATTGTATATTCATTATTGGAAGAAATTTAGATGACATTTGTGAATTGAGATGTACATTTTATTCCAATGGTAGGCAATCGTAATTCCTCTCTACCACTGAAGGTAGAACATGAGGTATCATTTTCATAATCTGCTTATTGATTTGTTTTTAACTTTCCAGATCACAACAAAGTCATCATTCCTAAATCGGGTCAGGGAAACTCTAACCTTCGACCCGGGGTAAGTCCCCGACCACCAATTCATCCACCAACTCGACCCCCAACAACAAGAACATCAGCCAGCTCCTCAAAGACATCATCAACCTCATCTCCTAGGACATCGTCCAGTAAGACAACCAGCTCAACCTCAACATCAACATCATCATTTGGAGGTCGAAGGAACCCAACCCCTGAGGAACGCCCTCCAAGGTTCATCAAGAGGTCAGCGTCCATGCCTCCGACATCAAGACAGCGCCCTCAATCGGCTGTTTCAAGTGGGTCGAGTCACCGCTCCAGTCGGACACCATTGAGCCAGAGAATGGGTCTTGATGGGGATAGACCCTCAAGGTCATCTTCTAGGTCAAGGCCTTACAGTGCGAACCTTCCAGAAAGGGTAGGAAATTTAGAATTTTTTCAAAATTTGACCACAATATGCAGACAACTTTGGAGTTAGTACCTGCTCCATGACCACAGAGAGGTCAAACTTTATTTCAAAATAATCACTTCCAGTGTAATTGAAAGTGCTTAATGAATAACTTGTTTTCCCATTTTTATTGAAAATGACAATTGCTCTGCGGTCACTCCTTAATACTAAACCTAACATTAAACACTATGACAACCCTTTCCTAACTCTGCATCTTGGACAAGATAACGTATGGAGCAATTGTCGGTTCCCCAGGTCAGAATATTGTAAAGCACTTAGAGATGAAACTGTTTATATTGGGCACTGTATAAATACAAACTATCATTGAGGCCTGAACAGGGATGCCAGTTTTCAAGCTGTTGTCTGATTTCAGACCCTGACACTTTCCCATTTCAGGCCTATTCAGGTAGAATTGTAGAACATGTATGGGGCTCCAACATGTTTGGGTTGGTTTTCATGCCCGGTGGCTAAATGCAGCTGGCATCTGTAGGCCTTAAGCTGACTATTGTTATTATTTTGTTTTTCAGGATCAGAGGATTTTAGACTGCATGGTGTTCAAGAGAGAGCAGGAGAAAGATGAACTGAGACATCAGCAGCTGGTCAGGAAGGTCTGGGACGAAGAGAGGAGGAAGGAGGAGAAAATCAGGGTGGAGAACGAGATGCAGAGAAGGAAGAACTTGGTGGAGAGAGAACAAGATAGACAGAAGAAAAGGGTAAGGCACATGCTCTTATTATGTAAATGAATAACAGGAGAATAAAAAAAAGTAGAAGTAGAAAGAGGAGACAAAAAAATAAAGAGAGAAGAGGGAGTTGATGGTTTTGGAAAGTTATTGGGATGTTTTGGGAAGAGAAAAGAGCTTGGATATTAATGACAAACAATTTTTTTTTCTTCATTATTTCAGGAGAGGATGCAGAAACAGAGAGAGAAGGAGGAGAAGGAAAAGCTGAAGGAATTTGAAATATCACTCAAATATAAGGATGCAAAACACTTGCAACTTGCTTCTCAACAAGACCTATTAAAGGTATTATTTTCATTGTCATAATATGGAGTATGCTAGTAAAAGTAACACATTTATTTTGTACCCAAAACCAGTTGGGGATGGTGGAGAGTAGAGTCAAATGAAACCCCTTTTTGATCTCCATGAAAATGTCACTTAAATACAAGGATGCCAAACACTGGCAACTTCTTCTCAACAAGACTTATTGTATGTATTGGTTAATGGTCATAATTTTACTGCAAAAAAAACGCATAAGTGAAGTATTAAGATCAAGAACTAGTATACATAACTTGTAAATGCCAAAACAAGCATCGAGATATTAAAGATATACACTCATTTTTAGATGCTCTGACGTCAATATCAATATTATTATTTCATTCCTACCAGTATTTTATTTGCCTTTTCCTTGTGCAAAGACACCTTCAAACTCTTTCACTTTTATCAATATCTACTATCGGCTTGATTGATTTTAATGTGCATGCCTTACAAGATGATGAATATGGAGTTTTTACTCATGTTTTCACAATTCAAAGATTTAAAAGATATTAAAAAATATTACATTTATATAACTTTTGTATTGTTATTATAGATTCAGCAGATAGACAGCAAGAAACAGGCTGAGAAAATTAAGAAAGAAAAGCAGGTAAGAGATATTAGAACATTTCCAACGTTTGCAAAAAAGTGTCCATGTTCCTAACTACACACCTTTTCACCTTTTGTAGATCATGTTTGTTTCCTTTTATATACCTAAAGTTTGTTGGTTATATGCATCAGCATTAGGCTTTTAGTAGTAAAACATATCCCTTTTAATCCTTTGAAACCTGAATTATTTGCAAATTTCATGAAATTAAAAATGTACAAATTTTATTCACAAGGTTGAAATACATGGAGACATTGGTATGCGTTATTTCACTGCGATAATAATGGGACTCTTAAACAAGATTTGCAATGATGCCATCTTTCAGTGAAAGATGCGCAGAAGTGTTAGCTGAGGTGCAGCAACTATAAAAGCATTGGCTTCAGCTTTGCTGTTTGTTCTTGTGACTTTGAGAGCAAATTGAAAATACTCTGAAAATGATAGGATTTTTTTTTTTCTGTTTTGTTTCCAGGCCAAAGCTTTCCATGAGAAAGAGGCCAAGGACGAGGTATACAGGAGAGAAGTAGAGAAACATTTGGCTATATCTCTAGAAACAGCTGAAGCTAAAAGAGATAGGAAACAACAAGAAGAAGTGAGGGTATGAGTGTGTGCTTCTAAGTTTAGAAATAGAATATTAATAGTTTTGGAATGTTTAGCTTTGGACATGTACTAGAAATACTGCATGTGTGTTAAGAGGAGTCATAGTCTGCATGTTTTGCATACATGCATGTATGTGTATTAGGTAGTAAATTAGTATAAATCTTACCATACTTTAAGATCAAGAGACCGTTAGAGAAACACATCTTTCTCACTTTGAAAACTCCAGAAGCCAAATAATAGTAGTTAGGATATTGCTTTCAAGTTTTGAAACTCAAACTCAGATATCTAAATATTGATGTTGATATTATATACAGTGGTGGCCAAAATTATTAGAATACCTGAACCTACACAAAGTCTATGGGATTATCAATGCCCTAGTTCATTTGCCGAAATCAGATTAAAGATATTTTTTGTGTGCCATGAGCTTTCATGACTTTTTAGCATAGGGTCTTACGTATATGTAGACACAAATTTATATAGTTTCGACCATCTGGTAATGCGCAGCGTTAAAAACAGTTGCGCTGTGCGCTTTTGGTTTCCCCATATACTTGTGTATTAAACATGTAGTCAACATGCAAAAAAAGTAAAATGCCAATTACATATGCCAATTGCTCAAAAAGAATTTGAGGTAGAAGTATAAAACTTAGCAGGATTATTTATTCTAATAAACCTCAAATACTTGCTACGTTTCAGAAAATTTGGTCAAATGGTGAGGGTGGATTTGCCCCCACCCTTGGTGGTGAGATGACCAAAATAACCAAGCCCATTGAAGTTTAAGACTATTTTTTTTCCATTTAATGAAGACACTCCTTGTACATGTATAGTTTTTAAAAGGAAATTTCATGAGCAATTCAAATATGTTGACATATTAAGGGTCATTGGAACGGGGCACTTAAATAGGGGCACTGAATTAAAAATTTGGGGCCCTTCAAAATAATTTAAAAATCCCCACATAATATGTAACCACTTCACCCTGTGCTGTTATGAATGCCATTTTTGACATCCTCAGGAAATTTCCTTTCAGAATATATATGGCCATGTGTCACAAGTTGGGGTATTGTAAAAGGGTGGAGGGGTATTGTAAAAGGGTGGAGGCGTTACATTTTGGAGGGGAAATTATCACATTTTTTCACATAGCATGAAAATGATGTACAGTCATAAGCTGTGCAATAATTCATATTGTAGATAATTTATCAGGCTACATGTCTGTGAAGTTTCAGCTTCGTTATGCTCATAATTTTAATACAAAGATACTGTTAGTGGAGTAGGGTAAGGGGTGGAGGATCCTACGGTGGAGGATCCTACGGTGGAGGCACGTGTTAAAGCATAGGGAAAATCCCATTTTTGTTACTTCCTTATTGTTTGCTGCGTTATATCTTTGCAGCCAATAGGTCTTATGGGTTGAGTGATATATCATTCTCTTGGGAATTTATGTGGTTCTAGATAAATGTGAAGAAGATTTTTCAAAAGTAATTCAATCAATTAATTAATCAGTTAAAACAAACTTAATGCACATATCCTCATAGACAATGCATTGCAGGCATCAAAAAATTGTCACATTCAATTTTATAACAATAATTGTTATTTTCGCCATTTTCTTTGCATGCATGTAAAAACACAATTAAGTGGAAACATATTACTTGCAATAAACTTTGTTTGAGTTGTATTCCAAGTGTAAAAGACAGAATTTCTGCCCTTTTTGCACTATTTTTTCTTCTTTTTTAACACCCTGTAGCGCGGTTAGAGAAAATAATTTTGTATTACAAGTTTATATTTTTTAGAAGCATAGCGTCTTATTTACACAATCAACGATGATTCATTTCATTTGGTGAAAAGATTAAAAAATTATACACCGGTAAAATCGTAAAGTTTTTCAAACCATTTTCCCCTTTAACACTCTGTATAGCTTTTATGACACACCTTATACAGGCACAAAAATATGTTAATCATCCTCCTTTCAATCTGTGCTTTCAATATATATATACTTTTATACATGTCTGACTTACTACTAAGAAACTAGAGATGTTTGATTGTGACTATGTACATTTCTACAATTTTTTGGACATGTAATGCATTTTCCACCCAACTCATGACACGTGGCCATATACTTTTGCAGGGAGAGGCTTAAAATGTTTAACGTTATGACACTTTGATCCGGAAAGGGGCAAGATTTTTTTAGATTTTTCAATCGGTGGTGTAACATAAAAAAAGGCGACTTGTGGGCGACTTCCCAACGCATGGCTTTGTTATTTAGTTTTTAACGCATAATGATGATATTCAGAGACATTCCAACCATTTTATAGGTATTTAAATGGTCAACTGAATGAACATTACTAAAATCATTAAAATGCTTAGTGTTTATAATAATTTTGGCCACCACTGTATTTATAGATGAATAATGCATGTGTACCTGTAGATCATCTCTAAGGAGTATTTTGACCTTACCGTGATTGGAGTCTCGTAGACAGAAGCACGTCTCTGTCACTGACAGATGAAGCTGAACAAGAAAGGGAACAGAAGAAGCGAGGGCATGAGTGTGAACTTCCAAGCATGTAACAGAAAACAAATGCCCCCCCCCCCCAAAAAAAAAAAAAAAAAAAAAAAAAATACAGGCAAAATGACCTTGCCCTGACATTAATTCAAGGCCTGCAAGAAATATGTAATGGGCATGTAGAAGAAATATTTGTGTAGACAGCAGATCATAGTCAGCAGATTATGTAATGTTTAGTAGACTAAAGATACTGTTAGAAGAACACATCTATCCTATGGGAACATTAAAGGGCAATGTTATCAAGAAAATGAAAAAGATTATGAAGTTTAGATTAAAATCCTCACCTTTGTGCAATGTACATGTATGTATATACAAATTTGCGTGGAGCGTTTAAAGTGGGCATGTTCAGGTGATGTAGGTAATTGGTATGCTTTGCATGAAAAAGTATCCTTTTTAGGGAATTGTTCGTAACAAGACAAATTTGAGCCATGGTCTTGTATTACGTCAGTTGCTTTTAGTAAACATAATCATTGACATTGATCTAAATACATTATTTATTGTCAGTAAAGGAGATGATGAGTAGTTTATCCCTGCGCTAAAAAGGATAGGCTAACAATGTATCTATGCCTCTGACTGTAATATAGTCTTACAGTATTTTGATTGTATGTATTAAGTTCATTTTAATATGTTGATATGCAGAAATTGTCCGCTAAGTTGTTACATGTATGTACCATTGTGAAACAGGTGAAATTAATCAGATAATTTAAAGTAAATTTGTGATGACATGTCTTATTCTTATATTTCTATATTTTATTTTGTTTTTAATCAGGAGCTTCAGAGAAAGAATGCGGAGGTGATGAAGCAGCATGCTGTAAGGAAGAAAGTCATTGACAAGAAAACAGAGTGAGTTTAACTCTTCCTCGGATGTAGAGCATTGTGGTGTAGTGCCATTTTGTGGATGATGCTCTAGTGGTTGAGTGGATCTCACCATACCATGAATAACAAAATACATGGTTTGACTATTAGCCCCTAAAACAGACCTTCCCACATTTCAGCTTTCTGTTTATTAAGTGAACCCGCCACATATGCCTCTTTCTTTTTCAGCACGCCATAGGGAATATAGTTCTAAAGTTAAAGCTAATCTAGTGTTGTAGTCATGAGATTGAATTGTGGAAGAGACTGTCTCAAAGTGATGGGAAATGTTGATAATGAATGCACCTAAGAATTATTTATTGATGTGAGGTTTTGGAATCAAGAAAATAATAAGAAATTTTTCAAATTCTTCTGAGAGTTGCATGTATTGCACACAAAAATGCATGTATGGCACTACATGTGATCACATGTTCGGGACCCGAACATATCAGCATTTTATGTCATATTATTGTAAGAGGACCGTCTCATAGTAAGTTCTCCGAGACTAGTCTCCAAGTAGGTGGCGAAATCATAGTTCAACTTATATAGGACTCAGGAAACAAAATGGCGGCTGACACATTGAAGTAAAGTTCGGTTTGGTATTTATTAAATGTGGAACGAAGAAATAAAATGACGAAGTCCACGAACAGTCACAATCAAAGCGGTAAAGGTGCATTAATTAAATATAAACAGTTTCAGAGGCTGGGCTTATAAAGACGCGAAAAACCATGCTTCGATCCGCAAAGAAAATGGCTAACTCAACATGGCCAACGTAAGCTCGAACATAAAAAGGCTCTCGAAAGCTCTAACATAAAAATGGCTCCTCGAAAGCTCTAACACAAAATGGCTGCTGAGCCACACATGAGCTTCGGCTATATATCAATTTTACTAATGGTTAAGGGAATCAAGTCCAACAAGCCCCGCTTGTATAACAAACTAACCAATGAAGCACCGCGCACCCTTTTCCTTTTCTAGTCCATTGCACAATAAACAATAGAGCACGTGCTTTAGGTTCCAAAAGTAGGCGTGTCTAACATGACCAGAAATATGCCAGGGGACGCTAATTAAATATTTACCAAAACGTTGCACCCGGAAAGCTATGAATAGGACAGGATGCTGTTACTATTGTTAACAGAAATACATTTAACCGACATAGCACCTGTACGAATGTCATGAATGCGACTACCGCTCAAGCAGGGATCGTCTCCAAATAGTTTAATACAATCCCCCGACCCAATACAATTACAGTGCATACGTAATAAGATCCCTTAATGTAATGTGAACGAACTTAAATAAATAAACCTATGAAACCTTCTAACCTTTCACTGATAATTAGTGGCCTAGCGCCCTCTTTAAAATTGACTTGTATTATAATTAATAATTGGGAAAACGGTCAATAGACCGTACCACTACATTATCACTATGAGGGCACTTGAAGAGCAATCCTTTTCAGTAGAACTTTCTATTATAAAATTCTTTTCTAATTAGCTTGAAAATAATTTGAAAGCTCACAATTATTTTGGTTGATCAATGGTTCACCTTTCCCACTACACTAGATTCTCTTTAATTGTCCCCGCGAACGAGTTCGAGCAGGGACTATGAAACGGGCTCCGTACGTGTGTATGTGTGTCCGTCCGTCCGTCGTCCGTCCGTCCGTCCGTTCCGTGCGTCCGTCCGTGCGTCCGTATGTGACCAAAATCTTCAATTTGCTACTCCTTCGCCATTTTTCATCCGATTTCGATTCCGTTGCTTTATATGATAGCACTAGGTGATAGCTACAAAACTTCTTCACAGAATTTTGACCTTTGACCTTTGACCCTGATTTTTGACCTATAATGTTAATTGGCTACAAAATGCTACTCCTTCGCCATTTTCATCCGATTTCGATCTGTTTGCTTTATGTGATAGCACTAGGTGAGACTACAAAACTTCTTCCCGGAATTTTAACTTTTGACTGTTTTTGACCTATATTGTTAATTGGCAAAAAATGTACTCCTTCGCCATTTTTCATCCAATTTCGATTCCGTTTGCATTATGTGACAGTACTAGGTGAGGACTACAAAACTTCTTCGCGGAATTTTTGACTTTTGACCCCTTTGACCTTTTGACCTTGACTTTTACTTATATTGTACATTGGCTACAAAATGCTACTCCTTACCATTTTTACCGATTTTGATTCCGCTTGCTTTATGTGATAGCACTAGGTGAAGACTACAAAACTTCTTCACCGAATTTTGACTTTGACCCCTTTGACCTTTGACCTTGACTTTTACTTATATTGTACATTGGCTACAAAATGCTACTCCTTCACCATTTTTCATCCGATTTTGATTCCGTTTGCAATATGTGATAGCACTAGGTGAGGACTACAAAACTTCTTTCGGAATATTTGACTTTTGACCCCTTTGACCTTGACCTTGACTTTTACTTATATTGTACATTGGCTACAAAATGCTACTCCTTCACATTTTTTCATCCGATTTTGATTCCACTTGCTTTATGTGATAGCACTAGGTGAAGACTACAAAACTTCTTCACGGAATTTTGACTTTTGACCCCTTTGACCTTTGACCTTGATTTTTGACCTATATTGTTAATTGGCTAAAAAATGCTATCCTCGCCATTTTTCATCGATTTCGATTCCGTTTGCCAATATGAGATAGCACTACGTGAGGACTACAAAACTTTCTTCGCGGAATTTTGACTTTTGACCCCTTTGACCTTTGACCTTGACTTTACTTATATGTTACAATTGGCCTACAAAATGCTACTTCTTCGCCATTTTTTACCCGATTTCGATTCCGTTTGCCTTATGTGATAGCACTGATCGTCATATAATGGGAATTTTACATTATCGGCGGGGACATATATTGCGCATCGCGTAATTTACTAATCCACTTGTTTATTTTGTTTTTACAATCTTAATGACATCAATTTGGCTGGTAGCTCTGAGGAGTAAGCTGCCCTGTTAAAATCCTGGTAAAATGTTGACCCAATCACTTGTCACTTTCAATTACTTAAGTTATTGGTTACAAATGGGTACTGATAGGAAAAACACCTTGAATGCTGTTTGCATTTTTTAGGTAGCCTAGCTAAGCCAGGTAACTGTTAAATAACACTAAGCACTTAGGAACACCAATGTGAATATTGTATTGAGCCTTGAATGAAAAGTGTACCTAGCAAGAATCAATTCCTTATATTTAGTGAAGCCTATGCTAAATTAATGATAAAATTTCATACCGTGCTGTAGAAAATGAATGATTTAAATTGTCACACAGGAATTTTATTATGTAGTCCCATTTGTTTGAATCTGTGTCCTGTTTTCCCATGTCTTTCAGGGAAGAGAATGAATACCAAAGGATGTGTATTGACGTGAAGGACAGTAAGCACAAAGAGCTGATTGACAAACAACAGTTCCAAAGACAAAGTGAAATCAGGAATAGCAGGTAACCTATTTCTATCAGAAGTTTAATTTGTAAATTGCCACTTGGTCTAAAAACCCTTTGACTAATGCTTATTAGGCCTCATCCCACATGGTTAAATTCCATTTCATCTACAACCTGTTTGTCTAATTTCAATTTGGTCTAAAGTTGTAACAGGTTGGTAGTAGACCAAATATTCATTTGGGAATTAGATGAAAATGCAATTAGACAATTTGTTTATTAGGCGAATCTGCATTTAGACCAAGGGGAAGTTAGACCAAACTGTTAGTAGACCATAAGGTTTTAGCCCATGAGGTATTAGATAATCAGAGAATTGGACCAACTGTTGTGAGACCAAGTGGATGTTAACCATTTGATTACAGAAGACATTTCAGTCTGTATTCTGTGAGTGACATTTATTTGTTTACGGTGTACATTATAAATTCTATTTATTTCTTTCTCCTTTCAATACATATATATAAGAATGATGAATTTAACTAAGATTTGTTTTTCACAGCTTTCTCCCAGGTACACAAAAATTGTATTTTGAATAGAATAAATGATCATTAATATCAAACAATGATAATATTGAATATGAATGAATAAACAGTTCATTCCTGTTATAACGAGCCCGATGCTTCAAGATTTAGTTTTGAGGCAGTTCTCCCGAACTCGATTTTTGCAAACCTAATGTGTCTTCTGTTCAGTATAAAAAGATTTGGATAGAATGAGGCAATAATCTTGGTCCCAAACACCTTGTTATAATTGGAGTCGACTGTATAAACAAGTAGATAATACCGTTGAGTACATGTGATGTCAGGTAATATTTAATTGTTATCTTTTATATGCAGGCGAAAACTGGAGCAGCAACAGAAGAAAGCAAGCAAAACAAAGGTTGCCCTCGATAATAACTTGGAGAAATGGAAAGATGACATTGTAAAGCATAGAACAGTGGTATGATAATCTCTTGTTCGCATGTTTCACTCTCTATATGGTTATATTGAGAGTAATCGTAACAATAGTGACAATAATGTTGGTTAAAGGAGAATTGTCCCTTTGTAGATAGTTGGCTTACTGTGGATGCAGAAAAATCAAATAAGCACATTAGTGAAGATTTTGTGAAAAAATAAATGATAAGAAAGTTATGAATATTTGAATATTGAGATCTCTAATGACATCTCGCATTGGCAACGCGGTCACCATTTGTGATGTCACAAAGGGAGAACTCTCCATATGGTGTGCACAAAAACTATTCAAAATGTCTCTTTATTTTCATTCTAATGATAGAACAGCTTTTCTTTTCATGATATATTTTGACTTTGATATCTTTACAAGTCATCTCTTATAAAAAGATTCTTTATTATCCCTTTAGAATCAAGGATTTTAGTACAATGTGTACAATAGAAATGGGAAAGATCTCCCTGCATTACATCACACATCATGGTCTCGTTGTCAATTGGAGGATCTCCATATCATAAGTGATCTCAAAATCTAAAAATTCATATCTCTCTTATTCATTGCCTGATTTTTCTGAAACTTTCCCAATATGTTCTGGGGGTTTGTCTCCATTCACTGAAGCTAAATTTCTCTGAGGGGATAATTCCCCTTTAATTGTATTGAGCTCATATTCACTTTATTATTTTGCCTTCTGCACTTACAGCTCAACTTAATTTGTGGTGAAGAAAATTAAATTTCAATAAAACTTGCTTAACTTGTCCTCATACATTTTAGTGTTCCAATGACATAGTAATATATGGGCAGTATGATTATGTACACCTGGCTGGAGTGAAGCAAAATAGGTAAAATGCTTTGCTCAAGTGCTATGTCAGGGATAAAAACACTGACTTTTGTGAGTAAGTTTGCACCTTCAAAGGAGAGTCTAAGGGGCATAATTGTGGCTTGGACAGTTAGACCTGTAATTGCCAAATCTTTATTTAATCCCATAACACTTATATCAATTATCTGTAAAAGGAAATGCAAAATGTGAAATGTCGTGTGTATTTTTGACCCCAGGTCGCAGAGCAAGCAGTTGTCAAAGCAGAGAAAGTATTTCAAGAGAAAGCTCAGAAGGCTCAGGAACTTCGTATCGTCAAGGAAAAAACACACAAAGAAAGGATAGCCAGGTAAAGAATATACCATGACATTTGTATCATGTAATGTTTCATTATCTTTACTTTCACATTATGAGAAAAACCCCATCTGCTCATACTTAGTGGAATTATCAAAGTAGGTTTCTAAACCTATTTTTTGTATCCTGTTAAATAAAGCTTTCACATGTCTCAAAGTGAGACTTGGAGGAATGCCTGCTTAGAATAAATTTGGTTGTACCTGTGAGTGAGTGAACTGTATAAAAGCAAAAGGAAATATCTCCAATAAATGTTAAAATGTTACTCCATTTTGTTTGTGCCTTGTAAGCTTACTTAAACCAGGGACTGTGGGAATTGCCTCATTATAACATTTTGTTGTATCTGCTTATTTTAAAGGGAATGAACTGTATAATGGCGACAGGAAACATCGTTGGCCTCATGCCAAAATGACCTTACCGTTTTCAGTATGTGTACAATGTTAATGTCCTTTAAGGCTCTCAATGACATCCCCAACAAATGTTTCTCTATTTTTTTGTTTTTTGCTTGTAGGGTCGCAGAGGATGCAGAGACAATGGCAAGGTACACTGAACAGAAGATCAAACACAAGGACATGAAGGTACAAGATGTCATCACTAAGAAGCAGCAAGAGATCGACAAATCAAGAGCTGTTGCGCAGAACTCGGCCAAACTAAGAGAGCAGATCCGCAACCAGTACACCAGGTATGTCCTTCATTGAGTCATCATTGTAAAAGCTGTATAAAATTTGAGGCATGCTGATATTTGCTCCCATATCTGTCTTGGCAGCAATTGCTCCAGACTGTCTAAAATGTACCCGTAGGGTTGCAATAGAATTTCATGTTATGTTAAGGGTTAGGTATAGGTTTTCGTCAGGCTTGCAGTTAGTAATTTGATTATTAAGGGGTATCTTACTGAGCGGGTAATGTTGCATATTGCCATATTTTTAGAGAGAGAGTCTAGCCTACTCCTTATGTATTCATATGACATGCTAATTTTGGGTATTTAGTATTCAGATAAGTGGAATAATATGATTCATGTATGAATTACCACCTGCCAAAAGATTATGGGGTAGGACCACATACATGTACATAAACTTGTCCATTGTTATTATCTAAAAATATGCATGTATTACTGGTAGACCTAATTGATTTGTGTTCTATATCCATTGCAACATTCTCCTAGGTCTTTTGATCGCATGGCCCAGAGAGCTGAGCTGGAGTCTAAGCTGGGAGCAGGGCCTAGCCTTGGGACCAAGAACTACTCCCATGTCATCATTTCCTGATTGTGTAAGGTCATCCCTGCATGGCAGTTGTCTAATTAACCCTGTCAGCCGACCAGGTAGTTGTAACCACCCAACATTTCATTTAATCTGATATGTTTTGGACCCAAATCTTATTAACCACAGTTGATGTTCAAAACAGGCTTGTAAATTATAAAGTTTAGTATCACATAAAAGTATTTATTTTGTGAATATTGGAAAAAAACACCCACATGATTGTGTTTGAAACTTGTCATACAAAAATGTTTAATTGTTGAAGTACAAGCATGTATGCTTTTAACCTTGAGGAGCTCTGAGGTTATACTCTTACAATGTAATACTAATGCCACTATTAAAGCCCAAAAGCTCTTTGTTTTGTGACTGTTAACCCATTGACAAGTGAGCCTGAATATATTCTGGCTGAGGTCTAGCGTTATAGACAAATCAGCTCGTTTACAACATTTGATAAACCTCAAGTATTTCCTGATTTAGTTTTACAATGGAAATCAGTATTACTTTGCAATAGATAGCTTACATTGGGTTTGACATTTTAAGAATATTTAATGGTACTTCAAGAGGCTGTCCTAAGATGTATGAGAAAAAATGTTTTTTAATCTATTCAAAATACTTGCCCAACTATTTGACTTGCCATTGGCCCATGAATATCATTTGGCTCTTGCCCTAGAATGAAATGACACAAGTTCATAACAAAGAATTTTGAGAGTGCTTTTCCAAGCTGATAATCTAGTAATTATCTTGGATGCAAATTTTTGAGCTGACTCAAAATGCTATGTAAGCATCTATTATACATGTACCAAAATTAAATTGTATTAAATAGGTTAAACATAGTGGTTAGTCAATGTTTTTCAGTCAGTAAGCATCTCTTTGTTGAATGCGAAATTATTTTAGTGCACATCATTATGTAGCATTATAAATGTATTGAATTTTCGTGGTTATGATGTTTAATTTATGCACCTATAATCATTTATCATGTACCAGTATTCCTTGTCTATTGTTCACGATGAGACACTAGTATTCATTGCTTATTACTATTAGTAATGTGTTGAGACTGCTTCCCATTACCTGTATACTGCCATCTTTAGTTGAAGGCGATATAACCCTGACAAGTAGTTCATTGGCGTTACAGCTAAAAACCCAGACATTTTGAAATGTCTCTTATATTTACACACAAGTAATTTGTGAATCGATAAATAGTAGCTTAGCTATTTATTTCTTTGGAATTTGTGAATTTAAATGTATAGTGCTTTTTTGTTTGTTTCCTCTATGCATATTAATTTCCCCATCGATACACATAATATGAATCTCTTCTTCTTCTTCCAGTTGAAGTGCTGCTTCAAAGATGCTGAAGATAAACGCACTGAATTTATGTGTGTGAGTGGAGCATTACTATTGTTGCCTTCGTTACAGGTGCGTATATATACAAGTGAAAGTAAAAAACAGTCATGCTGACATTACAGGGCCTGCATCCCACTCAAGTAGGCCTGAAGGCATCAAGAGAGGGAGACTGAGCTGGGTCCTGTGGGAGGTTTTTCAGTCCTTGCAAGTTCTTGGAAAGAAGGAGAGGCGTAGGCTTCAGTCTTGCATTTACTGTCCTAAAGCGAGATCCGTGTCCTCGTGTTGTGGATGACAATTCCTGAAGAAAGGCCTGCAGGCGATGTCAACCAGGTTGAATCGTATGCGGAACAGCATGGCGAGGCGGCTATTGCGGCGTCTGATGGACAATGACGGCCACTTCAGAATATTGAGCTATGGCTGTCACACTGGAGGTCTAGGCGTAGTCACCGGTGACATAGCGTGACACCTTCGTTGGACCATTTCGATCTTGTCAACATTCCTCTGAGTGTGTGGATCCCATGCTGTTGCAGCATATTCCCCACCGGTCGGACATATGTGAAGTATGTGGCCTGCTTTATCCGGCGACTGCAGTGCCTGAAGTTGCGACGCAAGAAGGCAGTGACAGAGTTAGCCTTCTTTGACCGTTGTATCAACATGAGTATTGAAGTTGAGCTTCTGGTCAATGTGGACACCAAGGTACTTAGCAGAGTTCACTAGTTGTAGGGTGTGGCCACGAATGTTGTATAGACCAAGAATCTGCTTTCTCTTGTTGGTGACTCGCAAGGTCTGGCACTTGGAAGGGTGAAATTCCATTCGCCACTTTCTCTCCATTCCTGCAGCTTGTCAAGGTCTTTCCTGGAGTTCTTTGCAGGTCTTCGCTGATCTGATGCGCCTATATAACATACAATCATCAGCGAATAGACGAGTTGTAGAGTGTTGACATTGTCCGGCAGATCGTTGATATAAATCAGGAACAACAGCGGGCCAAGTGTGTCTACTTGGGGCACTCCAGATGTGATCTTCGTCTCGTGACTGAACTGTCCTCCAGTATGACTTGTTGTGTACGGCCACTCAGGAACTTTCATCCATGTGAGGGTAGTACCACGTATGCCGTAATGATCAGCCTTCAGCAAGAGTCGTCGATGGGAAACTTTATCAAATGCTTTGGCGAAGTCTAGGAGGATGCAGTCGATCTGCTCCTTGTCGTCTAGCCCTTTTGCAAGGTCATTGATGGCAAGGATGAGTTGCGTGTCGCAAGATCTTCGCTTCCTGAAGCCATGTTGTGAGTCTGACAAGAGGCTATGGTGATAGGTGATGTATGACAGCACAATGCACTATGTGTTCACACAGTTTGATAGGATTGCTGTCCAGCGAGATAGGCCTGTAGTTCCCTGGGAAAGACTTAATCCTTTCTTGTGTATAGTACAACGAAGGCTTTCTTCAGAAGGAGGAAGGATTCCTTGAGAAAGGGAGGCTTGGAAAAGTAGGGTAATGGCAGGCGAGATCTGATCAGCTGTCTCTTTGAAGGAGTCTAGCAGATATTCCGTCTGGACCAGTTGCTTTGTGTGCCTTCAACTTCCTCAGCAACTTCAGTACTCCTGCTTGGCTAACTGTCACATCAGGCATCGCTGCGTAAGGACTTGGTCCCAGGTCTGGTAGAGCTGTATCATCATCAGCAGTGAACACCGAGGCAAATTGCCTGTTCAATATGCTGGCTTCTGCTTTGGGTCACAGTGAAGATGTTACTTCCTTCAGCGGCGGCACTCCCATGTGGTCACATCGCATGGTCTTCACAAGGGCTCCAAGTCGCTTGTTGTACCCTTCAGCATTATCAATCAGGTCGGTCACATACTTGTTGTAGGTTGTCTACAGGTCTTTTGCGTGGTTCTCTTGATGGTGTCATACCGTTTCCAGGCTTTGAGAGCTGTTTTTGCAGTACTACCATGCCTGATGAAATCTTCTTTGCCTTCCTGTAAGCTCTGGCCTTCTTACGACAGATACGCTTCGTAGCAGAGTTGAACCAACACTTATTTGACCTTGTCGAAGTCATTCTCGTCGGGACATGTTTCTGAGAATCAGATCCAGGTTTTGTTGTATTTCAGCAAACAAAGTTTCAACTGGTGATGTTACATCATGAAAAGCCACAAACTGATCTGACCATGCCATAGCATCTGCATGAATACCATCAAAATTGGCCTTCTTCCAAAGGAATACCTCCCTGCAAATAGGCTTGTCCTGTAGCTTTGACAGTCAAGTCCATAAATACCACATCGTGATCACTGAGGCTGGCATAGGCTCACACTGTCTAACTAGCGTTGCCGGTTGGTGACGATGACGTCAGAATGTTGTTACCTCTTGTAGGAAAGTTACAATCTGTCCAAGTCCTATGTCTGCCAGAGTCTGTAGGTACGACTCACTCAAAGAATGCCTGTACTGATGAGATGTGATCTCTTCTGTCTCCAGTTGATGTCAGGCAAGTTCATATCTCTCCAATCCACACTGCTGTGCCTGGGTTAGACATACACAGGTCTCTAATGAACTGGTTGATGTTGTCATATGGTGTGTTTTGTGTTTGGAGGGCGATACACAGCACCAAATATGATGCTGTTTATTGTCTTTTCTATTCACAACTTTAGCAGCAACTACTTCAGCTTCATTAATGATCTCTACCTGGTGACTGTCAAGGCTCGTTGAGACTCCAAGCAATACTCCACCATACCGCCATTCCGGTCTTTCTATAACATTGTAGCCTGGTGGAAAGATTTCTCTTGCATTCATGCTTGGTTTGAGCCATGTTTCAGAGCCCATAATGACATCCGCTTGACTGCATCTAGAAGGCACCAGAATTCTTCTCTCTTAGAAACTATGCTCTGGAAATTAATAGTCAAGGTTTTAAATGTCAATTTACCTTGAGAAACAGAGTTCCTAGTCGGACGAGGCAGTCTGTGGTGGTCCAGGAGAAGCAGAACTCGAGCTCGATGTTGAGTTGCTGTTATCAAGTGTTGAGCTGACATTGTGACTTCAGGATGATCCCGACAGTATAAGCGTGTCAAATAATCCAGATGAGCACTTGGGCATTCCACAGTTGCAGCATTCCCAGGGGGCATCACATCTTCCAAGAATATCCAAAAAGCTACTGTCGATGTTAACACAATCAGCATGGAACCAAGTATCACACGATTCACACAATATGCTAGCTTTAGCTCCTCTATACGATGTGCATGCCTTGTGACATTCACCACATGGAAACTTTGGTTGTCTGGGTCCAGGGTTGCTTTCCACATCGCCACACAGCAGTGCTAATAAAAACATCACTATCAATACCAACATGGTTGCAGTTAGGTTATTATCCATGGTGAAAATTTCTTTTCCAGTGGCAGTTGTCTAAGTCTAAGTCATGCATGGAATTCATGATGTACAGCTACAATCACACTCTATAATAAGGTGTGTCTAGTTCTATATAAACATGTAAACTTAATATCCATATTGACTAATCATACTTGCATAATTGGAGTCACATGTGTGCATGTACATGAGCTATGTGCATGTACAATGTACATGAACAAGAACCAACTTGGATGTCTATAGGTGGGACACATGGAGTAGGATCTGTCCAGAAAGCCAAAAACAGGTGCAGGTCAGGACAGCAAAATGCAGCCAATAACTATCCAATTTCATCCCCAAAATATGCTCACAGGTGGATGGAGGATGTAGCATCAAGATTCATGCAATAAACCCAGAATTATCAGCCAAAACTGTAAAAAAACAAGACCAAAATCTTGCAGCACAAAACCAAGACATGTGCATTGCTCCACACACACACACAGTTTCTTGTCCATGTGTTTACCTTTTTTGTATGTGCTGTAAATGTCAGAAAAAGTATCCATTTGATTGTCAATGATGTAAAATCAACAAAACCTCTCACAACATTGCCAAACAGATCTTGCCAAAGTGCTAGGTTAGTTCTCCTTATGTTATAGTATTCTGTGTAAAAAAATGTGTGTAGTCAAACCAAACCTACATGTGTACATATATGTTATTACAGTCTAAATGTTTTGGCATATGCTAGGAAAAGGGGATGATGTCAAGTGTATGGTACATATACGAGTTCCCATGTCTGCGAATTTTCGTAAATGCGCAATTCAAAAAGAAGAAAACCTGAAACCTATATGAATTCTCAATCTTTACTTGAGGAATACATGCACATATAATCTTTAAAACATCAGGGATAACACAAGAGTCATTATTAAAGGAATGAAAACATATTTCTTACTCTTTTTTCAAGTCAAAGTTCTGTGGTCACAGATAAGGGGAAATTCTTAAGCCCAAAACTGTAGGCAGTAGTGTATACATTGTACATGTACATACATGTGCTTCTCCCCACTGTGTCACAAGACACAGGATAGAAACATCTAAGTAGTCTGCTCTTGTTGATTAATGAGCATGGATACAATAGAGTATAGCGAGATTTTGTCGTAATGATGTAGTTGGCTCGTTGTTGTGCACCTTATTGTGTTGGGAAAGCCTATTTAATAGGAATTTATTTTCTTTTGGTTATCCTAGGCCGCATGTCGGTGATATTTCTAATTTTCTTTGTTTATGTTCCTGATCGTTATGCCTGAAATTAAATAAATAATTAAAAATAAAATAAGGGGAGTGGACTGTGTATCATATTTTATACACTCGCTTTTAGATAAAGATGATTTTTGAATGGAATGATAAATCACTACCAGAGTAAAAAGCATAAAGGTGATTCTTTTTATTTTACATGCAATATAACTTATTTGTTTTTAGTTAATTGTTAGTTTTATTATACTTACCCAATACTTTCTTTTTGTGAAACAAATGATTTATAATTTACATTCCATTGATATGAAGCTATGATGCTGCCCTTTCCTCCTTGTGTAAAAATATGCCAGAATTACAATGTTTGTGCTATGTATACCATGTTTGTTGTCGTATTTACTTTATGCAGAAATTTCAGGTTAGCCCTAAAATTTGGTCCTGTCTTTAAAGGAGTCCAGAACTTGGGGTTTAACTTTTTAAACATCACTGTTTCAGGTATATTATTTATATTGCTGTTTCCACTCATATCTCAATTGTTTTTGTTTTTTTTGTCTTGCTATTGTTTATTTAAAAAAAAAATCAATATATGTACCCGCTTTAGATGGCTAATGGAACAAATGTGTACCACCATGGTCGATGACTATCTACTATTGCATCACATTTATTTGATTGTTGATGATGATATAATTGTCTTCATCACAAGAACAAATGTGACCCGGGAGCTCTAACCCACCAATAAGTCACCCAATTTAACTCTTTACACACTGAATATATTCTGAAGGAAAAATAATGGCAATTGTTGTTCAGATATTTTCTCTGAATTCTGCTTTTCAAATGACAATATTGATACTGGTAGCTTTACTACGGACATTACGTATGATCAACAGTCATTTTTTACTTTCTCTTGTACAAAAATAGCTGAGAAAAATTGTTCAATTTAATTCTATGATTGTGCACAGATGCCTCTTCAGCGTGGCAAGGGTTAATATAAGGTTTTATGTGTTTTCAGAAACTAGAGATACCAAGCTTTCCAATGATATCAAACAACTGCAGTTTAGTCAAATGCAACCAATTAGATATCACTTTATAAGAAGAGCCATACTATATGCAAAAAAAAAAAAAAACCTGCTTGTCCTGCCATTTGCTGTGTTGAAATATTTGTGACTTATTGGTGGTTTATTGCTATTACATGTTATTTGTGATTGGTCACAAATTCCACAGTACAATAAAAAACAGAAAAAGAAAAAAGGTATGCAGTTTGGCAGGCATTGAGAAGCAGAAATTTAAATCTTTGTATTTCCACCTTGGTGTTGTCCATTTTGCTGTACATACAGTAGGTTTGCTGATATTGTGTCTGTATAATAACCTCTATCTGAACACAGTTAATGGGTATTCTGTGTATAGAAACACTTAGTACTGTATATACATTATCAAATTATTTTCATTTTATCTATCACCTGAAATAGCATGTGTGTGTTTATGTGTGTTGTGTAGTGAGTATTGAAGTACTAATTTCTTAAAGAGAGTGTTGATTATGTTATGAAATTACTTAGGATTGTTAAATAAGTTGGAGATTTTTATCTGTAAATACATGTATGTAGTTTTATTATTATGCCTCATGTCATTTTCATGTGCATCAAGTGGAAATACATAGTTGTTTCGTTCATCCAAAAATAGGATATTTTAATTCACTTTTACCTAGAGCTAGATATACTTAAAGATGATAGGAAATCTTCATTTTCATTTATTTTGATTTCCGACAAAAAAAAATAAATGACAACAGAGATGATATCTGATTTAGATTCTATAATGTATTTTGATTGTATATTTTAGAAGAATACAAATACCTTTACATTTTTTTCATATAGAAATGCAAAAGTTTACGCTGTTACTATTGATAATATACAGTGGTGGCCAAAATTATTAGAGCACCCGAAGCTACACAAAGTCTATGGGATTCTCAATGCCCTTGTACATTTGCTGAATTATGTTTAAGGATAACTTTTTGGTGCCGACCGTTTTCATGACTTTATAGCATAGAGTCTTATGCATCTTGTGATACCAAATTTATATAATTTCGACCCTCAGGTAAAGTGCAGCTTTAAAAATCGTTGCGCTATGCACTTTCAGTTTCCCCATAGACACGTGTAGTACAAATGCAAAAACGTGAAACGCCAATTACATATGCCGAAAGCTCAAAGAGTATTTAAGCTAGATGTGTGAAATTTTGCAGGTTTATTCTTACTTACATGCCCCAAATACATGTCAAGTTAAAAAAAAAAATGATCTCATGAGGAGGGATGGACTGGCCCCATCCCCTGGTCATGAGATAACCCCAAAAAACTTGCCAATTTAAGGATAAGATTATTTTTCATGAACTGCAGAAACTTACTTAAAAAAACATATATTTTAAAGCAAATTTTATGAGCAATTCAAATATGGTGAAAAATTAAGTGTCTTTGGAAAGGAGGACTTAAATAGGGGCTCTGAATTAAAAATTTGGGGCCCCTCAAAAATAATTTTAAAATGCCCGTATAAGATGTTACTACTTCACCCTACCTTATTATGAATGCCATTTCTGACATCGTCAGGAAATTCCCTTTCCGAAAATATATACTTTTGTTGGGAGAGGCTTAAAATTTTTAACGTTATGACACTTTGATCCTGATAGGGGCAAGTTTTCAGATTTTTCAATTGGTGGAATAACATGAAAAAGGGCGACTTGGGGGCGAGGTCCCAACACATGGATATGTTATTTAGCTTTTAAAGCATAATCATGATAATGATGACTTTCGGAGACATTCCAACAATTTTATAGATATTTAAATGGTCAACTGAATAAAAAATAACTAAAATCATTTAAATATCCTTGGTGTTCTAATAATTTTGGCCACCACTGTATATGTATGTACAAATGTTCTGCTACAGCTGTCTGCTACCAGCATGTATTGAGTATGTAGTAATGCTTTGCTAATTCAAGAAACTAATAAAATTGCACTTTGTATTTGCCAACTTGTATTATTTATGAATATCATTAAAAAAAACCCCCATTTTTTCTAAAACAATACTGATACAGGCAGCATCCATTAAATTATTATCAGGATAAAATAGTGCTGAGCCTGAATTTTTTGAAGGATTATTTTATTTCATGTATGTGTTTGGAGGTGATGAAAATGGAATTGTTTACATTCATCTTTCCAATACGACTCTTTTTACTTTGAAAATCAAAGAACCTTTCACAGTGACAATTTCTTGTTTTTTTTTTCATGTATGTTTTCAAACCATTCCACTTATAAAACTTGAAAATAGTATAATTATGACTTTTATAGAAAAAGCTGCATGACTTTGTAGAGATATATCTTATTTGCAAAAATGTTGAATCTCTTGTTACATGTACATGTACATTCTGTCAGTCTCAATGTTACCATTGGAGGAGTCTTTACCATAGTAAGAACTAAAACAAAACAAGTGACTATTCTTGAGTGTATTTTGTATATAACTTGATATCATATAGATAAAATATTAAACATCTTTAGTCTGCTTTGAGTGACATCCCTTGATATATATACCAAAGTTAGAATATACAGTACTCTAATAGCTGATGATTATTTTAAATTTGAATAACCTTTCACCTTTTCCCTCACTAGTATCACCCCATGCTCAGACTTATCGTGTAAAAAAAGTGACTCAAGAATAATAAAAGAAAAATCTCCTTTTTAGGTACTATTTTATGAAAAGAGATATATTTATTCATACGTCATATGGAAGAGATACTGTTGTGTATTATTTGAGCTGACTGAACAAAGAGAAATCTGTGTTTTCTCAAAATATTAATGAAGTCAATGTATAATATTTAAATGTATAGTCAATAATATATTGTGTCGGGTATGGTTCTATACATGATTATCAAACTCCGTCAGGATACATTCTATGTAAAATAATTATTATATTGCCATACTCTGACAAAAAGTAGCTACTGTCATTTGAAGTTTGTCAAAAACACTTCAAACAAAAGAAATTTGGATGGTGTATTAAAGTTCATTAATCATATCCATGTTTCCATTCCAAATATGCACACAATTTATGCTTAGTTTCATTTGAAAACGTTTTAACAATTTGCTTTCTTTTGTCAGAGTAGGGCAGTATAGCCCTTCTAATTTTTTTACAGGCTAAATTATTATAAATAAATATATTTATTTATATCGATTGATATGATTGAGTATGCCATATCCTTAATTAGGCAGTATTGACAAAATGAATTTTGTGATATCAACCATTCATTCCATTTTCTATTTCTGCAAAATTGTGAATCTAGAAAACAACTCTTCTATGCTTTCAAAATTTGTCTCTTCTGTGCTTTTAAACTTTGTTTTGTCACTTGTATTAAGTGCAAAGTAGGCCTACAGGTATGAAACATTCAGATTTCAACTTTTGTCTAGATTTTGAATCCGTCATATATGCGCACACACTTTTCATTATTCGTGGATGGGATGTTGAATAGACCACCCCCACTAACAATTAGAAAGGCACTTATACCTACACAATGGTTGACTACATTAATATACAGCTCTATTTTCATTTGCTTGTTGTGAAATATGTGCAGTTATATTTGTGAATTATATAGCTACAATGTCTTTGCATAGTAAATAATTGTTCACAAGTGGATGCACACGGTCATAATGAAACGAAAATGCAGGGTGTCACATTATGCATAGTGAAGAAATATTTGAATAGGAATGTTTATTAAGAGATGTGAATGTCAAGTATTTCGTATGATGATAGCATTAATGAGAAAGAAAGCAGTGAGTGTAATAAATGTGGTGCTAGAATGAATTCATTTGTGTTTATTACATTATTCAATATTAAAGTAACAAGGTTAGTGAGTTTATATGACAAGGTGTATCAAAGCTTGCAGGCACTGTAACCCCCTTTCAATATAGCTCTTCAGAGAGAGAGAGAGAGAGATAGATGAAGAGAGAGAGAGAGAGAGATAGATGAAGAGAGAGAGAGGGAGAGAGAGAGAGATGGAGAGAGAGTTTCAAAGAGAAAGAACCAAGGGGAAGGGAGACAGAGAGTGAAGTAGAAGTGAAAGAGAAGAATAGTAGTAGGATTGTCTTGGAATAGAAAGTAGCGAGATATAAATGTTTGCTACATATTCAAGTACATGAATGCAGGCAACACTAAATGTTTTTTCATCCTCGTTACCAAAATATGAGCCAAAATCGTTATGATCATTACAATATAAATTTATTACCATCATCCTCATTATCAACATTATCTTCACAAATTATCATAGCCAACACCATCATTCTCATCACCCTAATCATCATCATCATCATCATCATTACAACAATGTACCAACATTATCATCATTATCATTATCATCATAATCATCCTCATCATTATCAACATTATCATCACCATCATCATTATCAACATCATTACCAACATTATCATCCTCATCAACATTATCATCATTATCCTCATCATCATCATCACCATCATTATCTCTCAATGCCATCATCATTACAATCATCATCACAATCACTATCTTTCATTACCATCATCGTCATAATGGCTCTCATCACAACTACCACCACCACCATCATCACTCTCATCCTCATCATTAAAACAGGATTATAATCTAGACTCACATTTTACAATACATATCAGAAAGTGTGCTGAACAACAGAAGAGTATTATATTTTACCATAAATATTTCTTTATGTTTGGATTCCTTCAAAATGCACATATGTATGATTATAAAAACAGAATATTGAAAATAATTTTCATCTGTAACAAGATAACTTTGAAAAAAAGAGAAGAAAAAAAAAGTTTATTACTGGCAACCCAAGTACATATTATGCTGTAATTGTAAATTCCTTCAGTTACTTCTAATTAAGAGATTAAAATAAAACTTTTTTTGGCATAACATGATCATGAGATAGGCTGGAAAATTGATAATAAATAAAAAAATAAAAAAATAATAATATAGGTTTTCCCGGCCAATTTCATTGTTTTGTCAATCAATTGCATATTAGAGGCATTCATTTTCGGAAAAAACGCTGATGCATTGAAATGTTGCTAGTCAAAATCGTATTCAATCATCAAAATTAACGATTGCTGTGATCGATTTCGTATTTGCCCATTCTACTTCATATAATAAGCATACACATTCGGCAATAACTATCCAAATTCGTCTTCATCATGTCGACATTTCATTCTGTATACTCAAATTCTCACTAATTTGAATGCACAAATACTGAAATTAAATGCCTATATCCGAATTTGAACTTTGTAACCATTACTTTGTTTGCCTAAAAACGAATTTCAGAGCATGAACACGAAATTAATTGACTAAAGTCGGTCCGTCGCATCAAACACAAGAATTTGAATACACATTAAATGAAAATGAATGATAAATGTATGAAATTGGCCGGGAAAACTTATAATAAAATGGTTTTAAATATGAAATTGTGTAATAATAATACAACATATTATTGGAAGGAAAGTGAGATGATAGCCTGCCTTTCTCTTGTATCAATAAAAATGAAATGAACAAGATGAATCCTCGACCGCGCACGGTCGAAATATATGCCTCCGCCATTGCCAGATCAGAAAAATATCGCACATTCATCTATTCATTTTGCTTTATAGAATGACATTTTTTACCTTGACCTTTGACCTTCTGACCCCAAACCAAAGCAGACCATATTCCTCTGGTAATTGATACTACCCTTAAATTCGAAGTTTATATCTTAATTGGTTCCTGAGATATCGCAATGACAAACTCAATACATGGATTTTCACATCTTGACCTCTGTGACCCTTGACCTTTGACCTATATAATCCATAATCTATTCAGATCATCTTCCTATGGCGGTACATACTACACCTAAGTTTGAAGCTCATACCTCAAATGGTTCTTAAGATATCGCGATAAAAAACTCAATACATAGAATTTCACTATTTGACCTCTGTGACCCTGACCTTTGACCTACATACTCCAAAATCTAATCAGATCATCTTCGTATGGTGGTACATACTATCCCCAAGTTTGAAGCTCATATCTGAAATGGTTCTTGAGATATCGCGATAACGAACTCACAACATAGAATTTCACTATTCTTGATCTCCGTGACCTTGACCTTTGACCTACATACTCCAAAATCTAATCAGATCATCTTCCTATGGTGGTACATCCTATCCCCAAGTTTGAAGCTCATATCTCAAATGGTTCTTGAGATATCGCGATAACGAACTCAAAACATAGAATTTCACTATTTTTGACCTCCGTGACCTGACCTTTGACCTACATACTCCAAAATCTAATCAGATCATCTCCCTATGGTGGTACATACTATCCTCAAGTTTGAAGTTGATATCTCAAGTGGTTCTTGAGATATCGCGATAACGAGCAAGCGGGACGTACGGACAGACGTACGGACGGACGGACGGACAACCTGAAAACATGATGCCTCCGGCATCACCTTCGGTGGCGAAGGCATAAAAATATATGCTATCACAAATAGCATACAAGTCTTTTACCATCAAAATTAATAACCAGTGCTTACCTTGCCTAAACTGAGAAAAACTCATTCTGCATTGTGGGATTGTAAGATAGGGGCACAACCATCAGTTCTTTTCTGTCCATTATACAGTGCGTCCAAAAAAGAACTATACACTTTTAAAACGGTTACCAAATAAAAAAATATATGGTTCTTGGGGGAAAAGTTTAGATATATATAAAGATCATATCCTCAACTATCATTATGACACACAAAATTCTGAAAATAACGCATTCTTCAGTGAGCAATGCCTACTTTTGTGAAGGACACATAAATTTGCATGTGAAGGAATTCGCTATTCATTTATCACCTTTGTATGGCACGTCATTAGGGATTACTCTAACAATGGAATAAATCGGCCAACAAAGACAAAAATAAACAGAAGTCAAAGCGAAAATCAATGATATGAAAACAAAACAGTGAAAAATACATTTTTGCATAATATTGATTGTTTATTTCTGACTTTCGGTATATCTTTTACTGTGTTAGTGGATTTATTCCGTTATTAGTTGAATCCCTAATGCCGTGCCATACAGAGGTGATAAATGAATGGCGATTTCATGCGGAGGCTAATTTTTGTGTCCTTGCTCACTAAAGAATGTGTTATTTTCTGATTTTTTTTTTTGGTGTCATAATGATAGTTGAGGATATGAGCTTTATATACATCTAAAAAATTTTTCCCAAGAATCATATATTTTTAATTTGGTAGCCTTGTCAAAAGTGTATTGTTCTTTTTGGGACGCATTGTATAGTGAACTCCTGTTATAATGAGGTGCTAGGGACCAAGCCGATACCTTTTCACAGGCACAAAGACATAGGTGCAAAGGTTTTAAATTTGGGCCATGAGCACCTCATAATAAAATCTTATTGTATCCATGCTCACTATAAATGGAGTAGACTGCATTAATGATTAAATTAATAAAAAATTAGACAAGGATAACGAGAGTGGATAGTACCATAACCACTGCTATAGCATAGCTCCCGCAAGACTGGTAATCATTTACCTCATCTCAGGTTTGTGCAGCAAATGAAGACAGTTACCTTCTTACAGCAGATATGGCAAAATATCCTGGAAAAGGGAGATTTTAACACTGGTTTTTCTCCTCTTAACGATACATAAAATTATGTGAGGTATCTTGAACATAGTGGCTACTTTTCTTCTGCTAGGTGACACTTAGCTCAACGTAGGGCAAACAAAAGTGTTCCATTTGTCTTGTCAACATCAACATAGCACCGAAATTCTGAGTTTATTATAGTTCTGGAGGCAATCAATGGCTTTCCACTCCTTCATCTTCTTTACTATCGTTCCTTTCATCCTCCATCTCCTCATCATCGCTACCCAACAAATCATCCTCCACCCCCTCATCATCGTCATTGACATCATTGCCCTGGTCATCGACTCCCTGCTCATCCACCCTTTCATCAGGATCATCCTCGCTGTCTTCCTCCGAGGCTTGTGAGCTTGTTGCCTGTTCATTGAATTCTGATAGGTCGATTGTCCTGACAACCTTCCTCATTTTGATACTTGTCAAGAATTTAGCGGTTCCGTCCCACAACCTGAAGAACTTGAGGTTTTGCCCATCGCATACGTCGGGAATTTCTGCAACGGAACATGTATGAGATGAAGATTATCAAAAAAGGTAATGCTGAAAGTAGGTACATTACAGGGACCAAGGGGTTGTAATTGAAATTTAACATGGTTTCACCAGGTGTTAAAAGTAATTGGTTAGGCAGAGGATATGATTTAGAGCTCCAACATAATTCATAGGAAAGGCATTTTACCAAAATTACTTCACTCCACCATAGCATGAAACAAGGCATCAATCCAGAGTACCAGGGACGTGGAATATGACTTAAAAGCTGCAAGTTGCCTTATAAGCTTACATGTACTTATAAGCATGGAGTTGTTTCCTTAGCAGTCTCATGCAAAATAAAACCAATCAATCAATCAATCAGTAGTTTTGACAAAGATAAATATATACAAATGAATGAATTATAAATATCTCCCTAAATGACATAAGAGTAAAAAACTGTAGAAATCACCTGTTAAGAAAGACCACCTATTTCTTTCCCATGAACATTGTTTTTCATTGAAACATGTTTCAAACACACCTGCAAAAGGATTATATTTCTGGTCACCCTCTTTATATACAGGTTTTCAATGTAAAGATGCCAACACGCAATTGTACTCACCAAACCCACAGGTGTTGAACTGTTCCTCCTCTCTCTTCTTAGCTTGATTGATGATGTCTTCTCTTGTTGCATGTTGTCTACCACTTCTTGATTTGATGCTATTCACAATTGATATCTGCTCAAGTTCCTCTTCAAACCGCTCTAGATACCTGAACAAAAGCAAGGGTAAAGTACAGATTAAGATCATTGAATTTTCGAATGAAATGTGTAAAACTTGTTAAAATATGACTGTCCGGTCCAAAACCACCAATCAGTCGCCAGAATTCATATTTACGTTTTGGGGTTTTCTGGAACTCAATATTCCAAGATTTCCGATGATAACATGAAACACTTGTTGGTTACTGAAGTATAACCAAGTTAAATATCACGTTAGAAGAAGAGCTACCAATGCTTTCCTACGCAGAAAACCTGCTATTCCTACCATTTCCTATGTCGTTCTATGTGCAACTTATTGGTGGTTATAAAGGCGGTGGGTCACATATTTACTTTGGTTTTATTAAACATCACACATCAAAGAGGAGTTTGATTGGCCCATTCCGGATTCTCCTCTAATGGACTGTTGGCATAATCCACTATCAACCATTATCTATTGATATCTTAATTCAATCTTATTCACAATTCCACAATGTATGAGGAAAGAAAATGCAATTGTCTTAGCTACTCAGTGTATCCACTTCAGTTTTTAATTTCCCCAGTAAGCCTTGAATATAACATGACATTACTATCCCAGTGCCTTGCTAGGAGGCAGTTCTATGTCTCATTTTTTGATGCCTTACAAATATAAACGTCATTACTGGTACCTTTCAACAAGTTCCTCTGCATCAGCTTTGCTATAGTTTGTTTTATCTGGATCCAGGGCTTCTTGGAACCATGTTAACTTCTCAATCAGTAGAGCATTCTTGAGAGAAGTCTCCTGGTGAACCCTGACAGAGGAAAGACAGAATATATTACAACTCATTATACATCAAATGACCAACCCCCTCCCTCTCGCAGTATATTCCTAGCATGTTAGTTTACTGCAAATTGCAAGACTATCATTTGCATTGTGTGATGACTCAACATGAACATGAAAATAACGACTGCCACTTACATATAACACTTTACCAGATATATGTGACTATTCATACTTATCTTTAACCTTATCATTAGATTGAATTTTGACTCTGCACCAATGTGCACACTATCTACTAATAAAAGAGTTTTAACATGTCACATTATACTCAAACCACAATAACTGTTGGCATCGGTGGCACATAAATAAAAAAATGTACCAGTAAGTACCATGACATTCATCAAACCCATGAACATGGGAACCATAGCAGAGATAACATTAAAGCCAGTACAAACTAGCAGCCCTGTATAGCACGAACTCCAGTCCTCAATTACTTGATTCTGCCCTGATTCCTAACCCACAATGCAACATCCTGAATAGTATAGTCTTATAATTCAGGCCAATTTGAATAATAAAACACTTTTTCACTATACTCAATGAATTCTCACCGTGATAATTATGTTGCCAAATAACAAAACACATACTTTCCCCTCAAAACATTTTATACAAATCAAATTGTAGCTTAATTTACACATTGATTTGTTAATAGTTATCTCTACAGGTATACTTTAAGACTAGCTATTTATAACACACAGTCCATGAGAGTGTTGCTCAGTTCAGTTTTAAAAGTTAGAAAAGAACAAAATTTGTTCTTTTCTTACTTTTTTTTAAAGTTTGCTTTAAAAGTTAGAAAAGAACAAAATTTGTTCTTTTCTAACATTTTTTTGTCCTTTTCTAACATTTTTTTGTTCTTTTCTAACTACTGTATTTAAAACATGTAGTTAAAACAGCTGAACCAAATGACTTTTAATCAGAGAAATCACAAATGATAACATTCTGATCTGTCATTCATTTTGGGGAATGCATTCAGATCAATAGATTTCTTTCTCTTGTGACCAAGAAATTTGTTTCAGCTATTTTAACTATTTGGGTTATCAATTCTAACATTACAATTATTGTGTGGGGTTGGCATCTCTGCTTATAGTAAAGTGATCAGACCACTCAGTTTTGACACCTCTTGCCAACAAGGATACTTACTTTCTGACTCTCTCCTTGCGCATCTCCCTTGCACCCATCTTATTAGCCTTTCTGCTCTGAGGGTGAATTAATTTGACAGACTTGGCAGCCACCTTGGTCTTCCCAGCTTTAGGCTACAAGACAAAACATAAAAATACCTTGTTTAATAACAACATTATTTCTTATTATTAAACCCTCCACGTTAAAGTACAAACACTGTCATTACTAGATCCAGTCGAGGGAAATGGAAATCATGCAGGTTTTCTTCTTCTTCAAAGTTTGTTCACCGATATTGAAATTAACAGCATCCAAGGCAAATTATGTCTTGTTTGTTGCTCTCAAACTATTTTTGTCATGTGCTACAGCTCTTTAGTTAGGAGGAATTTGGGAGTGGATTTGCATTATGATTATTGAAAGATTTGTTTTGTCACCAAGTCTGTTCACACTGTCGAATTAGCAGGTATCGCAGAGAGTTAAGACTACAGGGTGAAGAATTAAAAACATGGATTTTGGAAGAGTGGAAGCAACAACTCTTTCCCTTTGATAATCATAGAATAATTTCAGGGGGTTTCAGTCCTCACAGTCTGCACCTTTTTAGGTGTGTAACTTTACAAGAAAGAGTAGACTCTACAGTAGAGGCGCCAGTCCAGAACAGCTGATCGTCTGCATAAACAATGACCGTCTGCATTTATGCGTTTATGCATTTATAAACAATGACGTTTGCCAAATTTTGCTGTTATCAGTAACAAGGTTTGTCTTCATTAATGAAGACGCCTGTTTTCTTTTGGGACCTACGGGATTTGGATGCCACTTATGGAACTAATTACCCCCAGTTCACCGTCTACTTTTATGACTTGTCCGTCTTCCCAAGGATATAGGGAGCATGGCACAGTAGAGTCTAGAGCTTCAGTGAGTGGAGTTGGCATCAATTGGGAGGCTATTTTTACTGTACAGTGTCTTTATAAACGAGGACAAGTCCAGTAATCTGAGACGATCTTTGTTTTTGGACCGGCGCCTCTAACTTACTGCTCTAGATCTAACGTTAGAGCTATATGCAAATTTCCGAGATGACTTCTCTACTCAGCTCTGGTGACTGTCTGGATCACAATGTCAATGGCATGCATCTCGCACATTAATATCTCTGATTTTAGTCTAGCACAGTTTTTTAATCAGCAGATAGACTGAATTGAATTTAATAGTAATACAAGAAAAAAAAGGATCAGTGCTCAGTACTAACACAATATCTAACGAGTGGGACAGGGTTTTAAATTGCACTCCACCATCTCTTTGAAACCGTCTAAATTGAAGGACGAATCAAACATTAGATGAATGAAATTAAAACTCTCACCATTCTGATGCCTTCAGGTGAACAGCAGTTATTGATTAAATCAGGATATTCTGCTAAAAAGGGAAATTATATGCCTCGTCGTTACTTTCACGTGTGAAAATCTCCCCCTGTCTTACTTTTTATCACAAGAGGTCGCTCTTCATAACCAAAGCGATCACATCTCGTCGACGCGACGTCTTGTCTTTAAAAAAATTGCTATTAAAAATCTGAATCCTATTCATTTTCATGATGCAGTACCTTCTATCAATTGTCGTCGTGGTTGTAGTATTTGTGGCTATCCTAGCACAACTGGAGCTTGATTCAGAACCACTTGTGGCTCAAAGATCGGCAACAATCGCTTCAGATGAACATGAGACTTTTCGGATGGTGACTGATCTCCACACTTATCAGAAGGTACGGTATACGGTACCTCGCACTCAGCCCGTGGGCTGGCTTGGGGTGAAGATGCGTGCCGGTTGCGATGGCGATGCTATTTGTTTAGATAGCCGCCATGATGGCGAGAATGTAAATTTACTAGTGTATAAATTGTGCTGAATTATATGGCACCAAGCATGCATTGTCTGTGTGTTTAGCATCACTGTTTTAGGAATGAATAATATACCGATACTGGCGGTAGTCATTTTGTCAAATGGGAAGGGGGGGGGGGGGTAGACCGAGGCTGCTCTGTCCTCATCGTAATCCCCTCTTGAGGACAGAGAGCTTCCATTGCGTGTGCTGTTCAAAATGCAGTGTACATAGACGAGTGTGTTTTTCGGTCATCATCTTATAGATCTATAAGATGAAAGTTAGGCGCTAGTGCAGTTTGGTATCCACTACACACCACCTTACTACGACTAGCCCGCACACAAAGTGTGCGGGCTACGCTTTATTGACATTTAACGGCGATGTGAAGTCTGTTTTCCCCAGCTTTTCCGGGCAATAACTTAAATCCTTGTTATTAAAATACCGTATATATTATTTCAATATAGTCTATAGAAGGTCTACTTACAAATCAGCCCGGAACACTATCGTCTTTGTTGATTCTTTGTATCATATGATATTTGGGGGTCAAAATCTCCAGACTTCTTCAGTAAAACAATTCGTATTGAAGTTTTTGTCTTTGTAATACGCATGCGTCATGGATATTGCCATCGTTAGCCTTTAGACAAGTCATTACAAAAATAATTATGTTTTTATTCCATTACGTGGTAATTAACCAAAACAAATGAGATTACTTACATGATTAGTCATGAATTATTTGTTATTTTAGTTTTTGAGCACATTTTTCTTGCATCAGCCTCTTTTTCGAAATGGAACTTAAAAACTATACAAAATGAACTTCTTGATCAAAGGCTACGCACGATACTAATAATAGTACCAACTTAATCAACATGGCGGATCGGACAAATTTCTGGGCATGACGGAAATCCAAAGGAAATCATCTTATTCTGGGTGCTAATGTGTGTTATTTTCTTCAAATTTTGCTGGGATGTATGCTTAGGTATTAAAGTGTCGTTGTATTTATATGTTTTATTTTTGATAAATTTGTGTGTAATTTTTTTTGTGTGTGTGAAAACGGTGAAAACGGATCATAATGTATATGTTTACTTCAGGACGCCGCCACGAAGTGGCGGCGTCCCGGGGCTACACACCACCCTACCCTAACCCTAACTATACACAGCCCCGTTGCCGAAGGCGACGGGGCTGTACTTCCACCACCTCCATTTACAGCGAAATAATCAGCGATGATGAGCGCTCAGGTGATTATACTGGTCAATTTAATCAATCTAATATTAAAATGTTGTTGTAAGGTTTCTATGATGTTTCACGCGTAACAACGACTAAAAATGAAAGTATATAAGAGCTTCTTGACTTACCAAATCAAATTTTCCGTTGGCCTTGTCTCTTCTCATAGTGTTGGTGCCATCGCTGCCATTTTCTATGACGTCATTTTACTGTGCGAAGACGTATTTAACTCTGTGGCGAAGACAATGCACGCACGGAGAAATGTACGTTGATGGACTCAATTTTCCTGTATTTTTCTACATTATTAGTTGATTACTTCATGTGAAACATTCGCAGATGTCACCAATTCGAGGAAAAACTTCAAAGATTCGATTCAATGTGAGTATGAATTCAAATAAGGTATTTTTGACCACGAAATTTGTGGTCATGTATAGATATTTTCAAAACTTCGCCAAATATGTCTACTGGTTCGTCAGTTCCCGTCGCTTCGCGACGGGGGCTGGTCGGTTTACCCTAACCCTAACGTTAGTGCGTGGGGGTCGCCGTCCACCCTATCCCTTCACGTAGCAGCAAGCCTCGCGGCGGGATGCTTAACTGCACTAGCGCCGAAAGTTATTCCACTTACCGCATCTAGAAGTAGATTTTCTCTAGAAATTGTCCTTTTTGATGCCCAACTGTCTTGTTGAAGTAGGGTTTTGGGGGTTTCTGTAAGTTTTTCCCATGAAATTTGGGGAAATTTAACAGAGAAAACAGCACTGCATTTTTGAACAGCTCACGCAATGGAAGCTCTCTGTCTTCAGAGAGATGGAGATAACGATGAAGACAGAGCAGCCTCGGTCTAGGTGGGGGGGGGGGGGGGGGAGGGGGGGGGGGGGGGACAGGGACTCGACTCGTGGGAGCTACAGGATTAGACCAGGCTCTGGTCGTTAGAACTTTCACCTTCCTCCATTGACTCGACCTTTGCACCATTTCTCTTTCTATCACAAATCCACTTCCCTACATCCATGCCAAATCAGAAGCTCTTGCCAAAACATGCTGAGAGACCCTGATCATGCTCATGTGCTAAATTAGTACTGTGTGTTCATGTATGGTGTTATGAGGGTTGATATGAAAATACAGGATGGTCCAGGCAGTGGACTACTACAGGATTAGTTCACTGATTCAAGTAGGGTGGGTTTGAGTGGATGAAAGAGTCATTTTAGATTCTGTTTCTAAACTAAATGTGAAAAAAGAAGCATCTATTTGGGTCTAGATTTCAAGTTTCCTAACTGGAAAAAGAGAAGAATTTTCATGAAATCCATGATCTAGCCTAACTCCTCAAAATAATACAGTCATTCGATGGCACTTCAGTGGTATTTATTTTGCACATAAATCATAATTACTATGGTAAAATGTAACCCGCTTTGAAATGATTGTGATTAAATCTGAGTAATTTATAGTGTATTTCTTCCTTTTCTTACTTTTACAGTGGATGACATTCATCGTACATGTGGCTGAAGACTTGGACACTTCCCCTCATGTTAAGATGGGGAAACCCTTCAGGATGTATGCCAGCTCTCCTGTCGGAAACATTGAGCTCCCGGCAAAGATCACCAAGCATGTCTCCTCGTCCCAATTTGAGTTTGAGACCAAGGGCACTCTACTCGCCATCAGATCGACCTTTTACATTGAGCCTGGTCAGATGGCAGGTTTTTCCAAGCTGACCTGGAAGATTCACGCCAAGAGGAAAAGCTATCTTTACTTGGTATGTATTACAAAAGCACCACTGATTCATTCGATTCAATTCAACTGTATTCTATAAATGCAAGGAAAAAAACAACCAACCCTCTCCCCCCCCCCCCCCCCCCCCCCAAAAAAAAAACACAAACAAACAAAGAGAAACATTCAAACACATGTATAATATAAAGAGACCATATCATATTGATGATTAAATATCAAAACAAAGACAGTTCACTCATTAAAATTGGTATGACAGGGCTTTACACTAATTGACACGTGTTGCAAAATTTAAGTTCTGGACCAACTACGGTAAATTTCAAAATATCATCTGGGGCCAGGATGTGTACATAAACCATAATGTAGAGCATTGGGTATGTTGAGATACACAATGTACATGTATCGCTATGCATGCATGTAAAGATTTTATCAAAATCTCTTGAAATTTGCAGACCTACTTTCATATTTTCATTGTACCCTAGATAATTGTGTTTGCCTGATAAATGCTTTATCTTTAAAGGGGAAGTTCACCCTCGGTTAAAATTGGTTTTAAAAAATGCAGTAAAATAGAAGAAAAATATGAATGAAGATTTGAAGAAAATCAACCAAAGATAACGAAGTTATAAATATTTTAAGTTTTGATTCTGTGACGTCACATGCGTGCTGCTCTCCTATGTGTTATGTACTGTAAATTCCATTAAGTGTCATTTTTTAAAGAAAAATATTCATGATTTCACCTGTGCAGTCGATATATCATCAAACCAATGTTCATATACATGTACATGCCTCTATCAAATTGACCCATTCCTTTAGAAAGAACCATGAAAAAAGACAAATTTATGGAATTTTCATACACAACACATGGGAGAGCTGCTCGCACGTGACGTCACAGAATCAAAACTTTAAATATTCATAACTTCGCTTATTTGAGGTTGATTTTCTGCAAACTTTCACTCATATTTTTCTTTTATTTTTCCACATTTTTAAAATCCAATAAAACTCCAGGGTGAACTTCCCCTTTAAAACATGTCTAAGAGGTATAAAACTAAGTTATAATTATTTAAAAACAGAAGTGTTACATTCATGTTGGCTGTATCACATGCTCGGTTACAAATTTTCAGAGCTTTTTTTTACATTTGGACATTTTATTTGTAATGTGATAATACAGCATTTTTATTAATGTTCATGCCATTATTTATCTTTGTTTGTCTCCTAGGTGACTGTTGTCCAGCCCCTCAAGTTCTTCCTCTCCCAGCAAGTGACAGCATCTCTCTTTAATTTGAAAGTCATCATGCAATAGTTCAGCTGTGTGGTCAATGCTACTCCCTATCAGCAATAATCACTTACAATTTTAATGGTGAGTTCCAGAGAAATGATGGCAGCAGTGAAGAAATATACAGGAGCTCAGGAGTATAGCACATGTTAGCTATGATTAAACCAAAATTTAAAAAAAAAAGCGAAAAAGCAAAGAATAAAACAGAACAACTTTGAGAAATGTCTACTTTTACTCATAGAAAAGGCGTTTTTATTAACTCCTGAAAACAGTCATGTTAAAAAAAAGCCCCTTTTCTTGAAGATGGTTGTGACTGTAATACGAATACATGTAGCACTCGGGGACCTCGGAGGAAAAAAATGATATCTAAAAAATATTTATATGCTCTAACCCTTTAGCACCTGAAGACCGCGCAAAAAGCAACAGCTTACTTCCTAATGAAAAGTGTTTTGCTGTAGGTATCAGTGAGTTTCGATGGGAATTTCTCGTATTTCTCTAACATTTTTGTGCAAAATCCGACAGCACATACTGCGTAGGTAACCACACAGCAAGTATGGTCATTTTGACAATGTATTCTGGATGCTGGATATCTATCAACAATTTGCAAAACTTGACCCAAGTAAGGTAAATGGGTACCAGTAGAAAGAAATTCCTTGAATGCCTAAAGCGCCCTTTATTAGGGCAGCTATGGCTATAGCCAGGTAATAATATTAGCTGCGCCACTGAATAGTTTACCAGATAGTCGGCGCATTATAAATGCTTAATATTATTATTATTACTGGATGACCAGGAAGTGCAGAAAATGGAGGGTGGTATTGGGGCAGTTTATTGTGTAATCAGAGGGGTGGTCTTGATAAGTTAAGTTGCTAAAAGTCTAAACTCATTTTTTTATGTTTGGGGATTACATGTTTTATCCAAGCGCACAAAGTAATTGTTGGTCAAAAGGATGATTCTTATTTGATGTCAAGCATTTCACCCCGAAATATTTAATCACATGATTTATTCCACCGTCCTGATGTACACCGTGTGTATGCTCTAATAGTACATGTATTATAAGAGCTAGTCTTAACCTTTCTTGGCTGGAGGGGGAGGGGCGGGGGAGGCCCCCTCGACGTTTCGCAGCATTTACTTGAACTTGAAAAGCTCTTGCTGCAATATTTCTTGACTCTTTTCCTCCGAGTCCCCCGCATCTCCCACATCTTACCCATTTCGTGCCTTGTTATGCAACTTCCCACCATATACAAGCAAATATCCTACACGTTCTTTCAACTAATAGCTACATGTTGCTTGTTTTTATGCAAATTAATGACAGAAGTCCTGTTTGTCATTATCGTTATCATCCTTAATCATCACTTTGTAAAGACTGACAATGTAGCATGTACATGTATTGTCTTGTTTCCGTTCCAAACGAATACAGTTACTGCATTCACTACACAATGTGTGTTCGGCCATTTCCATAAACAAACAAATAAGAGTTTGTGAAGCATACCAAATTACACATTGCTTCAATTAGTATTATTATAATCATGATTTTTTTATCTTGATGTTGATTTAATTTTTTGTTTTTGTTATAAACTGAAGATAATGCAGATAAAATAGCGTACAATTTATGTTAAAAATTTAGAGTAAAAAAATAAATAAATACAGTGTACAGTGTAAAGGGGATCTAAAACAACTGCCAACATTATATTGGGCAATCATTAATGTTAATTTTTTTTTGTAATGGATGTTGACTCATACATGTAAGCTACAATGTACAAACACATTGTACATGTACAGTGTATGCAAGGTTTTTGAGATCTTTGAGTGCAATAACATTTATTATTATGTTTGAAATAAATGTAAGCAGTTTAAAGATAACTGAAATAATCTCATCAGTATTGCCAATTTCATGCAGCAAACAGTAATGATTATATCATCAGATTAAATGTTGTACTTGAGTTGTACTTTTTGTTATTGTTATTTTAGCACTAAATTATGTCTGAGCCGTTACCCTCAATTACTTACATATTGCATTTATTCTATCCATTGATCATAAAAACATACCCAAGTGAATTGTACATGGCTGTTTCGCAGTCAATATATACTTTAGGATATGATATTAAAACATGATTTTGTTTTGAAATCTAACTTTCTAAATGATCCAATATAGGGATATAGTTAGTGTGAAAACGTTTGGTCTGTTTATTAAGTTCTTATTGTATCATTCCCTTTGACAATACACATTCTGTGTAACTTTGGAGTTTGGTTGCTGTACAGGGTGTATATGTGTGATTTAGTAACTTAGCAAAAAGCAGAATAGACTGCATTAGTTTATGTTAAAATGGGAATAAATACAGATCTTTTCTTTAAAAAGGACTTCTTACAGTCTTGGTAAAAAAGAAAAAAAAGAAAGAAAAAAAAAAAAGAAACAAATTTAAATTGATTACCTCTTTTTAATTGTATTATAGGTGTATATTTATGTCTTAGAATTTAATCTTGCTTCATTTTGGGGTTCTGATTTTGATATAAGGCCATGCGTTTAAAGTGGGCCCTTTTCTGTTACATAATATGTTTTCAAAGAAATTGTTCCGTTTTTGTTTAATGGAGTATTATTCTTATATTTGACACCCTATACCCATAAAAGTATACATATTTGGGGAAACATGTGTTATGATGTTTATTTACCCCCAAAATATAACTCAGTCTTGCCTTATGACCTTTTGAAGTTACTTTTATTACTTGTAAACACTTAAAACTTCAATAAAATATATTTACAGTTCTTATTGTTGATACAAATGATGCAATCTGGCTTATAGCGAGGGATTCGACTTTTCTTAGTTCAAAGACATGTGAACAGGTATATACATGTGTATCTCTGAGAGTTACACATATGAGGTTATACCATTAATTAGCTTAATTAAGTAACTATTAATGAGTGTAAATTTGACCCACTATTAATTCTCATAAGTTACAATCCAATCAAACTGTTTCATGTTATGTTCAATGATATTTATAACTCATTTGTCTAACTGAGAAATAGAAATTTATGTTCCCCTCCGTCATCTGCTGTACAAAAATGGGTACTTGGAGTTAATTAATCGTTAATTACTCATAAATAAATTGACCACAGGTATTTCCTTTACCCTTTTAGACTAATTCCCTTCAAACTAATGCCCAATTTACCCATATAGCATCCATATTTAAAGTTTGACACCAATTTTCAATTTAAACTACCATCTTAGTCATTTAGATAAATTAATTAATTAGCTTAATTAGCTTAATTTGTTATCCTTAAGTTCAACTTTGATCCATTTTTACTCATAAATGGATGATATTCCAATTGAACTGTTTAATGTTTAGATAATGTGAAGGTAAAAGCTTAATTTGTTAAAGAATAGAAATTTATGCTCCTCCTCCTCATGCTCCTCCTCCTCCTCCACCGTGCAGAAATGACTACTCAGAGTTAATCAAATGCTAATTACTCATAAACTAATTTACCATTTGCATTACTTTTACTTTTAAGTAATTGCCAGATTAATTCCCTTCAACTTAATACCAAGCATACCCATGTACCACATGTATTTAGCATTTTATATAATTATTTATTTCTGTGCTTGTCGCGCAGATGTAACGACACCACCTATATGGGGCCCCACTATAAAACACATGGCCATAAATGTTTGGTTTTATCTGTAGAGCTTTTAAACTTCATGTAAATCTATGGAGCAAAGTGGAAAAAAAGGCAAGTGAAACTTGATGTGCAAAATCAATCATCATTGCTAAAAGACATACATGCACTGTAAAAAAAAATAATACAGCAAGTGATGTCAGCAGAGTCGCCATACAAA
Source organism: Paracentrotus lividus (assembly GCA_940671915.1). Taxonomy (NCBI): domain Eukaryota; kingdom Metazoa; phylum Echinodermata; class Echinoidea; order Camarodonta; family Echinidae; genus Paracentrotus; species Paracentrotus lividus. The sequence continues at coordinate 16,429,286 of CALNVZ010003433.1, read as the reverse complement.
AATGTAATTTGAAATAACAGTTTTGCTGTAAATTTCTCCTCTAATAATTAATGAAAGAGAAGAAAAATATTCATTAGAATTCTATAGCTTACACAGTTGGTTAAAACGGAACAAATACGTTACTCCTGATGTATATTTTGTATTTATCATGTAATTATTTGCAGGAGAAATTTACAACAAAACTGTTTTTTATAATACGTTTTTTTATGGCGACTCTGCGGACAGCAGATTTGCTGTAAAAATACAAAAAATTTTACAGTGTGTACATGTAAATCATGAATGCATAAGCGTTGTCTATTTGTGTAATTATTGTGCTATGTTTTTATTGTTTTCAATGTTTGTACATTGTATATTGTAGCAGAGCTACATGTACTTAATCTAATAGTCCTAATTCTCAGTTATTGTCATTGACATTGTGATACAAATGCTGCCAGTTTCGTAAACACTACCCAGTGTTCGTTCTTCATAAAACTGATTTCTCAGCCATTGAATACTTACACTGTAATATTCAATGATTATCTTTGATACTTTGTTATAACTGTTTAAATTTTCAACTTGACTTTTGAACGTTGGGAGCTGTGAAGTATATTCTTAGTAAGAACATGCGACACTTTTTCCTTTCTTTTCTTTAGGCTGAACTATGTCCACTCTGTAGTTTAAATGGAGATTCCATACTTTACCAAACTGTTGTAAAAGAGAGTGGAAATCCACCCTAAACTAAGTGATTCCCCAAAATAGCTGCCTAGAACTTTAGAAGAGTGGATTTTTATCTCTTTTATTTCATACGATGCCATGTTGCTGAACTGTTGCTCTTTTTTTTTTTTTTTTTTAGTGTAAGGTGTGGTACCGGGTAGTTCTGCTTCTATACCAGACTTTGCATATTTTTGTAAAACAATTTGGAAAAAATCTTTGGTTTCAGTGTTGTCGTAGCCTTCACATTTTGATGAATGGTTTCTGGCATAATTTAACAGTTTTCTTTTTGCGATGGTTTTTTACTATGCAAAAGACATATGGTTCTTGTTTACACTTGGTACCTTTATATTCAATGTGAACTATTTTCGTTGATGGTTAGGAATGTCTCCAAATATTACCTCATCTATGATGAAATCATGCTGCGGGTATAGGGGTTTCTTTTATAGAAACCGTTGCTGAATTATAAATACTCTTCTCTTTTTCTCAGTGTAATATCCTTTTCTTTTCTTTTCCCCTTTTTTACGGGGGGGGGGGGTATTTCTTTTTACCATGTTTAACTACTATCTACATGTATTATGCCATCCATATGTATTTCTACCCTATTTTGTAAATCGTGCAATTTCTGTCTGGGTATTATCAATATATGTATTCTTTAAAGTGTGCGGATTCCAGTTTACCTTTTGATCGATTGTGCTCATTCGACAATCTTTATACTATGTATTTGTTTATATAATGTCAAAACTAACATTCGAGTTTAAGAATATCTGTTAGTGTCAGTACTTCCTAAATGGTTGTTATGTATATTTTTGATGTCCAATTTGAATTTTGATAAAAAAAAAAAAAAAAAAAAGATTACCTGTCTATTTTGATAAACTTACCCAGAAAAATCAGAGGACATGGGAAGATAATGTGGGAGAGAAAAAAAAAAGGTATGCCAGAGGGAGAGAGAGAGAGAGAGAGAGAGAGAGAGAGAGAGAGAGAGAGAGAGAGAGAGAGGTGGGTTTGGGTGGGGGGGGGAGAGGGTGTACGAATTGGACAAAGAAATAAAAATTATGATTTAATGGTTTTCAAAACGAGGAGATATGGTAGAGAAAGAGAGAGAGGGAAAAAGAGAGAGAGAGGGGCATCAGTGTCGGGGAATTTGGAGTTTAGGGAATGGGCGGAGTATGTCAATGAACGCTTTTAATAAAGTTTTCAGACATTAAGCAACCATTTAATTTTTAAATGTGTGAACAACTTTTAATGCCCCCTTTCCCCATCGACAAATCCGGTCTGTAATACGTGATAATACCGCACCAAATATTCACAATATCAAAATAAACAAAATGGGGCATGGCGGGTCCAAAGTTCTCATTTGTATGGATCAGCAAATTTTCATTCATTGCAAAGAAACCTCCCCTTGACATGATTGCTCATTTACAAAAGATTTCCCTCAATAGAAAATTTCTATTAACTCTCGGACAGAATTATTGAATGCACAAGTTATAACTGAATACTATCAAGGTTCTCTACGTATACACGTGGCATAAGCACAACAGAAAAGAAAATGTGACGTATTTTGATAAAATATATTATATATTTCGACTACATTCCACTTTAGAAGATCTTTGAAGCTATACCCTAAACGCCGTCTTTGTCATTTGGAAAATCGCGAGGAAAATACTACAATTACTGAACATGAATCTGGAATCAATGCTCATAAGCATACCGCTTTCGACAGTGATGATATAAATTACTTAATGGATTATTCAACGCCAAAATTTTGAGGATGCCAATGTGGAAAGTTTGCTCGAGTCCATTTTGAGTATGACTATAATCCGGTGACGTCATACTGTCACCTATAATTCTATTTGGAATAATATTTGGTAATGACTTATTAAATGTCATAATTTATGCTGAACGTAATGAACTACAAAACCCACTTCACGAAAAGAGGTTGAATATCATGATTAAGTCATCAAGGTACTTTTTACATATTTGTAGAGGTAGGCCTATATTTTATGACTAGTAGGGCCTCGAATCAACAAAATTTGGTTCAGCGATCTGCTAATTCAATACATCGTTAAGCTTCAACACTCTTTCTCATAAAATGAAGTTCAGCATGATCACTGTTACAGACATTCTCATCGTCCCTATCATCTTTGCCATCGTTCACCTCCCAACGACGTCGGCATACCGTCCTGGGCAGGGGAAGAAGGCCCCGCGTGGTTCGACATCCTCAACGAAGGTCGAGGCGCTGGCGATGGAAGACTTTCAGCACCTTACCGACAAGCTCACCCACAAGGTCATGGCGGACATCGAGAGGTTGAAGAAGGAGGATCCAAACTTTGGGAAGATAGCTAGTCACAGACCTGAAGAAGAAGATATGACAGACGAAGAGAGGAAGATGATCTCGAAATGTGAATTTCACTGCCCGGAAGGTAATTATGGATACTTTCACACATACCTTTAAATGATTCTGGATTTATATAGCGCCTAGATACATAAAACATACCCGATGAAACAAAATATGCCCATTATGTCCTCTGAGCTGATTCTGTATAGAGATCCCATAGAGATCGTGTAGTTTCGAACTGGGATTCTTCAGAGACAATTACCAGGGAGGACAGCCCAACTAACAAATGGACGTTTTAAAAACGTTTTTAAAGCGTTCCAAGTTGGTTTTTTGAACGTTTTGTGAAAACGTTTTATGGACGTCAAAATGTGGTAGGTTTTAGATGTTTTAAAAACGTTTTATTGGACGTTTTATTGGACGTTTTATAAACGTTAAAAGAACCCCAAAAAAACCTTTAATAACCTTCGGGAAGCTCGAGACGTAAAAAAAAACCTTTTGAAAACGTTCTAAATATAATTATTGTGGACGTTGTTAGAACATGCAGAAAACCTTTAAAAAACGTTTGGAACGTTCTTAAAACGTTTTTAAAACCTTGAAATGTACTAAAAACGTTTTAAGAGCGTCTTGAAAACCTTTTAAAAAAACCTTTGGAATCCTCTTAAAAACTTGTGTAAACAGTATAATAAATGCAAATATGTTATATGATTCATGCACCTCAAACCCTTGGCCACCATTTATGGATCGGCACTTAAGAGTGACTGATCTTTTATTTCCGACAAAGGCATACATTGTATCTTGCGTCAATGGGTAAGCAAGCCGTATACAGCCATGTTCTTGCCCGTAACTGTCGGCCTGTACATTCTTTGTATGTGCTGTACACAACCAGTCTTCCCTCAAGTTTATAATTTAACTCATGTATATCAGCACTTTATGACAGACAGAAAGATTTATTTCCATCACAAGTACCTCTCGCATCCTATTTCTTATTATAACAATTGCACATCAACTTTTCAACTTGAACTATTATCATGTGGGGACATACACCCGAATCCAGGTCCCATTCGCCATTATTCTGTTTCGGCTTTATATACTCTTCGTAACTCAAATAAAACACCAGCCCATCTCTCACAAACAACATACAAAACCATCAAAGATTTAGGAATCTCTCGGAAGCCGTTTCATGTTCATCAGGGAAAACGAGCTGGAAGGAGGAAACAACCTTTTCTACTACACACTCAGAAGTCACGTGATTTTCCTCTACCAATATGTATCACCCCATCTCAACATACCTTTCCAGTTTGCATCACAGAAATCCTGAATCAGTCATCAAGCATACCAGTTATTATTTCACAACGTAAGAAAGAATACAACATATACACAAAATCAAACGAGAGTTAACCTTTTAATCTTCGTCAAATATCTAAAGTAAGATGTGAATTATAATGCTTTTGACTTGCCAAAAATTCTACTTACAAATCCGAGATCAATCAAAAATAAATTAGACGAACTCGAAATTATTGTTAATGATCAACAAATTGATTTAGTCGCCTGTTGACGGAAACATGGGAAAATGATGTCTCACCTCTTGAGTTATTATCCATGGATGGATTCACCACCTTTTCCAAACCTCGTGAAGGGCGCCAAGGTGGCGGTGTTGCTATACTACAAAACATAAATACAACCTCATCTATTGAACGATATTATTGTACCGAAGAACATAGAAGCACTGTGGATAATGTTAAACACCACATCTTCCGTCAGTTTCTTTATAAATAATTATGTATCATTTATTTTCCTCCCAAAAATCTAAATGCAAATGATTATATTGACCATATTACTATGTCTGTGGATTCATTACTGGTAAAACACCCTGATGCAGGAGTAGCAATATTAGGCGATTTCAATGATTTAAATTGTCAAGCCATTTTAAGTGATGATAAGTTCAAACAGATAGTAGATAAACCTACAAGGGAATGTAAAATACTTGATAAGATTTTACTAATTTTCATGAGTTTTATACTGGTTTGATCCAGCCCCTATTGGCAAAAGTGATCACAATTGCATTATTTGGAATCAGGTACATATTCGAATCGAAATGATAAAATCAAAAAGAAAAAAGAATTGTTCGACCTTTAAAGGACAGTGCATAAGGTCCTTCGGTCAGTGGATCACTGCCCACACGTGGGAGGAAATTTTTAATGAAACTTCTGATTTTCATTAATAGTATCTCGGTTCATTTCTACAATTCAAACTCACCTTGATTTATACTTACCTACATGTGAAGTTCAAGTGTGTAACACTGACAAACCTTGGGTAACCCCGTATATTAAATCTCTTATTCGAGATAGACAGAGAGCTTTCAAGGAAAAAAATAATGATCTTTGAAATATTTACGCAATAAAGTAGCTGAAGCTATTCTGAAGCGAAGAAAAATTATTATAATTCACGTGTCAAAGAGAAAAAACTAAATAATCCATCAGCCTGGTATAAGCATATAAAATACTTACGAATGGAAATCGTGATCCTGCACCAATTACAATTCCTTGGTATCTGAATCTCATAAACCTGAGTGTTTTAAAGATGCTGCCAATGCAATCAATAATATGTTTTGTACTATTGCCAAAGATCTACCTATTTTAGAAGATGAATTCTTACCTACCTTTTGCCTTCACAAAGTAAGAGTTTGAGGTTGGTTACTGGGAAGTATATTTGTAAACTTTGTAGATTACAATTACACAAAGCTTCTATAATAGACGATATTACCTGTTCGCATCTTAAGGGAATTTGCATGTGAGTTATGTGTACCATTGACTAAAATACTTCAACCAATACATTTAGAATTTGGTATTGTACTACTCCAGATGGCGTTTAGCTCAAGTTACTCCCATTCCTAAAAGTCAACATCCAACATCAACAGTTTAACGACCAATGCCTTAACTTCATTTTTTTCAAAAGTAGCAGAATCCTTTATTGCCAATGGTTATTGAGAAGATATAAACGAGGTATATCGAATCTCATCATGTTTGGAAATAGACCTGGGATTGTCAACAGCACATTATTTAGTTGGACTTTACATAATAACCTTCTACCAGAATGGTGAAAATAATAAATTCTATATCTACAGTTGTTTGGCACTGATTTCGAAAAAAGCTTTGATCGATTAGATCACAAATCCTGATTAAAAAAATGATTTCTCATGGACATAAGACCTTGAGTTATTGATGGATTGCAAGTTTTGAATGTCGCAAACAATGTACTAAATTAAATGGCGTATTATCTGATGTTAAACATTATTCATGCCGGGGTCCCCAAGGTACACGGCCTTGGTCCTTATCCTATTTTTTAATTATGGTGAATGATTTATGTAATATGTACCAATTAAATATTCAAATATGTTGACGATCTTTCTTTACTGCAATGCCGAAAATCAAACGAAATATCGCAATTACAACCCACACTAGACTCATTGAAAACTGGTCTACATTAAATATATAGACTCTCAACCCTTCAAAATGTTTACCTTGCATGTTACGTTCATGAGAAGAATTCCTCCCAACCTGAGGATCTCTTTATAAATGATCAAAATTATGCAATGTTGACGATGCAAAAATTGCTGGAGTTATTGTGCAATCTAATTTAAAATGGAATTACATATCGAACAGCTTGTGAAAAGATGCAATAGGAAAATATATATGTTTAAGAAAAATTAAGAAATATATGTTACCAGTAAAGATTGCTTTTATATATATACCGGGTACATAAGACCTATTTGGAATATTGTCCGCCCTGTTTCCACAGCGGGTTTGACATTAGAGCAAACAGTAATATTGAAAGAATTCAAAAACGAGTATGCAAAATTATTTTAGCATCTTATATTTCATATCCAAATGCGTGTCAACAGTGCAATTTATTAACCCTTGAGGAGAGAAGACTAGCTGTGTTAGAAGTTTGCCAAATCATTGCCAAATAACCCAACATGCCAAAATGTGTACCACCCCATCCCGTAAACACGTTGATATATCATTACGTTCACACATCTACACATTTCACCAATATAAGTTCAGAACTAAACGCTTTCAAAATAGCCCTTTACCTTTTCTAGTAAACCTACTGAATCAATGTTAATTTCACCTTTCACCTTCGTCTCACTCTCAGCTACTTACACTTTCAGAGCTAGTCTTCTCTCCACATGCTTTTTAGGTATGTTTAATCATTTCATTTTTCCCCTCACATGTATCAGTTTGTATAACTATAATAATCATATAATGTACATGTTTAATATCATTTATATACATACTACATAATTATAAAGCCGTACAAATAATGAATCCAAATTGTTATAAGCACTTTCATCTAATTGAATATACTTAATAATTGAATTTGCTGAATATGAATATTCGTTATTAAAAACGCATACATTTTTAGATGTTAAATTTATCTCATGTATTATTATTGTATGATTATTTATATGTATTTTTTATTTGTAAAATGCATCGCAATTCGCTTTGCCGCAATGATGTTGTTTGAACCAATAAACCATTTATCTATCTATCTATCTATCTATGATAGGCTATTTTAAATATGTTTGCTTTATACACTTCGATCGAAATTAATTTAACCTGTATGAAACTTATGTATTTGTTCAATAATGTAAACAAGATTATTCCAGTTTTTACTGCCTTTCTTGTAAAATGTTCTAATGATTAATAAACCATTATTGAATTCCAATACTGAATTAGTTTTCGGTATATTTATGTGTGTTTCAGAACAATATTACAATAAAATGAAACACCAAAGAATGAATTTATTACTGTTAATAAATGTTATGTTAAATATGTTATTGTTATGTATTTTTATTTATTTACTTATTTTTTATTAATGAATCGTGTAGATTCTACACATAGATCTATATAATGAAACAAACAAATTTCGTTTTCAATATAGAAATCGCCTATAGTATTTTAGTGATCTGTGTTTTTATTTGTTTTTATTTAGTTGCACGTAGAAAACATAATGATCACTTCTGGTATTTGCTTTAAAAAATTGTAAGTTGATTGATTTATTGAACTGGACGTATATAAAATGTTCTGTAAACGTCCTATACCAAACGTTTTGTAAACGTCCTATACAAAACGTTTAATTTTGTAACGTCAAAAAAAAAAAAAAAACGTTTTTTAAACGTTCTCAAAAAACCTAAACTTTGACATAAATGAGAAGTCCAAACTTTAACGTTATATAAACGTTTTAAAAACGTTCATTTAGGACAAAGTCGTACAGGACCTTAAAAAAAACGTTTTGAAAACGTTCTGAAAACGTTCTGTGTTTGCTGGGAGATGGCTGACCAAGAGAGCAACTCTCTAGCTACTAACGTTGTTTTTCTTTTGCCATATTTTGTAGTACGATATTTTAGCTGCTTTTTTTCTTTTCCTTTTTTAAAACATTATTCTCTTTTTTTCTTGTCTTCAGGTCAGATACAGGAAGAGAACCCGACCTTCAAAATGCCAGCTTTCAAAAACTGCAAGAAATATGATGAATCGGTATGTTCACATTAGCTGTAATTCTATCAAATTTTATTTTGAATATTAATAGTATTGCTAGCAGTTTCTGACTGTCAAGATTTAGTTCGTAATCACTCTAAAATACAAAAAGTAAAGACATGGCACCAAATTTGTAATTTTGATAATTATTCTCTTAAACTGTGCACATTTATTCGGAGACCACTTTCCTTCTGTCATTGCCATTTCTCCCGTTCCCTTTTACCTTTTACCTTTTTTTTTTTTTTTTTTTTTTTTTTTTTTTTTTTTTTGCTTTGTTTTTGTTTTTTTGTTTTTTGAGGGAGGTGGCAAACAGGCTCACAAGATGAAATATTTGAAATATCATAATGGTGGACCCCGGTTCCATAAAACTATTGGGGGTTCGCTTTTCTATTTGACTTATTGCAATTCGGACCCGTACTTGAACAAGAAGGCTAAGAGCATATAAACTATCACTGACAAAATAGCGAGCCCCTTGTTTTAATGTAATTCAAATGTAGTTCAAACTATCTACGTTCAGTTTGACATTTCCATTTTCTTCAATCAATTTCGTCAAAAATGGGGATCAAATTCGTTTATGAACATCCCCCCCCCCAAAAAAAAACAACAACAACGTTCAATCCAATTGTAAATTGCGCCGATCATTTTGATTTTGTGAGCAGTCTTATTTTTCATTGGTCGCTCAAATTCGTCTATTCATGCACATTAACAAAATCCATTGCATATAAACAGTTTGGATCGCACATTAACGCAATTGAGAGCTCATTAACGAATGCAAAAGAACAAAAACGAAATCGCTTGCTCTAAGCGTTAATTCAAATGACCGATAGCTCCTCTCGGCCAGGAATCGTTTAAAATGAAGGAACATTTACGAATTCGATTGCAAAGAGTTTAAAATTGACAGCGAAAACCTATAATCCCGTTATTTCTAAATTTAGTGGGACCGCATCCCCGGAGCCTCTGGATGCTGTATCAGGCATGAGATCTGCTACCACACCTGCCTCAGGGACAGGACCCACTGTGACATGGAGTTCAGGATGTGCATTGAGAACGTCTGCGATGAACTCCAGGAGAGGGGCTTGATCAGATCCCCCAAAACCATCGAAGGTGAGATATATGCGCGGATTCAACTTCAGCTCTGACAAAGCATTTTATCGGCCGAATTGTCTGGGGTAATAGCGACTTGTTTATATTTGTACATGGGCTGATACATATCATTGTCAGAGTTGTTGCAGGATCCGCTACTGAGACATCAACTTTTAGATTATAGATTTAGCAACATCTTTGTAGGAGAATTAATCCGAATTAATATCCTTCATTATCCATGTTTTATTGGTTCTTGACTAAAGATGATTCACAGTGACGGATCATTCAGAGGTTGGAGCATATAGGCGTACGTCCATTGTTTTTAAAACCACGCATCGAAAATAACTGATATTATCAGCAAATTTCAGGCTCCGCTGACTATTTTTTTTTTGGACCCCCGAGCTTTGAGCCTAGACAATGTTTTAGATTCCCCTTTTCTTTACTGTGTACCTCGGGGGGGGGGGGGGGGTGGCAAATGTAGATTGATGTTAACCCTCGTGGGTTGAAATAAAATGAGCTGGAAACAAATGATGAGGCATATACGACGTGTACTGTGAAAAAAATAATAAATTTGGATTTTTCAATACACCAGAGTCTTTCCCTCTCCCTCCCATGTTCTTCTCATGATAACTGTTTCCACTTCATCCTCTCATCCTGCCTTTTCTCTCCTTTCCCCCTTTTCATCTGCCTCTTCTTGCGATGCTTTACCCCTCCCTCAGCCTGCCAGTCTGCGATGGGAATGCTCGGTATCATGATCATGGAACCAGGCTGTAAGATGTACCCCGGAGCACAGGGCGCTGCCTGTATATGTGTCGAAGATGAATTCGACGACGACGACGCCCTTGGATTAGATCATGTCACCTCCTTTCATAAGGACATTGTCAACAGCTGTGATGCCAATAAACATGATGAATGTGTTGGTAATAAAGAAAAAGCAACACCTGGTGATGACCAAGATGGCGATCAGGGGAAGGGAAGAAACAACGACGACGGAGCGAAACATGATGATCACGATGAGCTCTGACAGGAACTTGTTTTTTTTTTCTTTTGTATTATAATAGCTAGGAATTTTATACAAATGCCTTTAACTCATTTGATATTTATAAATGTCAAAGTACAAAATACAATAGGAAAGATTTGTATAGGGCCCCTAGACTTCGAAATACAATTAAAGAAAAAAAGGGAGGAAAAATCTAATGAATTTCCGCTATGACAGCATTTTTTTTTCTGATCTTGATAATTACATAATATAATATATATATATATATATATATAACATAATTAGATGTGTATATGAAACATAATTATCAATAAAAATTAGGGAAAAGAATTCCGTTTCTCACAATGAAATTATTATACAATATGGTGTGTCTAAAGTCAAGACATCCGAATTAATTTGATAAGACACTGTCTTGTTCATATAAGATATTTTCTTTAAATTAAAAAGCTGTGATTGTGAGGGATAGTGATTGATGGATATTTATCTTATTATTTTGATTATTATATTGATTTCGTATTGAATAAACTGGCAAGAAATTGTAACTGGCGCCATCATACGGTAGATATTTTATATTTTTGCTTTTCATAATATTGTTTGCGTATTGCTGATGAAACGGTAAAATGAGTTTAATGGGGTAATATTATTAATTTGAATTCAATTATTCTCCAGATTCACGGACACAATGGCTGGTCCAATAAAAACTTTTGCGACGGAATTTTATGCTCTCTTTCCCCCACGTCTCCATCTCTACACTGCTTAAAAAAAAAACCAAAAGATTTTACAGGGGAAAAATACAGAATCATTCTGTATTTTTTTGACAGAATCATTCAGTATACTTCTATAACGGGATTTTTTTTCCTGCAATTTAACAGAACAGAGTCTGTTTTTTAAAAAGGAAAAAAAGTCTTTTATTACAGGAAATTTGTAAAATTTCATACCCCATATACCAATTTTCTAGAATTATACTGCAAATTGTGCAGTTAGATTACAAGTGTTCCCGAAGCTCTGCTGCAGGAACTTTTCTGTCTTTTTAAGGAGAAATTTTCTAACAGTGTATCCCAAATATTTGTCATCAAACTTGCGAAAAATGTTATATAGCCCTAGTTATATCAGGGTCAATAATAAAATCGGTATTTAGATGAATTATAAGGCACGATGTACTTTATTTGGGAGATTAAAAAAAAAAAATGTTTTAAAAATCTGCCAGCGGTTCGCGCTCGAATTATTTTTCCGTTCAAGTTCAAGTTCAAGTTCAAGTTTATTTAAAACCAAAATCATCACAATACAATCATATTGATATACATATGTGTATATAAAATATATAATGAGTACATTAGCACTTATCAAATTAGAGTACATCATAGATAAAATGATTTTAGGACCCCTTTGGAAGAAGGTGGGCAACATTGCTTAATTTCAGATGAATACAACCCCCGCCTCCCCCTCCCCCCCAAAAAAAACAACATATACTTATGTGCACCACCACTAACAAAACAAAACAAAACAAAACAAAACAAAAAACAAAACAACTTTTTATTCTTACTCCACTGCACTGACTTCAAATATCAAATATTTTGTATTTTGTTTATGAGCAACCTCATTACCAGTTGTTGTTATATTAGAATGAACTTGAAAAAAAATTGAAAGAATAACAAGTTGGAGAATCGAGAACATGTGAGGAAGAGGGACAGAGGGAGAGAGAGAGAGAGAGAGATAGAAAGAGAGTGCGTCAAATTCAACCCATCCTTCTCATTCACAAGACGTCTTTAAAAGATGAATAATAAGAGGAAGGAAGATGACAAAAAAAGTACACGGCATCCCAAGTTCACCTGCTACGTTTTTCTGGTCAAGCCATGGAACTTTGAGTAACGGGTAACCATGGGCTGCCGAGTGATGAGCTAATACCCCCATCCATGTGATTCTTCGTTGGGATGAGGGACCTTAGTATTAACCCCTGTGATCTAAAGGGAAGGCTTGTCATCTTGAAAAACCGCTGCTTATTACAATGACTGTTTGTAAGTTTGAATTCACATGACAAGAATCTTATATATACTGACAGGAATTTTGAAATATATATCATGTACCGGTAGACAGACGCGTAGTTTAGGAAACAGGAAATGGTTGAATCGTAGGGAAGATAATTGATTTAGAATTATCTTCAGTAAATTAACTTAAATAAATGAACAAACTTCCAAGGCAAAATATGAACATTATTATTACACATAATTAGATTATACTGCTTATATAATTTATATTTACTACTTTTCCAATATTTATTACCACATGGAGTCACCGAAAGCTTTCAATTGTGAAAAAAATATTTATGTATAACATCGCAAAGTTAGCATTTTGGTTCTTGAGTTCATTCATTTATTTGTTTAAGCTATAGGTAGATACATACAATTTGATACTTAAAGTAATTTAAAATGTTATTATTTTAACACAGCATCATTTGAACTTCATTTCAGGGGCATTGGTTTAGAAAGCATAATATTTCATTTTTGTAGTAACTATCGTATTGAAAACAAACCCAATCGGCTGCACAAAATGTCGAATTAAGAGTCATTTCGCCATACTTACCAGAAACAGATGTATCTTAAATAAGTATTTTGTTTTGCTTTGTCAGATTAGGGTACGAACCTATATTATCCTCAAATTACTTTTTATTCGTAGGACCAATCAACGATTAAACTTACGTTAAGTGCCATGCTTAAATATAAATATCTGATTATTAAAAAAAAAAAAAAAAAAAAAAAAAAAAATTATATCCTTCAAAAACGAACCCGAAATAAAAATGTAGGCCTATAATATATTTTTTTCTTAATTTGGATGTCGACACAAAAAACCACACATGGCATACTTTCACTTTTGATCTAATATTACCATGATTACGAAACATGAATTTAAGAAATGTTTTGATGGGGGATGGGGAGGAGAGGGCTTATTATGGACGAAAGACCCACATCATTCCCAAAACAGTGGGGGCACCCCCCCCCCCCATCGACGGATGACGCCCCTGCGAGGCGATCTCAATCACATTTGACCATCATGACCAGACCGCATCGTTAGCGCATGTGTACGCGGAAAAAGTACAAAAATGAATTTTGTTCGCTCCGAAAAAGAAACACGCCGCGCGCTGAAAGAAATATGACAAGATTGCGCTCCGGGGCAAATGACCCGATTTCCGAGCCACTGAGAAGGTCAAGGCCAAACCAAGTCACGTGTGACCCCTAGGAGATGTACTTTTCCTAGCAGAATGCACAGTTCGGTGGTGGGTTCCCCAGTGTCCATCCATTGGTCAAGTTTGGTGAGGGTCAAAGCGGTCCGGAATCAAAGTAACGCGCGAGGAATGTAGATGAAAATAGAAAGTCGAAATGGAATAGTCCTGGTGGGGGCCGAAATCTGTTTCCTGGTGTTACGAGGGACGCGTGCGGTGGACAGAAGGGGGCTTTCTCTGGACTCGAGGGGGAAAGGGGAAGGTTGGGTATAAAGAGCATGATGAAGGATGTAGGGAGGGGGCGAGGTTAAATGGTGAAAATAAAGGGGGACGTGCATGGATAGAACCATTCTATTCTGAGAATCATTATGTATAACACTGACAGGAGGAATGTATTAGGCTATGAATGGACATATATAAATTAATAATTCCCCCTCCTCAGTCTAAGATAAAAGAGGATTTCATGTGACCTCAAAACGACGATACATCAAGAGCAATATTGTAGTTGTAACAAAACATCAAGTAAAGTATTAAATATATTTATTATGTGTATAATATAAACCATTTCTTCGCGTTTATTCCCCTTCCGAAACCGGTCGGTTGGAATTGCTCTGACAATTTGTTCTAAACATTTTTTCAGTGAGGTCAACATAATGTTTTAAAGTATCTTTTTTATTTCTAAATAAAGATTTTAAAAATACAAACATAAAATAGAAAATTTTGGGGCTCCATTTTTAAATTACGGGGCCTTTCTTTTGACGGGGGAGACTTGTCTTTTTCCCCCTTTTCTTTTCGTGATTTTGCTATGTAATTTTTAAACCAATTTGGGGCCGAATCTCTGCCCTACATAACTTCATCTGATATTCTCCTTCTCACATTATCACTCCCCTTTCTTATGTTGTCTTATTTTTCCTCTCTCCATCTATCAACCTATGTATATCCACATACCACTATTACCAGTCTGAGTTAACTGTCTCTCCTTATCATCCATGTCATCTCATCTCCCTCTCTTCAGTTCCTCCTCTCTTGCTCCCCTTTCCTCTGGTTTTACTCAACCTCCCCCTCTCTCTATCCCTCTCTCTCTTTCTTTATATCTCTCTATCTCACTCACTCTTCATTTCATATCTCTCCTCATCTTCCTCTTCCTCCTTTCCCACACCCTCTCTTTCCGTCTCGTCTCTTCCCATCTCCCTCTCCGGTATCCTTTGACAACCACTGTCGTGAAAGCCGGTTGTCATTCACACGGCATCTGGCCATCGGGGGGCTGACAGAGTCAGGTGCAAACCAAATAAATATGAAAATATTGCAGAGCCAGGCGAATCCTTCCTTCATTAGCCCGTCAAAAGTCCCATTCTTCGTCCCAGCGCTCCGAACAGAGGGATTGGGTACCAGAAAAACTCAAATGTTCTACCAGGTATGACAGCGCTTCTCCTCACCCATCCTAAAAACATTCCTAACCCGCATCTCAAAAATATTTCTTTACGTCTCATCATGTCGATGTCAGAGTCTTGAATCATTACCGTTTCAGTTTTTCCTCTTAGGTTTGTCAAGTTTATTGACATTGGTTATTGCGGGGATCATGAGTCAAAGACACATCCCGCGTTTTAATGGGGGTGGGGTATCGTCTGTTAATTATTGTTACGGATTGGGTCAGGCATTTTAACTATTCAACTTTCAATTTACCAGATAACTTTCTAATTATGAGGGCTGTGATGTCAGATGCAATTAATTAGCAATTTAAAGGCATCTATTAATGTCAGCATCATGATCCTAACAACATTTGCCACTGTCATAATTTATTGTATTCCTTCATTTCATTCTCATAAATCAGGGTCTGTTTTAGAATTCGATTGCATTTCACTTTAAATTAATCAATCGCTTCCGATCATTTGTATGATAAATATTTAACATGTACGATACCCGATGTGTACTTGTCTTGTCTTTTTTTTTTTTTTTTTTTTTTTTTTTTTTTACAATCAATACTTATTACAATTTTCTGCATGCTGTCGTTTCTTGGTTGATTCTATCTGTAAGAATTAAATCTCTGCATCCTATCATTCATCCTTCAGATACTCTCTCCGAGTCCTCACCTTCTCAGTCACCACCACCACCATTACCACCACCACCACCACCAACACCACCACCTCCACCACCCACTGTCATTATTATCATTATTATCATCATCATCATCATTATCATCATCATCATCATCATCATGATCATCATCATCATCATTGTCACGATAACTTTCTCCTATATAGATCATGTGTATTTAAGTGTTTATTCCCCAGATCGGTTTTGTAAATTATAAGTTACAGGTTCACATAATTTTAGATCACAGAATATGATTTCTTTAAAAAGAATTTTAAATTCTTTAAATTCTAAAAAAATAATAATAAAAAAAATAAATAACAATGCTTTCAAACTTCAAATTGTTTCTTCTTCCGTACTTTTCTCTCCATTACGACAGGGTTTATTCATGTACCCTGTTTACAGTCCCCTCTTTCCATACTCCGCAAATCACCAACACCATCACCACCACGTATGTTTGTAACTCCTTGGTCTCCCCATTGTTTTGATCATCCCAACTTGATTAATCAACCACCTCCATAAGATGCTCCTCTCTTTAAACCATATTTACCATGATCTCCATCGATTATATTTACAACATGCTCCTCGATCCAGCCCCTCCTACCACATCCCTTCCACCACCCTCACCACCACCTTCACCACCACCCTCACCACAAATGCCTGTTTCTCTCCCCCTTCATCTTGTTCATCTCTCCGAATCGGCAAATTCTTGAGAGATGCCCCTCTACTTTAGACGTCTTGCCCATAATTTCCCTCGATTGTCTTCGAGGAACATCCATCCACGCACCCTTTTCCCCTTCAGCCCCTCCTATACCGCACCCCTTCCACCACTCTCTCCACCAACGTTTCTCTCCCCATCATCATGTCCATTGCTCCTAACCGACAAACTCTTTAAGATGCCCGCTCTCCTCTCCTTAACCGTGACCTTGACTGGTAAGTTGTACTTTCTCCTACCTCTCATCACTGCCTGATTGGGGTAATATATATCCGTAACTAGTTAGTGACAAGAAAGTGAGTAAGGCTAGCCAGTGGATGACGGAAGGATATGAAGGAAACGGGCAAGGGTCAGACCAAAAGAGAAGACAAAGTCTGTGTTTAGTGGTCAACTGACCGCAGCTACGACGACTAATGACCGTGCCAAATTAATTTCAAGAGTTTCCTTTCGCTGCCTATTTAATTCTCATACACAATCGACCTTGGGGTTTCTGAATTTCCAAATAGAAATATATATATACATTTTTGAATTTACCTATATTTCGAGTTAGGAAGACAGTGGGTGGGCAAATGAAACGGAAACAAAATTAATCAATTTCAAGAAAATGAAAATCCTCATTATTATTTCTATATTTCGTTAGATTATCCGTTAAAGTAGTTAAGTGCACATAATCATTTTTTTAAATAATCTACTACTACTACTACTATTATTATAACTACTACTCATGCTACTACTGATATTACTATTACTACTACTACTACTACTATACTACTACTACTACTACTACTACTACTACTACTACTACTACTACTACTACTACTACTACTACTACTACTACTACTACTACTACTACTACTACTACTACTACTACTACTACTACTACTACTACTACTACTACTACTACTACTGCTATTACAACAACTACTACTACTACTACTACTACTACTACTACTACTTTTACTACTACTTCTACTATTACTATTATTTTATTACTACTGCTACACTCTTACTGCTAGTTGATATATGAACACGAATCCAATCATTTCTAGGCCTACTCCTCATTGTTTAAACATATAAATCATTCTACTACTACATTATCAACAAAACGATTTTTCTTCTCTTCGTCGTTATTTTCTCATTTCCAACTAAATATGTAATGAAGACATAATCATACATAAAGGCTCGCGAGCTCGAATTGGTAGTCATCGCGTATCTTTAAGAATAAAACAGAAAGAGTTTTTATATTTCATTTAGAAATAAAAAAAAATCAAAACTGTTATTTAAAGTAACATCATCGCTTTTGCTTGAAAGCAAAACAAATCACGTATCTTTTTAAGTTTATATAATTTTATAAGCACCTAATTGGGATAAATTCATTATATATTTCTTTACTTACATATACCGTTCATCTCCTAATCGGCCGTACATTAACACACACAACAAACTACAACTTGGTGAAACGCATAAAAGTAAACCCCAAAAGCTGCCTAGCTAAAGATTTATAACGAAACGGATCAAAACTTTACAAATTTAACACTTGCAAAATTGATTTGTTGAATGTAACGACCATATACCCACTCCCTCCTGCGGCGTACCTGTTGACACCTGGTCACGCCTGTGCCCCGCCAGCGACTCGGCTGGACCTTTCATCATCACCCGACGGGCCTCACGTTCTCTGATATCAGCAGGTGGAAAATATGGGATTGGGGCGGACCACAGAAAAAAAGAGAGTTCTGAAAATATCTCCCTGAGGACAGCATTCCTTAGGGACAAGCAAACATCAAGGTCCTCTTTTTTCTTTTGTTCAGCGTCACTGGTTTTCATGGAGTTTGCTGGTGTTGATTATTTTGCTTCAATTTCGTTCGATTTCTCGTCTCACCTGGCGAGCATCGCCTCCATTTTGTGAGAATTCTTCAACTTAAAGGAACTTCTTCATCTTGCCTGATGTTTTCCCTCTATAACACTCTTTGAAATCTATTACGGCTGAACATATTTATTTATAGCATTTTAAATTTCGTATAGTGAATTTCTCCTCATCACGACTCCATTTAATTTTATTACTTTACTTTTAAAATATTTCTTCAAGGTTAGCTTGTTTTTGTGACGTCATTTAAATAGTGACGTCATCATGCGACTTCCCACTGTTTGTTAAATGTACTTATTTCTCTTTCTTTCTCTCTCTCTCTCTCTCTCTCTCTCTCTGTCTCTCTTCAAGGAACGTTGTCAGTATTCTTCTTGTCCTCCTCATATTGCAGTATGGTGCTTTTCTCTATCACAATACCCTCATCCTTCTTTTCTTCTATTTGTAAGATATCCTAACAAATACAAATAAATACCGGTTTCTTACAAATCATACGATATTACGTTTTGCTGGGACATATTGTCTATTATCATCATTTTTTTTTTATCTCAACGAACTACAAAATGAAGTTTGGAAAAAACAGTTTGATAACAACAACAACATGGAAGAAAGATGTAAAGAAAAAAGTATTGTTTTCTTTTATACAAAATAATATTACCAGATGAGCTGTTGGTATCTCATATTCACAGAATGTTAGAAATCCATCTAAAATATTATAATATATTATATCATTCAAAGGAGTGTTGTATAATTATGAATCTTGATCTGAAGATTTTGGTAATATGAGTATTACGTAAGTGTACAGGCGCGGATCCAGGGGGGGGGGGCCCCGACGGGCCCGGCCCCCCCCCCAAAAAAAAAAAAAAAAAAAAAAAAAAAAAAAAAAAAAAAAAAGGAGGAGAAAAAGGGAGAAAGAAGGAAAAAGGGAAAGAAAAGAAGAAAAAGAAAGAAAGAGAAGGGAATAAGGCCCGATGCTTGAACAATTTTCGCCCAACTTTATTCAATAAAAAGCCGAAATAGGCTTTATTTGGTTCTAAACGACCATAACTAAGGCCTTTAAAGTGAGGAGGGCCCACGAGGCCGAATTTTCTCATATTGTATTTGCAATAATTGCTCAAACGCCTTTTTTAAAGAAAAAAGAAATACATTAGTGACGAAAAGTAAAAATAAGGAAAATATTTAAAACTAAAGTTTCAAAATTTCACAAAGAAAAGAGGCCTCTTGGACCCTCTGCCTCCTGGGCCCTCGGCCTCCTGGGAAAAATAGTCGGCCTCATGAGTATACTAGAAAGTGCCCCTTTATTAATTCAAAATATTTTTTGAAACCCCAAATTTTCGGCTTGCGCTTCGCGCTCGCTGATACCAAATCATAATGCACAATAATAACTCTAATTTTTACCTTTAAAAATTTTCAGCTCGCGCTTCGCGCTCGCGGATACTAAATAGGGTCTTTAATACACAATTATCTACCATTTTCTAGTACTAGAAAATGCCCCTTTATTTATTCCATATAACTTTTAAAACCTCAAAATTTTCGACTCGCGCTTCGCGCTCGCAGATTCCAATTCAGAAGGGTATAATGCACAACTATCTACAAATTTTTATACTAGAAAGTGCGCCTTTATTTATTCTATATATCTTTTAAACCCCCAAATTTTCAGCTCGCAGATATCAATTCAGTAGGGTATATAATAAACAATTAACTCAAACTTTTCAGCTCTCGCTTCGCGCTCGCGGATACTAAAAAGGGTCTATGATACACAATTATCTACAAAATTTTTAATGCTAGAAATGCCCCTTTATTTATTCCATATATATTTTAAAACCCCAAATTCTCGGCTCGCGCTTCGCGCTCGCGGATACTAAACCATAATGCACACATAACTCCCATTTTCTGCTAAAAATTTTCAGCGCTCGCGGATACTAAATAGGGTCTATAGTACACAATTATTTACCATTTTCTAGTACTAGAAAATGCCCCTTTATTTATTCCATATAACTTTTAAAACCTCAAAATTTTCGACTCGCGCTTCGCGCTCGCAGATTCCAATTCAGAAGGGTATAATGCACAACTATCTGCAATTTTTTATACTAGAAAGTGCGCCTTTATTTATTCTATATATCTTTTAAACCCCCAAATTTTCGGCTCGCAGATATCAATTCAGTAGGGTATATAATAAACAATTAACTCAAACTTTTCAGCTCGCGCTTCGCGCTCCCGGATAATAAATAGGCTCTATGATACACAATTATCTACAATTTTTTAATGCTAGAAATGCCCATTTATTCCATATATTTTTTAAACCCCCAAATTTTCGGCTCGCGCTTCGGGCTCGCAGATACCAATTCAGTAGGGTATATAATGCACAATTAATTTTTACCTTAAAAGTTTTCATCTCACGCTTCGCGCTCCTGGATACTAAATAGGGTCTATAATGCACAATTATCTCAAATAATAGCTTAAAATTTTCGGTTCGCGCTTCGCGTTCGCTTTGTTTTTTGTCATTAATAAAACACATTCTTAAAATCATCAATTTTTTTTTGTTGTTGTTTTTTTTGCTAGTATATATTATCAATTTGTTTTCATAGGAGTAAAAATTAAATTGTTTAAATTCCTCGTTTTAGGTCAGTATAGGCCTATAAGTCGGGGAATGTTTTAAACTCGCGCTTCGCGCTCGTTTGCTCGCTCCGCTCGCAAGATTTTTTTTTCAAAGTTGGGCCCCCCCCCCCTCTGGAAAATCCTTGATCCGCGCCTGGGGTAAAACTGTATTTTCAGCGTCGATAAAATAAAAAGAATTATTAACTCATGTGGCAGATTCAATCGACGTAAGTCTTTCTGAAGATAATTTAACTATAATAGGCCCGTATTCACAAAGGTGTACTAAATTAAGATATAGCTTAAATCTGTGGTTGAACTATGGTTAGCCAAATGTCCACGTTTTTGTGTTCCTCGCCTCCCTTTAAAAAAAATAGATTCTAGAATCGTGCTTTAATGGTTAGAAACACTTTTGTACTTATCATTTCCAGGCAGTTTGTAGTAGTTCTAGTACCAAAAATTCTGATAAATCGGACATCTATCCTACTTTTCCAGATTGTGTCACATTTTGCTACCTATATAGAGTTAAATAAACCACAGATCTGAGATGTGGCTTTACTTAGTGCACCTTAGTCATGTTAGTGAATACGGGCCATAAAGTGCACTAATCAACGTACACAGTCCCATCTATTTCGGTAAGCTTCGTATTGTTTATTCTTCCAGGCTATTCTCTCCATTACGACAGGGTTTAACTATGCACGCTGATGAAACTCCGCGCGTACCGAGGTGTTGAGAGATAAGCACGGGAGAGTGCCGGGGGACGCGGTGTTTTAACTCTGGAGGAAATATGTTTCACGCGGCCACTAACTCGCATCACCGCCATCACGTTATGGCTTGGTGGTGTGACTTCTATAACTTTTTACCAGCCCTCCCCATCAACATTTTTAAAAGTTTCTTTTTCGAGGATGGGGTGGGAGAAGTTTATCTTGATCCCGTGTTTGTTAATTCAAATGCCCTCGAGTGTTCTGATTCATTCAGGAATAATTTCATTTTCCCCTTCTCTCTTCTCTCCTCAGTTATGTCCTTGACATCCTATATAACTGGAGAAAAGTCTTCAGAGAGAGTAGTGATGTAGTTAGTGAGACTTGATGTGTACTTTAGATTGATCTTGTGAAACTCTTTCATCCGAAACCTCTTTGGTGTTTCCGAAACTAGATTAAAGATGGTCATCTTCCGCCGTTCTCAGCCTCTGCCCCCTGAGGGGGTCATGATACAGGTACCGTCATCCCTCATCTACACCTCTCTCCCTTCAAAAATGTAATAAGGCGAGGTCACACCAGTTGAACAACATCCCAGAAAAATAGGGGGAAGATGACTGAAATAGTCAATAATCTTCTCGATTGATTTCTCATAATGACTGATTACTATTTCTTTTTATAAACTGACGGCCAAGAAATCAAATAGAATATGCTTTCTAGTAAATGGCAGAACTTGGTAATGGCAATTTCATACTTATACCGTTCGTCTAAAAAATATACTTCTGAAATGCCTGCTAAACAAAATATATGCAAATTCATTGGGGGAATTTTACTGCTCAAAGTCTCTTTTATCATAATATGACACCCAAGTAAGCGCTGTCCACTTATGTAAATGATGCATGAAAATCAGGTTGCACAGGAATGAATGGTTATTCACTGTCTGATGAGTTTATGCGAAATCATGATTGCAAGGCCTATTATAAATTCACAAATGTGTCCATGAGTGATCATGACATCAATAATTGTCTTCTTTTTTTAAAATCACAATATGAATATGGCAGTTGTTTTGACCTAACGCTCATTTTATGGTTATTGTAGCAGTGCTTTTGATAGTGAATGGATAATGAATTCCTGCGCAACCAAATTTCCATACCATATCAAAAGTGAGCAGTGTTCATTTCCCTGAAAATAACACACACAATGGTGCATTTCTGTAGGTCTATCATGTTAGTAAACCCTCAACGTCACAGTCATTTGATGACATACACCCATATCGTCAATATTGTGATATCTGTCAGCGAGCAATAATTACACTTCTTTAAATCAGAATGACTTGCAAATTGATTAGTGAAAAACAAATCCATTTAAATTCAACCATAATTCTATATTCAATAATCGCTATGAGGGGTCTAATTTGCAAACACTTTTAGAAAAAGGGCCCCTTTCCTCTTTTTATTCTTTGTGGCGCTTTCACAGATGCACACAATTTCCTGGAGTACCGGAAGAACTCCATGTGGGGTTATGGGTCAATCCAAGGTCAAATCCTAGGCAGCTAATTGGTCGACGACAAGAACAATTACTACGGGGTCACAGGCAAAATTTGCACTGTAGGGCAACTTTGTAAACCCATTCTTGCATTGGTTACTCATTATCTTGCCGATAAACGACACAAAACTAAAGGGAATTTACCCTGTCCCCCCGAAAAAAAGTAAAATATGCCCAGATTTTGAAATATTCGTCTTTGTCATCATGAACATGATGAATAAATAATTTTAATGTTTGAATATAGAATGCAGTTAATTTCTGTTCATGATGACATTTAGCCAATACCATGCATTTGTTTGCATTTATTTTGCCATAACGTCGTATCATAATGTTATTACTTAAAAATCATAAATAATTATCAAGTTATTTCAATCAACCTAAATGAAGAACCTATATATTTGAAAACGAATAGTTAACAACTTCTTATTCAAAATTAGCATAACCATAATGATTATTTTGTGTAGTTGAAACGTAGAGAACGCTATATAGTCTGTGTAAAAAAAAAAAAAAAAAAAAAAAAAAAAAAAAAAAAAAAAAAAAAAAAAAAAAAAAAAGTACAGTCGGGGATAAAATAATTTAGGTGTGACATCTTTTCACATGATGATGTTTGTATGTGGTACCAAATTAAAGCCAAAAGGTTTTCCTTGCTGATGCGCTTTGCTTTGTATAACATGCTTTCGTAAAGCAAAAGTTATGCTAAATTTTGTGCGACGAGTAACAAATCAAAATTACGCACTTCTAATTGTTATGGAGCGCTGAATTCATTGCCTTTATGCGAAACCTACACAAAGGCATGGGACGGTTTGCGAAAATGGATTTTTCTTGAATGTAGAAAACTAGTCATATCTCAAAAATTACAGCACCAAAATGTGATGAAAAAATGCAAAAGAAAGTCTGATTTTCCTGCTATATGAAAATACCAAACAATTCCAGGTTGTGATCAATCTTCATACTATAAAAAAAAAAAAATATTTAAAATTTAAAAAAAAAATAAAAAAAATATGGTTTCCACTTCTAACATTTTATTTGACACAGACTGTATAGTAATGACGGGTTTGTTCTCTTTATGCATGTACATTTTATTTTACGCAAGAAAGTTTGGTGGCTGTGCTGTCTTTGCACGGTAATAAACGGTAAAAAAAAGTACAGGGGAGACAAACCTAAAAGGAATAGCGTTCTTGTCCTTTTAAAGCAAATGACAATGGTGGAGATGAAGGAAGAATTAGGGTTATTGAACGATGCAAATACCAACCCATGTTTTAGGAAAATTCATTTTTATATACATGAGATACGAAATAAATATATCTAAATTATAGATGCACTTCTAATAATGGACATGTAGGCTAGCGCATATGCATATTCATGATATTTTCACCAAATGATATGTTTTACCATAATCTCTTGTTGATATTATGATATTTCCAATAGAAAAGGAAATGCTGTTTAATGTAATAGTCAAGAAAAAACTGTCTAATTTCAGATAAGATCAATCTATAATTGATACCGTGTAAGAGCTATTACTTTTCTTTCTTTTTTTTTTCTCTCTCAAACGGGTGTCTTTATAATCTTAAATTTATTGAAGACGTGTAGTTCGCCGACTTTACTATAAGAAGAATGAAATTTTGTGACTAACACGTTCATCATATGAAATAATTCAAAATTTCATGACAAGCATTTGAGATTGATATTAATATTCATCCTTTAAGTATCAATACTTTTCGCCAGAAAATTTCACAATTTGATGATCATAGAAAGCTAAAAAATCATTTGTTTTCAACTGTTCCTTTACTCACAAATGATTTTGAAATAAACCGAGAATCAGAGCTGCATATTTACGTCGTGATTTTTTGCTTTGGCAATTCGATTCTTTGTTTGTTATCGATTGTTATCGAATACACGGTATAGCCTATAATATGTATAAGAAAACTATTGGAATAAAAAAAAAAAAGTTTTATTTATTATTTGCTTTCCCTGTAAATGATGAAATAAGTGTTGATACTTCAATCGCTGAAAAGATTTTTAACAAGAATTACTTTACGGTTGAATCCACATCTATTGGAATCGAATATTGAAAAAAAAAGCATATATAAAAGTAAACATACAAAAACTCCAAAGTTTACAGGACCTTTTCAGCGCCCTTTAAAAATCATATTTAGTCAGGGAGATCATTGGGAGGATGCGACTGAGCGGAAACTTGGATTCCCATCACCGGGCTAGCCTCGGCAGCCGTGTCTGTCAGTCACCCGTCAGCAGCCGTGGTGTCGAGATGTAACAAAGTCGCTCTAGTTGATATTGAAGGAGAGGGTTTTATCGAGAAATAAATATTTATCATGGTGGGGAAAAGCCGTATTTCCTCTCTGGTGATGATATGAAAGGAATCTCTAGTCTTGGATCAGAACTTGAAAATATGAGATAAATACTATTTTCTTCACAAATTAGAGTCAAAACCAGAACAACACTATCTTTCGATATGATTCCATTTTTATTTCTAAATTCTTAGGTTGGTATCTTTACAAAACTGGTTGATTTGTAACCAATATTGTTACGGTACACTACAGTCTAAATATTGGTGAAAATATTAATGATACAATGGATAATATTTAAGTAAATTTTAAGTAAATTGGTTAAATATGAATTACCAAATGCCCACTATAACTAACTGCATCTTTACACAAAATAAATCATTAAATTTGTGTTTGATAGTGCTTAACTCGATAAACCTAACCAAGAAATCATCGAAAACCAATGGTATCTTGTTTTTTAGTAATATAACCAGGAAGAAAATAGTTTGTCAACTATTATTATTATTGTTATAATTATTAATTTTTTAAAGATGGGTTATATTTTGTACTGAACACCTTCAATGACCTTTCATTAAGTTTATTGGTCTTTTTAAAATGAAGGTCTGGACCCAAAATAAGTTGCTCTTATAAAAAGCAGAAAATTAGAAAAACAAATTAAAAATAGTTTGAAGAAAATCGGAATAAATAAAAAAAAAAGTTATGAATATCTTTACGATGCAAAAAAAAAATAAAAATAAATAAATGATCGCTATACCAAATTGGCAACACAGTCACAAAGCTGTGATGTCATAGGGGCACTACTTGCCATGCATTTTCTATATTGTTATATGATAATTCTTCACTTAATTTGTTAAGATACTGTTTTCCTCATAACTTTGCCCGAGATATATTGATGGCAATATGCCATAGCATCTATATACAAATATTGTAGATTCAGCATTTCATCTATAAATTAAAAAAACAACAACAACAACAAAGATTTTTAGGGTTTATTGTATAAAAAGAAGATATTCATGAATGTAGAATTTCATGAAAAATATCACTTTTCATTTGAAATGTCATTATAATTCTCATTTTCCGAAAATGCATAGATGCATAATCGAATAATATAAACAGATAACAGTAATTTAAGTATTAATATAAAACATGATAATGGTTTAGAAGAAAGGATAAATGTGATTGGTGAAGAAAAAAAGAAAACATGCAAAGAGCATTATCAATTCAAGCTAAATGAATATATTTTCCTAATACTGTACAAACCTATATTAAAACGTATATACAATAACGTAGAGTGATAGGTATAGGCCTATGTCTGGAAAAAAAAAAAAACAGTGGGAAATATTAAGTTGCATATGACATAATATAGATTTATTTGTCATGTGTTTTTTTTTATATAATAATTGCCAATTTCCTCAAAAGCATGTTTTAAAATAATTTCATGTCAGGAAAATTAATAGGCAAGACTTTATTTATCCATCTTATAAAGGTGTTGATTGGACTTGTGCTCTTAAATTAATTCATTATTTATTTTATTTATTTATTTTCAGTTTTATTTATTCAGGGTGGCCTCTTCAGTTTCATGAACTGCTGTCCATGAGGGCCCTGATGTCCATGAGGGTCCTGAAGTGGCTGAAAAGTGGCTGAAAACTCTATTATCATTTCGCTCATCTTTTCAAATAAATTGCATTCTATACTTTCCTCGATGTCTGTAGGTCATTTTCAAATCATTTTTTTAAATATACATGTATGTCCAGTAAGAAAATAAACAATAGCGAAAAAGGCCCAGAATTTGTACAAAAGTAATTTCTTTCACTCCTTAAACCATGCGATATACACTACATGAATATGAATTCAAAAATTGCTACCAACATATTCAAAGTGTATGATTAAGAAATAATATTACTGCTTATCTTTAACGTAAAACATCTTGTACCTGATGTAAGTCTATATATATTTGATTATGCTGAACATTTCAACAATCGTCGTGACAATTTGATCGAATTTACTTGACGGTAGATTTCTTTAGAAATTTGTGGAATTCACCTGAAAGTATGTTTCCTCATTTATAAATAAAGAAATCTACGTTCGATAAATTAGCTGATCGGAAAAAAAAAAATCTAATTTGTGATGCATAAAACCAATTTTTATTTTCGGATTAACGAACCTTCTTTCAGTTTTGAAATTAATGGGTCCTATTTCACTTTCGGTTTAACTAACCCTATTCAAAAGAGCAGACCATAGGTCTTTGCATCAGAAGTTCGGATAGAGGAACATAATTTCATTTTATGTTAAAAGAGCCTTAAGGCATGTAAGGTATAGACCGAAATAATTTTTTTTTTGTGTTCGGAATAACAAACTTTTGGGGAAAAAAGAGCATGCCCCTATGCATCATACTGCTGCATGGATGGTCTGCCATATACAAGTTGTTGACAAATGTACAACTACTTCAAATTCATGTATGACCACACCTCAAATCCAGTTTGCACCCACGTCGATCTCTATAGCCCCTCGGCATCTTAACTAACTGCCTATATTTTGGTAAACGAACATAGCTTTGCTATCATTCCAGGCCCCCCCCCCCCCCATGAATGCTCCCAATGTTACCAGGGGTGCAGTAAGGTTCCGATTTGCAAAAGGGGATGCATCCTTTGGTATCAGATGATACCAAAGGAAGAAAGAAGATAAACGTTTAATATTAAGAAACTCTGTCCATCAGCGCCTCTTTTATATTTGGTATAAGACATTAATCTGCAATTGATGCTCCCTATCGAGGTGTAACTATGTACCTAAAATGAATTGTTGTCTGACTACAACATGGTTAATAATAAATCTATAAAAAAGCTCAGAACAATATATGCACGTGGATAAAGATTAATTTTTACGTACAAATAAATGCTAAAATCATTTAGTCTAATAAGATATGTTTTCCAGTAATTTCAGTGTTAATTTACAACTACTAGCGAATACTAATAAAGCATATGTAATTTCTGATTTGGTCTACATCATTGTATCCGCACAATCAATTGCATTTGAGTGATGGTGGTCGTGGTGTTTTACTTTTAGGGAGGGGGCACTGCTCCCCGTACCTTAATTCTTTTCAGGGCACCACAAAGCTTTTCAAAATCCCAATCATTATCCTCCCCATCGTCATCACTCTCCATATGAATCGAATTAAAGAAATATTCGCACCCAGGGTCTCACTTGGTCTCACTATAAAGGCGTTCCCCCTTTTCCATTTTTTTTTTCAAACAAGATCTATAAGGACCTCATAGGGTCCCTCCTTCAGGATGCCAAAAATGTGGTTCTTCATACCGATGTACGATCTTAATGCACTCCAAGGAATGATTATAAAAACACATTTGAGCAACTTGCGTGTTTCAGAAATTCAAAGAGTTCAAAATAGAAAGCTCATCATGTTGAAATGAAACGATGTCCATAGCGTGACTTAGTATGTTGTTGAAGTAGAAATATTGCCATCAGCGAAAGAGGGAAAGGGGACAGCGGGTTGGATCTTCAGTAGAGGATCCAGAATTTCAAAATAGTGGGAAAGGATTTCGCTGCAGCTAGAAATTTGAATTAATAGAGGAAGGAGTTGCAGGAAATTTTCTTAATAAGTAGTAATGCAAGATCAATGGTTTTTTTAAGCGGGGCGGGGGGGGGGGGTTGAGGGTGCATGCATGTTTGACATGTCATAAAAATTGCATTTTTACTGAAATAATGTTTCGAATTATTTTCCAATGTCTGGAATGGTTGAACATACTGTGTATATTTATTCAAGTGAATGCGTACAATGGTTTAGATCTTATGAGTCTGATTCATTAAGCGTAATAATAGGTGTTCCACAAGGGTCTATATTGGGTCCTCTATCATTTTCAATCTATGTAATAATTTACCCAATCCATTGTATATTCTTTTATAAGCCAAATCGAAATATAAGAGCTTTTTGTTGACTGCCGTGTACAGTAATCATGATTTCATTTTTTCCGATTTAAGTATACATATATATATTTCTTGTATCCTTGTTTATTTGTGTTTTTTGTGTTATTTCAATTGTATCTCATGGGAGACCACATTTGTCAGTAATAATGTACCACCCTATATAAATGATCGTATATAAATAAAATGAATAAATTGACCATAAAGACTCGGGGAACATCATGAATACGAAATATGCCAGACCCTTTACTTTTGTTCTACAACTTAAAAAAAAAAAGAAAGAAAAAAAAAAGAAAGAAAAAAAAAACAAAACAACAAACATTGAATTTTACAATTTTATGTAGGGGCTATGATTTTTATTAAAAACTGAGAGATAGTTAGATGATAAGTAAAAGAACATGACCATGATATCATTTGTATCTCGAGACGCGTAAGGATTTCATGTGATGACATTCTTTGTTATTCATTTCCATAGATTTATTTGGGCGTTTATTTACAATGTTTACTTGCATGGCAGGAGAAACCAATATATAGTTATTATCTGTTTTGCATTTACAAAAACAAATAAGCGAATAGATTGACCATAAAGACTCGGGGAAAATCATGAATACGAAATATGCCAGGCCCTTTACTTTTGTTTTACAACTTAAAAAAGAACATGACCATGATATCATTTGTATCTCGAGACGCGTAAGGATTTCATGTGATGACATTCTTTGCTATTCATTTCTTTGGGCGTTTATTTACAATGTTTACTTGCATGGCAGGAGAAACCAATATATAGTTATTATCTGTTTTGCATTTACAAAAACTATCACGTTTGTATGAACAAAATGAATTTTAATTTGAACTTGAATTAGTAAAATCTATTTAATGAAAATAAAAAATAAAAAAAATAAAGAGAAATGGGTCAATGCAAGGAGTGTGGATTTCCTATTTACTGTATAGATACCGTACAATAACATATTTTAGTAAATATAACTCGGGTAACGGCCTGAGCAAGAGTTTCTTGACACATAGATGGAAATCTATAATAGAATAATAAATTGAATGGCATATAAGTACTGCTTCCATCCATCACATCTTTTGACCGCATGTTATATAAAAAACAAGTGAATATAATTATTTTTATCAAATGCCTGCCAATTTAAAGAGAATCTAGTGTAGTGGGAAAGGTGAACCATGGGTCAAGAAAATAATTGTGATCTTACAAATTATTTTCAAGGTATTTAGGAAGGATGTTATTGGAGATAGTTCCACTGAAAAGGATTGCTCTTCAAATGTCTTTATAATTATAATATGACCAAGAAAGCTGAAATGTTCGGGTCCCGAACATGTCAGCACATGTACATGTAGTCCCATACATGAAATTTTGCGTCCGGTCCATTGAACTCTTAACATAATTTGGTAAATTTCTTATAATTTCCTTTATTCCAAATCCTCATATCAATAAACAATTCTTATGTGCATTGTTATCAACCTTTCCTATCACTTTGAGACAGTTACTTCCACAATTCAATCTCATGACTACAACACTAGTTTACCTTTAACCCTAAACTCACACCAGTTCAGAGCAAGAAAAAAAGTACAAGGTAATTTCTCTTCTTCTGGTGCACAAATGTATAACTTTTATGCCCCAATGAATAAAATATCATTGCGATTGTAATCGATCTTTTCACAATATGCAAGCATATTAAAAAAAATAATAATAACAAAAAAAAAAAAAAAAAAAAAAAAAAAAATGAAAACACAATAAGACAGAATAGACGAAGTGAGAGGGAGAGAGACGTAGAGAGAGGAAGGGAGGGTGATTATGTAATCATGGTATGTAGAATATTTTTTAGCCTCATCAAAAAATAGTGTAGAAACGAAAATGAGAGGGAGATAAGTGGAGAGGAGAGAGAGAGAGAGAGAGAGAGAGGGGGGGGGGGGGGGGATTGAATAGATAGAAAAGCTTATTTCCCCAAAGCACCGCGCTCCATCCTCGCGGTTTTACCTGGCGTTCCCACACCAACGACCGTCAAAGCGACTTTTCGCTAGACACAACGCCCTCACTGGTGACGAGTGACGAACAAATGCGAGCCAGGCTTCTCAAGGTCAAAGGTCATTATTTTGCTAGGTCCCTCTAAAGAGTATCTATTGGTCTTTCCCAAGGCCGTTTAAATGTAATCAAATAATTAACGATGTGTGGTATTTAATCATAAACTGTAAAAATATTTGTATTTTACAGCAAATCTGCTGTAGCAGAGTCGCCATAAAAAACGTATTATAAAAAACAGTTTTGTTGTAAATTTCTCCTGCAAATAATTACATGAGAAATACAAATTACATCAGGAGTAACACATTTGTTCCGTTTTAACCAACTGTGTAAGCTAAGAGCTCTAATGATTTTTTTCTTCTTCTCTTCATTATTATTAGAGGAGAAATTTTACAGCAAAACTATTAATTTTAAATACATTTTTGTATGGCGATCTGCTGACATCACTTTGCTGTATTATTTTTTACAGTGTGGTCTCAGTAATCTGGTGTTTATTAATTATAATAATAATATAAAAAATAAAAAAACAAAAAACACCCAAATATAGCAAAAAAAGATGCTTATACCGAACATTTATGAGCGAGAGAGAGAGAGAGAAGAGAGAGAGAGAGAGAGGAGAGAGAGAGAGAAGAGAGAGAGAAATAAAAATTCTAATTTTTTATGTTAATTTTCTAAATGAATAAAAGTGAGGTTCGTGTTAAGTCATCCATCAAATTACTGTTCTGTTCTTTCACTGGTCTTAAATCTTCCATTCGGATATCCATGAATATTCAGAAATTTCGCTTACATGGTGTCAATTGTGTGTGTTTGTGTGTATTTGTTTGTGAGGATGTGTGTGCGTGATGGGTGAGGGTGTGTTGCATGTGTGTGTGTGTGTGTGTCGTGTGTGTGTGTGTGTGTGCGCCGCGCGCGTGCGATGGAGGTCGATGATTGGGTTGGGGACAGGCATAACAATTATACATTGTTTAACATGTACAGAGAAAGTATCACTAAATATGGTATCGTTTGTTGATTGTTGTTTTGAATGGTTATTTTGAATCATCTTTTAATATGCAGGCCACGTTATCAAATGTTTATACGTTTTACGCAACACCAAAAAAAAAAAAAAAATAAAAAATAAAAAATCAAGACCTACTCTATATCTTTTTGGGTTGTTGTTGTCCATTGTTTAATTACAGTAAATTTGCATGGCAAAGAAGGTTGTTCAGTATCGTCATGTTTGATTCCAGTTTAAAATCAATTCAGACGCCTGAAGATGAAACTATCTTATCCTGAGGATGTACATCCAATTCGCCCTTGTAACCTTGCGCACTCGCCTGAATCTATTATATCTGGTGTTATCGTTTGCACAATGGAATAACAAAAGACCTTTTGCTCCAAATGGATGAATTGTTTTTGTAGTGAAGGAGGAAAAGTGCAGTGAGAAATGAACCCGAGATCTTCGGCATTTGTTCATGAATTTACTCGTTGTCATCATCTTCCCATCATCATCATCTATCATTAACAGCAGCAGCAGCAGCAGCAGTAGGAGCAGAAGCATCATCATCACAATTATCGCATCAGAGTCAGCAGCAGCAATCATCACCGCAATAACCATCATTAATCATCATCATCATCATCATCATCATCATCGTCAATTCGTCGTCTTTTTCATCATTATTTTCCCCATCCATTACCACTCCCCAATACCATCATTACCACACTACC
>CALNVZ010003433.1:16375259-16395490 GCA_940671915.1 Paracentrotus lividus | reverse complement strand
TTAGGTCCTCTCTAAAGAGTATCTATTGGTCTTTCTCCAAGGCCGTTTTAATGTAATCAAATAATTAACGATGTGTGGGTATTTAATCATACACTGTAAAAAATATTTGTATTTTTACAGCAAATCTGCTGTTAGCAGAGTCGCCATAAAAAACGTATTATAAAAAACAGTTTTGTTGTAAATTTCTCCTGCAAATAATTACATGAGAAATACAAAATATACATCAGGAGTAACACATTTGTTCCGTTTTAACCAACTGTGTAAGCTATAGAGCTCTAATGATTTTTTTTTCTTCTTCTCTTTCATTAATTATTAGAGGAGAAATTTACAGCAAAACTATTATTTTAAATTACATTTTTGTATGGCGACTCTGCTGACATCACTTTGCTGTATTATTTTTTTACAGTGTGGTCTCAGTAATCTGGTGTTTATTAATAATAATAATAATAATAAAAAAATAAAAAAACAAAAAACACCCAAATATAGCAAAAAAAGATGCTTATACCTGAACATGTTATGAGCGAGAGAGAGAGAGAGAGAGAGAGAGAGAGAGAGAGAGAGAGAGAAATAAAAATTCTAATTTTTATGTTAATTTTTCTAAATGAATAAAAGTGAGGTTCGTGTTAAGGTCATCCATCAAATTACTGTTCCTGTTCTTTCACTGGTCTTAAATCTTCCATTCGGATATCATGAATATTACAGAATTTCGCTTACATGGTGTCAATTGTGTGTGTTTGTGTGTATTTGTTTGTGAGGATGTGTGTGCGGGGATGGTGAGGTGTGTTTGCATGTGTGTGTGTTGTGTGTGTGTGTGTGTGTGTGTGTGTGCGGCGCGCGCGTGCGATGGAGGTCGATGATTGGATTGGGGACAGGCATAACAATTATACATTGTTAACATGTACAGAGAAGTATCATAAATATTGGTATCGTTGTTGATTGATTGTTTTGAATGGTTATTTTGATTCATCTTTTTAATATGCAGGCCACGTTATCAAATGTTATACGTTTTACGCAACACCAAAAAAAAAAAAAAATAAAATAAAAAAATCAAGACCTACTCTATATCTTTTTGGGTTGTTGTTGTCCATTGTTTAATTACAGTAAATTTGCATGGCAAAGAAGTTGTTCAGTATCGTCATGTTTGGATTCCAGTTTAAATCAATTCAGACGCCTGAAGATGAAACTATCTTATCCTGAGGATGTACATCCAATTCGCCCTTGAACTTGCGACTCGGCCTGAATCTATTATATCTGGTGTTATCGTTTGCACAATGGAATAACAAAGACCTTTTTGCTCCAAATGGATGAATTGTTTTTGTAGTGAAGGAGGAAAAGTGCAGTGATGAAATGAACCCGAGATCTTCGGCATTTGTTCATGAATTTACTCGTTGTCATCATCTTCCCATCATCATCATCATCATCATTAACAGCAGCAGCAGCAGCAGCAGTAGGAGCAGAAGCATCATCATCACAATTATCGCCATCAGAGTCAGCAGCAGCATCATCACCGCAATAACCATCATTATCATCATCATCATCATCATCATCATCATCGTCATCGTCGTCTTTTTCATCATTATTTCCATCATTACCATCCCCAATACCATCATTACCACACTACCAGCAGGCATATAACGCCGTTTTGCTACCATTTCAACTTCAGTCACCAACACTATCATCCTGCATCATCCTTATCACTCCACATCATTATTATCACCATCTTCATCTTTATGATAAACTTCTATCCTTAAAACGTAATCACAATTACCACTATTGACGTTAAAGTAAGCGACATTACCATTACTAAGACATCAAATCTGCATTGTTAATTATATCAATGTGAACGTATTTTAATAAAAACTTAGATGAAAATACTTTTTTAACTGAATTCATGATCCCCCATTTATCACGTATGTTTAAGAATCCAAGAGAAACTTAAGAATTATCTTAAAAGGTCATATTAACAAATCTATTTGTTTTGAAATTCAAATTGACTAGAGAACCTATAATCACCGTAGCTTTTGAATTATCCCACAGCCCTCATAAAAACTGGGCAATCTTTTAAATTAAACATATTCCAAATTTTCTTGAAGAATTATTGTTATGAAAACTGCGCACTTGATTATATGAATAAATACAATAATATGAACTTACTCCTATAATAATTCATATGTTTTTAAAATTACTAAAGAATTTAAACAGCTAGCAAATCCATGTAAAATGATTATTATCACTATTTTAATAATTAAACAAATTATCAAATACAAAAACGCTGTAGACAGAATAACCAAAGAAACTCAAACAAGCATTAAATAATGTCACATTTTAAAGTCCACCGTTTATTATATAGTAAAAAGGTCACGTATCAATATACTTGTGTAAAAACATGAACAGGAAACGCTCATCATTTTTTCTCACAATTTTTTTTTTTGCATCAAGAACATCATCACACCTTCATATTCTCCGCTTAATTCATGAATACACCACAATCCTGTTTCCATGGAAACATTTTATCTGATAGTCACTTGACTAAACATGATATTTACATCTCACATTCCTTGCATAAAATTACTCATTTGAAAACTTTCTACATTTGCTACAGGAAGCCTTCAGTGAAGACCGATACAGACAGACGAGTATTAAGTTACAAAAAAAAAAAAAAGTTATTACGAACATTATATTACTTGAAATTCTATTTCATCAACGGTCATTTCTATGATGTGTAATGAAGGTTTACATGAAAGTCACAAAACAGAACAAGTAATAATTGAAGCGAATTCGATTTCAATTTCCTTCGAATAAACAAAGAAATAATGTTTTTTTAGACCCTTAATAATTATGTCTATAACCGTGAAAGGACTGAAAAGTCGCAGAATAGAAATTTGGAATTCATCATGATTTTGACATTAATAAGAGTTTTTGATGTATTTTCCGGTGTGGATGAATTTAAAATTCGAATACGATACCTGATCTTGATTCCTTTTTTCAGCAACAAAATATCACATAATAAAACACAAAATCAATTACGATAACATCAAGTTCATTAGGAATATTTAATCAAGTGATGATCAATGAAAGTGAAATGTTTTAACTTATCTATGGCATTCTTTGGTATTTTTTAATCAAATAAAATACTGTTTTCCCTTTTTTTAAAAGTGAAATACACGTAGCCGATATAATGATATCCCACATGATATTTCAAAAACGTGAAACTCTGTTTTTGTAAAATAACTATCGATTTATTTAAAATCGAAGCGCAATGCAGGGCAATGCAGAACAAACGTAATCGTAATCATAATTATTGGTAATGCATAACAATGGACACAAATTCAGCGGAACCCTTAATACTAATAGGATCTTGTTTTCCAAAGGATTTTTTTTCCCGATAATGTTTAAGTTGTCAGGATATAACATGATTGTAAAAGACACAAACAGGATATTGCGAAAATTGTCTATTAATTTTCTCATCAGCAAAATCTGGTAGTAAACTATTTCTACCATCGTCTATAGTTACAGATAATTAACTTTATCACGCAAAGATGCCATTTATAACTAAAATAAACTACTCGAACAGAATGTTTTTACAACATCAGTCATCCGGATGTAACGTGGAAATTGATTCTAACATAGTGTGACGGTGAGGAAATTTCCGCTGAATAATTTTCATATTTTTTGTACGAGCCTGAACGAGCATAATTCTACACAGTGTGTTCTGGATGTGCATGGTTACAACAATCGTGACAATGGGGTTTATATTAACTTCGCAATCCCTTTTGTATTTTCTTTAAGCGGCAAGTGTTGGGTCGAAAATTAAGATTTAATAACCAAATACCACATTATTTTGATATGACATCACATCGCAAATAATTATTAAAAAAAAAAAAGTATTGTGACACAGTTTAAGAAAGAACATGAAATCAACAACATATTTGTGAAACATTTCTCAACACATCTAAAAACATTTAGAACATATTATTTGTCTTGTAACTGTACACCCCGTATAATTCAATGTTTGAATATTTACATTAATAACGATGTTTTTTTAACTACCGTTTTCTCTAATCTCTTTCCAATAATTCTCGATTTTCTTCAACTTTTAATAGCACCAATGTTTATCCGAAGTGTTTATCTGAAGTGAGAATCGTGTGATTCCCACATAAGCTATCTAAAGTACAGATGATCATGATGAAGAATAAATTATGTGTCATCGCCGGAACTCCTGGGAAAGAAAATACTTAGAAAATACTTATATTGTAGATACAAAATCGGAGAGCTATCAATAATATCATACCTTTAGAAAATAAGGCACGTGGAATGAATCTCAATCCGTCTCCAAATTTTTTTTGGTGATAATGTTAAATTTTTTTTTTACCCTCTGTAAAATGCAAAAATATTATCATAATTAAATGTTCATGTGTGCGTAATTACCTTGCAATTATAAGATAATAATAATAAAAAATGTATTCACCATAAATATTGAGATTTATAATGGTTTTTACATAAATATGTTTTTGTGTGGGAGTGCGAGGAGTGTGTGCGTGCATTCACGTGCTGAAATGCATCATGATATTTTATTATAAAATATCACGATGCACCCATGTACACTGTTTTGCATGATAAGTATACATTTTCTTCTACCGATTCGGAATTCCGGCACGAGTGACACTTTTCAAATATCTTCATGGTACTCTTTAAATATTTGAAAACTGAGAGTAGCCAACGAGTCCCAGCGTTGAGCACTTAGATAGAGATCAACTTCAGAGATGTCTGTTCTGTGTTCTATGCACTCATTGGACCACTACTCCGGTAGAAACGCATCGCTTTACATCATAAATATTTGATAATTCAATCATCTTTCTTCATCTTTTACATGGTAAAATGTACAGGAATCTGGAATTTGTATCTTTCTTAAAAATACGACGACTTTACACAGTTGCTAATCAAGATGGTCCGCTGAAGCTAGTGTACTGACCGGCGGCGTACTGGCACGCCGAGAAGGTGGGGCTCTGACGTACGGGATAGGTAAGGCCTGTCATGCTCTCCGAATGCTGCTTCGCTTTTAGGCGTAGCGATGCTATGCTGTTTGTGCACGGCTCCCGGTAGACGTATGGCGTCCCCGGCGCCGAGGCGTATGGGCAGCCTGGTGCGGCGCCAGCGGCGGCCGCTGCTGCTGCATTGTTCAGAGTGTTCAATTGCGATCCGACACCGTTCACGGGCGTCGCGGGCGAAAACGACGTCGTCATGCTAGACTGTGGATTAAAACACACCGGCTGGCTGGTCACCGACAATGGGTTGACTGAATTCAGAGGCCAGGCGAATCCTTTTGAGCTCATAGGTGGTGTAGGTTTGGAGGAGGCCCAGTTACTATATGAATAACCCGAGTACAGCCCATCATCAAAGGGTTGCATTAGTCCATTGAAATGATGTTGGCCCAGACCGTTCTTGAGTTCGTTTAGTTGATTGCGTTCACGTTTCCTCCACTTGGCACGGCGGTTCTTGAACCAAATCTGCAGCAAGATAAAAAGAAATGATGGAAAATGATAAATATCTTAAATATCGAATGAAAGTGAAACTGCATTGGTGAAGTATCCACAAAATTAAACTTTTTATCCAAATACAAATTGAAAATCGGTAAAATCGGAAATCGGAAAATTTGGAGGTAAATATTTTTTTCCGATTTTCAATTTGCATATAGATCAAAAGTTTAATTTTGTGGATATTTTAAATATCGCGTAACATATGACTGTAACTATCAGGTCCTAAAAACTAGACGAATAAAAAAAGAAAGAGAGAAGAGAATGCAAATGCCATAACGCGAATTATTTGACCTAATAACAGGTCATGACCAACAGCCTACCATTAAGGGCATAAAGCCTCCAACGTCAAAACCAATTCATGACTTATAACACTAATTAATCATTGGGTTATGATTGTAAATGTAAATGGATATATCATTAATGTAAAAATATATATTTTCAAATGAAATGAATAACATCTGGCAAAAAAAGATAAAAAATCATACGCTGCCATTGAAGGAACCACAGAATAGTAATAATACCGTACTAGTACCTAACCCCTTAAAAAAAAAAAAACGTATAAGAAAATACGATTCTTTAGGGATATATGGTAGGCCGAATGCGAACCTTGATACAATTATATATATATATATATCATAATACGCCCTTCCTATTCTGTCCAGGAAGGTGTAATTTTTTTTTAAAAAGTTTGTGCTAAACAAAACGAACATTATGATCAAAACTTGTATTACAAAAGCTCATTTGCCTATACAGAAGCCATTAGTTCACGATCTTCAAATTATTGAAAATAACCGTTCTGTTCTGCAATCAAATTGGATAGAGACCAACAATTATCATGATAATTACTCTCCCAAACCCGGTTGAAGTCGGATGGCGCACGGGTCTTAGTAGGATCCATGGATGGAGTGACCCCCCCCCCCCTGCAATCCCAATTTAGTGCAAAACGCATATGCGTATGTTTTGATCGAACGTCTTTAAAAAAAAAAAACTCATTGCATGCTCTCAGATGGTAGACAAGTTTTATTCATTATAAACGGAACCATTTCAAGACATTTGTTTCTTTTTTTTCACCCATGTATGTTTCATCACGTTGTTATTCTTAGACTCGCGGAGGAAATGGCGGCTTTGAGGAGAGCAAGCCGAAGAAAACACACTTTTGATTCAACCATCATCACTTTTCCATCTCCGATTGTATCCATACACCTGCCCTCAACGATCAAATTGAGTTGATTGTGAAGGGCACACACATGTATAATGTATACTGTAACATGGGAAGCATTTATTGCTACAAAACTTTATATCCTCAGCTGAGGGCTAGAAGTGTGTAGATTCTATGTTATATTCATGAATATGGAAATAAAAGAACGAACGAACTATAAAAAGACGAAGAAGGCAAAAATAAAGATATAAAGAGAAAGGTAGAAAAATAAATACAGAGGTGACACACGTTTCAGTGGATAGAGAAAGAGAGGAAAAGATAAGGTGCTTGATGATGCCGTTAGATGTAAAATAAAGAAATTAAGAAAGTAGAAATACAGAGATACAGAGATAGAGTGACAGAATGACGAAGAAAGAGGGTGGGGGAGATACCGAAGATACATAGCATTGGGAAATGCTTCGACGAATGCTACATCATGATTGCCACTCCAGAAAAATACATGCCGATCACAGATGATAACGATACGATGTCATTTAAATATGTTGAAACATTTAAATATAAATAACTTCTGCTGAGTTATGTAGCTCCCTTCGTAAATTTGAACGCACTTCTCTTGACTGACATGTTTGACATAATCTTCCATCAAACCCCGAAAGTCACTGTTGTCTGTTCCCTGAGCATGGTGGGATCCCAATGAAATCATCCATAGGATCCCCTCCACTCTGCCCGAAGATAGAACCCTTCCTTGGACATCCATCCCCGGATTAACCGGAGCTTCCAACTATTCTCTTCTTCATGGAGGTTTTCATGTGCACCCTATAATCCTCACATGTGCTAACTGGTAACCAGCTTCACCCCGCCAATGGATTCACCCAAGCCAGAGGGTTCTTCTCTGGTAAGTCAACCGAAGCTATAGGTTTTCAGACGCTGATTACGAATTAATGATCATGATCTTCTAGAAAGCAAACAGATTTACATGGATTTACACCCGAGCTCATTCCCTTGGGTGATAGGGCTTATCAATCTGTATTTCTAGATTGATATATTGACAGGGATGACACTTTACATCTACGTCATCTATCTTAGTACACTTCTGTACACGTCTCGAAGTTGTGCCATTAACATCGACGTTTAATCCTTTCCCAGCACTCTCAGTATTTAGAGCGAAATTTATTTAATTACTTTTAATTTAGAAGCGATATGTATGGTGGTAGTCTACAGCTTCACCTAATAAGCTGAATCTTGATATTCTTATCTGGTTAAAATAGAAACAGATGACCAAGAAATATGCAGTACCAAAACCATCACGAATATACAATCATTCAGATGCTATTTGGTATTGTTATGCGTCAAGTACAACATCAACAGTGTATCTAAAGCGACAACAAAGTGAAATGTGTTACAATTATCCAAACTCGAACAAATCAGATCACACTTATCTGAATTTCCTGCGACCACCTACTCAAAACTCATAAACTATTCATACTTTGCAAATATCATTCCAATTGATTTATGCCTCCCATAGGCGCGCTCTAAGCCCCCCTCTCAAGATGACAATATATACGATTGCAAGTAATACACCCGAATATTCTTTGGGGTCTCTTAACTTTCTCGCCAGTTCTGAATCCCTAATCGCTTCCGACAATTCGGACCTTGATGAACTTGGAAGGAAAAAGAAGGTTTCTGATCGGAAGCTTCGCGTCTACTTGTTTCGCGGCGTCTTCGGAATAGATCACTGGTGTCTGCTATCGTAGTGTGTCTTGTCCCTGATAAGGCGTTTGATAGACGCAATTGGGGTAAAAAAAGGATCATGGGAACGGGTAAAGATTGGGTAAGGAGGGGCTAAGGAATTTAAACAGATTATACAGAGCAAAGGGTCCAACATGTTTAATGACGTGACCGATGGGACGCGAGAAAAAAAAAGAGTGACGAACTGATAAAAAGGGGGGGGGGGGCAGCATTAACCTGACCAAGGAGTAAAATATGCGATAAAAGGTTAAAGAAATGCAACTGACTGACTTAAAAGAGTGAGGAACTCATCAAGGAGAAATACGAACGGGTAAAGAAGTGGTTAGTAAAGGGGCAATGAACGGATAAAAGAGGTAACGAAAGGGGTGACGAACGGGTAACGAATGGCTAAAACAGGGTGACGAACGGTTACGAGCAGGGGGTAATATAAGGGGTAAAGAGAGGTTTGAGAGGTGACAAGGAAGGGTGCTGGTGGGTGGATAAAGGGGTCACATCAATCTGTTCTGACACAAGCCCTACCCTCCCACCTCTCTGTCAGTAATACTAAAACAGGAAGGGATGTGGTAAAGGGAAACGAGAAATAAAAACACGTCTTGAGATAATTTCCATGGGATTAGATCTTTCGAACACTCGGCAAAGTGTCCAAAAAGGCCCTACTTTTAGTGATTCTTCTAAATGTTAATAATCGGTCTATTTAGCCAAAAATGCATGAACCCCTACAAAAGATGTGGAGCATCTTGATAACAATTCTACTTCTGGGCCTTTTCCTAATCAATAACACTCGGATGCCATCTT
Source organism: Paracentrotus lividus (assembly GCA_940671915.1). Taxonomy (NCBI): domain Eukaryota; kingdom Metazoa; phylum Echinodermata; class Echinoidea; order Camarodonta; family Echinidae; genus Paracentrotus; species Paracentrotus lividus. Next base: position 16,386,250 of record CALNVZ010003433.1, on the reverse strand, counting down.
CGATTTTCGTTAAAAAAACCTATATCGTTGAAATTCGAAAAGGTTAAACGCGTTCCGAGAATTCAGATTATTGCTTATACCATGTATACCAAGGAAGGTCTACACTATAACTGTAACTTTCATACCAGTACTAGGAAATAGGAAAGATCTACGCTTGATAAATTGTTAATCACTTATGATTCCTATCAAATCGTCAAGTTGCAATGACCAATAATCTCGACATTCATGCTAAAATTCGCATACATCATAACATCAAGCGAATCAGAATAATTACACCGTTCATAACATCGATCAAAGGAACTGTAAAATGTCAAACAGACCAATGAACTAGAAACTTAACACTCAAGCAAAGATGTCAGTTGCCAATCATCCTCCTCCCTCCTCCCCTTCTCCTCCTTATTCATGACTTGTTACAATAAACTCACATGAAATACAATTTCTACTATAATCATGTTAAAGTCTAGCATGAACGGACAATTTTTTAATTTATATAGGATATGGTCTGATGGTTATCTTCATTTCTGTGAGAGCACCAGCACATTTATTAAATTCACATTCAAGTATTGTTAGCACGTTCTTTACTTTCATATTGTTATTATGTGCATGGGTGTCTTTCCGGAGCTTCGTAGCATACCAGATTACTTTCGACTAATTTCTTTTAATCATAACCTAAACTTTGAAATAAACATTATCGATGGGGTCGGCATTGGATCGACATTCGCCTGAACACAGTATGACAGTACACTGCAAAAGCACAAGACAGGATTTGTTTGATTATTCATCGTTTTAACGATTTGTTACAATTTCGACCCCATTTTTCTACTCTGGATTATTCCTACCAGCATTCACTAAAGTGCATTGGGTTTTGATGCCTTCTAACCTTTTCCCATCGTTTCGTTTTATTTAGCTTGAAGAAAGACAAAACAGAAGAAAAAAGCTGACACATCGGCGAAACAAGTTGACCCGAGACACACGAGAAATCCGCCATGACAGTCTTGGGCCACTAATCAGAAAATTGCAGCGTCTCCCAAACACTACATGACGACCTGCTACCGAGTTACAACGAAAAAGAGGAGGTAAATCGACACTTCGACGTCGAAATAGAGGTGTCTGTATTACGAAGAACATGGGAAAATAAGTATTCTGCTAAGATTACCCTCGGCTTAAGAATATGGCCCACGCGTTCTCAGGTTGTATTGAAGGAAAACAGTAGCAAAATGGCAGGAATCTGACGCTGAAATATCCACACTTAATTATCTCCCTAGTGACTTTTCTTCAGTGAAAAAGATTGGGTAACTAGACACACGCCTAGCATGAACAGTGTTCTGAGTACACAACGTAGAAGATATCATCAATCGTCACCGCAATTGTTTCACCAGTTGACATCTTGCTTTATTGTATGATCATAATTTCTTTGGCGTAAAAATTAAATACTGGCCTTATCATGCTTATTATCGATTATTGCTCACACTATATAATTGAGCACGTGCTAAAGGTGTATTTCCGTTTTGTATTTAGGATATCCAATACAGGATACTCTTCTCAATCGTGACTCACACTTTTATCGATTATTAACACAATTTAATTCAGGAAAAATATCAAATAAAGTCCTACTAAGTAAAAGTTTAGGTTTGGCCCAGCTACAAAGTACACGATTTTAAAAGTACGTATATCATTGTTTCACAGCTTCAGTTGCATTGCATATCAAAGAGCAAAAAATTAAATCCCTTTTCTATCCATCTTCGTCAATACATATTTTATTACAAAAAAAAATCACACATTATCATTGAAGCTTCTCTTTAACCATTGAACTACATCATTCACCTTCAAATATACAGGTATAAAATTGATCGGTTTCGAGAGACAGAGAGCATTCCTCCATCTACCTGCGTCACTACATCGTGTAAATAAAACTTAAGGCAATATCTGTGGAGCTCTTTTTGTTGTTGAAAACTTGGTACAAGGTCATTTTTGTTATCCCATTTCTCGGTTTTACAGGTGTGAAATCTTTCGAAACTTACCGCAATACTGGTATCGATTGACATAACCATGATGCCATTACTGACTTCGGCTTTGCAAGAAAGAAATCTTTAAAAGACAGAAAATCTTTCGTCACCCTGGAATCAGCATTTGACGTCAGGTGAGGATAATTGGTACATTCGATCTGCCAAAAACCCAAGTAAAAATCATCCCCCGCTACATCCCAATTTTGCATCTCCTTTCGATCCCATATGGCCTTACATGATGTTCAACATTGAAATTGAGAATCCTCGCAGGTGAAAAGATAACAAGTTTGTAAATCTGTGTGAGAGAGATGCTCTTTAAAGACACCATACCGCAGATGCTGGGGCCACCTCACCTGTCTGAAATTTCTTATTGCAAAGCTTTCTCCGGTTTTACAGACACATTTGATGACAATTTCTGTGGAAGGTGTCGTTTTGACCACGAGGCACCATTTTGTTTGGGTCGCAAAAACACTGTCTTGACCTAACAAGTCTCATGACATTTAAAAACAATTTTTTATAAGTTTCCTCCCATCTAGAAAGTAAAATAATGCACGCATGGAAGTCGCCTTACACCTTCTAACACCCCCTACGTACTTTCGTAATGACCATTTTGGGGAAAACATCTACCTATATTATCATGTACATGTACTTGTTCATCATAGTTTCGGAATGGTTGCAGAAAATCTTCATGCATTGTTTTATAAGAGGACAAGATGTCTATCGGAAAACTCATAGAGAAAAATCACATTTAAAAAAAAAAATCGATATTCTTTAAATAAAGACCATGCATTACGAACCTACTAGACCCACTGTTATTCTACAAATTTGATGAATAATCAGGAAATAATATATTGGTTCGCAACGAAGTTTTGAGAGCTATTCAAAGTGTGAAATACTACTTTAATGGGCCATCTTGCCAAAGATTATGTTATTATTATAGTTTCTAGATAACTAACGCTAGAGAATGAATCTTAATCAAAGCATATCAAATCAAGAAGTCATCTAGCTTTAAATGACGACTATATTAGTCGACTTCTGATGTGGAAAGGATATGGAACAACATGGAAGATGGTTCGTATTTCTTCCCCTTTAAATCTTTAAATTCATCAGGTAGGTATGAAAATGATTGTGTGTCATCTGCGCGCGGGATGGGTGACGATGGCGCGTTTTTCATCACTTCCCAGCATGCAGTGCGGGGCAACATGTTATTTGAAGGAGCCCTTGACATGGCGTGCACAAATAATACGCTCCAAATGCGACGAAGGCTCGAATTTCCTCCCCTCGTTGGGCACGCTATATTACCGACCAGTGTTGGTGTAAGCGATGTGCTAACAGGTATGAAATTATCGAATGAATGAGCGCCACCCTGGACCCGGCTAGCTTCGGCAACCTCAGGTTTGTGGTGCTTTGGGGTATCATTTTTTAATAACGACAAACGCAGGAGGTAGCTGAAGTGATACATTATTTTTATTAGTTTGCATTGCGTGGCCAATTTGAGGCTCCCGCCTTGTAAATGAATCAATAACCTAAGAAGAGAAAAAAATAAGTGAAATAAAATATCAATTAAAAGAAAAATGCAAATTTTACAAAAAAGTATCTAATAATATAGAAGCTGCAAAAATTATCAAACATACAAGATTGTAAATTTTATTTGGTCTTTGTCGTACAAATATTGATGGTTCTGGTGCAAATTGGCATCATCTGTAAGATTTGTTAATATTGTAAAAAAAAGTCTTCAAGATGGAGAATCTTTCAAACATCTTTTGTTGAGATTTGTACCGAGATGCACAACGGAAGGTCGACGAGCCTGCGAATATACACACAGATATACAAAGAGAGAATAGAAGGAAAAGCAAGCCGAGGAATCGAAAGGTGAAATAAAGTGACGGGGCGAGCGAGAGGCAGGCGAGAGAAGATGAGTTTACTTGTATATTCTGGAACTGAATGACAGGCTGGCCAGATTGGTATCGTCGGCATGTCGAGTTTTACACCTGGTCGGCGAGGAACAAAGAGGTCTCGGCGGGGTAAGGTGAGGCGAGGGATGATGGGTTTCGGGGGACGGAGGAATGCCACAACATCGGAGCGATAATGCGGCGTTGACACCCCGACCGCGCAGGGTGACGAATGACGAGGAAAGAGAAAGGCAGAGTGACTTTTACCCTCCGTTTCAAAAACACCATGCTCTTGTACTTGGTCTTGACTCTTTTCTCACAACTATAAGGGCTACAAAACACCAAATTACATTTATGGACTTGGTGGCATTTGTAATTTGGGGCGGGACTCGTTGACATTTGCAAAATTAAAAAAGACGCACCTAAATATAATATCTCATCGTACTAACGCCGTAATACTTGGTAGTAATGAGATGCACCATACAGAACATTATTATGGCGGCGATACTAATCGAATCTACAATTCAATCATATGCATACTGTGATGTTTCAACATGCGCAAGATAAAGTTAGATGAAAGTAAACCAAACATTTAAGCTGAATTAAAGGTTTAAAAGAATCCATACATGAAGCCCTTCCAAGAAGCTAAAGATGGCGTAGTTTAGGCAACGCCATGAGATTTCCATATCCGATTGATCAATGAAATCTAACCGGCGCTTTCATTAATTGCCTCGTCCATTGGTGCATCTCGGTGCAAATTAGTAACACCTTCGTGTCGTGCTATATCTGGTATCATCAATGACCATTTCACATGGGAAATCTAAGGTTGGCATGGGATTAGTAACACCTTTGCGACGTGCTATCTGGTATCATGCGCCGACTAATAGCCAATCAGGACGCTTCTCTTAAACTTTCCAACATCAACCGTATCCTGACTGGCTAATCCTGGAATGCTGGTACAGTTGTACGAGACTCTAATTCAAAATGAGTTATAACACCTAGTATTTTGGTAACAATATTTTATTAGAATCCCAGATAAATGATAAGTACTTGAAAAGTATTAATATACCATGGATAGTGAGCACATAATGGAATTCAAACCATGGGTAGGCGCAACCCTTCTTTAAGATTCTCTTGATTATAAGATGCTGAGCCAGATTAGTTTAGAGTGAGCATCTTGTCCGTTCGTGCAACTGAACATCTAAAGGATTCTACTTTAGCATGTTTCCACGTCAACCAACTTTTGCCATCATTTAGCACATCTATCGATACCCTTCACTATACATTTTATAAAAACACAAACAAGTTCAATATTTCTCATAATTATTTTTTTCCAGACAGTCAAACTTTGAAAAATTTGAAAAATGTCCATCATTGTCATACTGATCAGGCTCTGTTCTACGTCTCAGATGTGAAGGGCGCCAAGGCTTCCCTTTGGTCCTGCTAATTGTGCTTCAGCGATGAGGGTAAAGCGATATTGAGCTCAGGGAGGATGGTACGCTCAGGTGTGGTCCAGTACAAATAAACAGATGAAACAGCCGCCGCTGTAGCCTTTCCATCCTGAAGATGACACCGACATTGAATCCGTGTGTGATGATTACGGTGAGGATAAACCAATGTCAACTTCGAGAGACGATGTAATAACAGAGGATAGTTAAGTTAATTAACACATTGCCTTCCCAGTCCAAGAGCATTGCCCATGTGTGCCCTTTCTTTTCCTCGTACACCTCAGACAACCATTTATGGAGAGGGAAAAGCTGTTAGCCTATCTCTATTTCTGTTCTATGCCAAAATCTATTTGGTGACGTATATATCAATTATTTGTTTATTTCAGTTAAAAATGTGGGATCAGAGGTATTTGTTAAAACGCATTTGAACAATTTTGAAGGTGCTCAAATCAAAATGCATGATATTATTTGAAATATCTAAATGTTATTTCTCTCTTTTTACCATAAATTATATAATGTATAAGCGAGAAATACATGATTAAAATGAGTTCAAACGTAGCTCTCCATTGTCTTTTCTTTCTTTATTGAGTGGACCCTACTAGAAAGGTCCATGTCCAATTGCGAGCTTTCGGCCATCACTGAACCCTTATCAATCTCCAAGCAAATCAGATTAAATACGAAGTGATCACGAAAACAGCAGTAACAGTATTTTTTGATACGTAGGACATAAAGGGTTTCGTATTTCAATTGATTTGCTTGTTAATGTAGGCCTGTAAAGTTCTAATGATGGCCGAAAACTCGCCATAGGAAAAAAAGGAGAGCTACGTTGAGACTCATTTTTTTTTCGCACTGCGAAACACGTTTTTTCAAAGGGCACCTTACGGTGTAGCCCTTCATGATTCTGCACTTGATGTATTGTTTGTTCGCTTATTTAATTGATTTAATGTTTCCTACAAAGGCTTGATTGTTCCATAATAATATTATCTTCTTCGAATGCTTTATAAATAATAAAATAAATAAATAAATAAATTAAAGGGGGAGAATTCAGAGTTCATACCTTGGAGGCGCCACGAAAAACAAGATAAACATAAACATGTATTATGTGTAGCCCTATTGCCTAAAATCCGGGAACGCCGCAATGAATATATACGAAAGGACATTTAAGATTTATAATGTAAAAAAAAAACTTTCTAAATCATTTTGGCTCTTTATACTTAACTGACTTTCGATTAGCTATGATGCCTCAGGAAGGCCTTAAATTTGCCACGAAAACAAACCAAAACGACAAATGTCACAGGTCACTGACTATTCTGTTTTTATTATTGGACAATATTTGACATAGACGGAGGTCTTCTGTCCTGCAGATCATTTAAAAAGCCAAGAAATTAAGTTTTTCCTGTCTGGGGAAGCATGAAGGAGACACGGGTGGTTACTAACAACGAGACAGAGTGAGTGTTAAAAGACTACACTATCGACAAACTCATCAACACACCTTATTGCAATGGAAGCATCCGTCAAGGAACACGAGAAATAGACCCATGGGACAGACAGCACCAAGACTCGTTATCATTTTAAACATTTGAACTCTTTTTCCTGGCGGTGCCTGCCAAGCTTGGGATTGGGGATTTCAAATAAGCGTGACTAGGTTCCGATAGTGACATTCGATCCACACTCAGACGACTGTCGCCCCTTCCCCCAATGCAGCAGGGATACTGTTCTGAGAGCATAATTTTGTCAGAAATTATTCAATATTCATCCCATTGACTCTGAATTTGTTTCTCCTCTTCCGGCTTGTCTGTCCCTCTGCATAGGCAGCGTGACGAGTGAAATATGAGCCGAGTATGACAACCGTTTTTCTTAGAGATAACAAGATGGGACGATAAGACGAAAACTAGTTTCGGCAAGACCTCAGGAAAGGAGGGAGGCAAGTCAAACAGGAAGGCGGCTCGTAAACGCGTGACTTCGCTGATTACCATTCACATTGAGATATGACTTTAATTGAATGGCGATGTGAGGGAGAGCAGCGAAATATGATCGTTGGGCATTTGGGTAGCATAAATCAACAATTTTCAGGGCTCGATCATCTCTTCACTCTCAGATATGAGAAGATAGCAACCGTGCTCCCTCATGTTCTCAGCTCAAAGGGTAACGCACTGACCATGCCTCGCCGTTGAGCAGGCGACCAAGTGCAGACGAAAAAGGCATAACACGTGTTTTCGGCTACGTTGAGTGACGCTCTGAAGATCATAGTGGACGGTAAACTTGTCTATCTCTTCCCCTCCTCTCTCTATCCCTTCCTCTCCTTCTCCTAAACCGGTATCATGCCTGGAGCTATTTTCCATCTTCTCAATTCCCACATCTCCTGTAGGATAAGGGCGGAAAACACCACACTGAGGAAAATAATATCCAAAAAATCATATTTGACAGACAACAGAGTACATCGCGAAGGTCATTCTTGAGCTCTTCAGTATCTCGCCAAGGCGAAATTTCTCGGTGAAGCACTTTTACCCTCGGGCGATTGTAGCCGGGGATACACCATTTAAATATCTTTCCGCCATTGTGTGTGGTTTTAATAGCAAGATTCTTTGCTTTTTAACTTGAGTACGATAGAGGGGGAGAGAGTGGGTAAAAAAAGTTTATATGCATAGCTGAGATGTTTTCGGCACTTATTCACGAGTAAAAGTTTTTTGTTTTTGTTTGACAGCACCGAGATTTGTCTGTGAACTTGATGAGTCAAGGGAAAATAATGCCGAAATATGTGGTTTAAAATCTTACCCGTTAGTGACTGAAAAAAAAACCTCAATGGAAAGAAAAAAGGCTACATACGGGAAGGAAGGATGAAACCACAGCCAACCTAAACTTGCAGGAACATGAGACATTTAGCATGTTCGGCACTCATTGTGGCACTATACAGTGCGTCCCAAATAACAGTAAACCCAACTTTGAGAGCCTCGAATTAAAATTGTATTACTATGTGTCATTAATGTTCATATCATGACAAAGAGTAACTCATATTCTATCTAGTGATAACAAAATTATGTCTGTACTGTCATGGATGACTGAGCACTCGAGTTCTGAACAAAACTTTGGCCAAAAACAAATTGTACCAAGTTAAATCAGAAGCAACCCTAGCTTTCTGACCATTCATTCTTTGTGTGAGGTCAGCCTTCCTTATAGTCCATTCGTAAGTCACAATGGATTTCTTGGACTATTGATATGCAAGGGCTGCTTTTACTCAAACTTGATACAGGGCAATTTTTACGCTTGTTTTTTTAAAGCCCAAGTGCTCAGTCATCCGTCACAACACAGGTATAAGTTTGGTATCATTGAATAGAAAATGACTTACTCTTTATTATGAAATAAATACCAAGGTCACATAAGCTATGAAACTTTAAAACGAGGCTCTCAAAGATGAGTTTACTTTTTCTGGGACGCACTGTAGTATAATAATAAGGATAATGATAATAAAACGAAACATGATCATGTCATGATTGCGGTTGATGAAACAACATTTTTTCTTTTTACACCAGACCCCCAAAACAACACGTCTTCATGGTGTTTTCATGTAGTTGTTAATAACATAAATAAACCTTTACAAAGGTTACGTTTTTACTTGTTAACATTATTTCTTTTCTTTTTTTACAGTCAACACAGTCAAAAGTAACTATAACATTTGTTTCCTCTAATTGATAATGTATAAGGGATCAAATATCATCTGCTATTTATATATAATAGGCATTCGTGGCACTGTGGCACCCCGGAATGCCACACTAGCTGTGTGTGTCTGTCTCTTGTTATACTGTCCGCATCATTAATCAACATTACAATCTTTCATCTCAACTCACTAATGACATATTGAATTTAAAGTCCCGACAGAGCTTGAACTAATTGAAGCAAGTGCGTCAAGTAGAACGAAGAATTAACCCATGTACGCATTATGCACATTTAGTATCATGACATTGTCAATGTCATTTCATGTCATACCTGCAACCAGAAACACAATCATGGCAATGTCAAAGATCAAGTTACATGTAAGCCTACATCTAATTTCTAAGAAATTAAGAGGGGGAGGGAAGAAATAATCTATTTCACATTTTTCTCATTCTAATGCTAATATTCAATGGTAATATTCGGTGAATATCGTGATTTACGCCTATATGGATAAGAATTTTGTCTGTATTATTTTATCAATAAGAATGTAATTTGGATAATTCAGATAGTTCTTACGCACTGTTTTATCGTAAATAGTTTATACAGCTATAAATAGCAGATATTATTTTCTGTTCCATTAAATTTTCTCCGGCGACAATCGCCCCGCAATAAATCATGTATGGAATGATTTTAGCCCTGGATTTAAAATCATACCCAACCCAAACCCTAAACAACAAAATCCTATGGCAACTCTAACCATGTAACTTAGAAAATAAAGCCCGGAAAATTATTGTCGCTTCATGCTAATTCATGATATCATGTTTATAGGCTATAACTTGTCCATCGATATCGTAATAATGCAATGTTGCTAAATAACTAAACCATATATAGAAGACCATTGGAGGAAGTAAATCACAAGATATTTGATGTTGTTCTCGAAGATTTTGATGAGCATCCAATTAAACGTTTATCAGGGCATGAAGACACCATTTCTGTTCCGCAGTGGTTGTGAATTAGAGCAGAAACATCAGAAGTAAAACAAAGGGACAAGTGACTGATGGTTATAATAAGTATGGTAAATACAGCTGTTTTTTATCCGAAAATAGCTATTTCAGTTCGTTTTATAAGTTTATGAAGGGTTTCAATCCACAAGGACTAAATCCATTATATTTATGAAAATGGACAACATTGAGGTACGTACCTGAATTTTCATAGAAAAATTATAATAATAAGCAACTTTCAATATTTTGGTAAAGAAACATTCTTTAGTCGTGGAATTATTTTTTTTTTCGAGATGAACCTATTCAAATCATATTGTTTTGTTTTTTCTTGAAAAGGAAGGATATTTAATAGAAAGAAGAACAGTATCGTAATCAATGGTACTTGACAAACACCTTCATATTTCCGATGTGATTTCGTGATTTCTTTATTATTCTATTTTAATTAACATGATTAATGATATCATTAATGAGATAATTGCGATAATCATAACAAATAAGAAAATCCGTAGGGAGACAGGGGATGGAAGTTACACGGGTCAGTTGTTACAGTTCTCAGTGCGCTAAGTTGGAACAAGAGAGTTCGTGCTAACTGGCATCTCTATACAGCCTACACATAGCTGTGATGAACTGCCGGTCGTGAGGTTTCTCCGTTGTTTTATTAAAAAGTAAATCAACAAAAACCATTTTTTACAGTTCCAAGTGATTTTTTGACAAACATTTAAATATGTAATAGTTCTTACAACTGAAGGCACATGATGATGGTCTGGTATTGTGAATATAGTACATGTATGTCACTAATATACCCCTGAGCCATGCCCTGAAATTCTACCTAATGACGAATAAAAGCAATACATTGCTCCATCATTGAAACACGTTGATTTTATTTGTAAAATCACCCAACAGCCTACCCCATGTCGATGTAACAACCTACCCCAATTACATTACACATGTAAAGTAATTTTGTTTCAATTTTCTGGTGTTAATATTTTGATA
>CALNVZ010003433.1:16358699-16374351 GCA_940671915.1 Paracentrotus lividus | reverse complement strand
ACCCAAAATGGAGTGTGTGAGTACTTTCATTAGAATTATCTGGCCCAAAATGTGAATTTTGTAACGTCCATCCCCGGTCTCCCCTATATTCTTGACGCAAAATATAGATTATTAAACAGAACTGTATGGTCTTTGCATTTTTTTTTTTTTACATTTCAAAGTATCTAACAAATTCAATAGGCCCTAATATAATTGTAAAATACTCTACCAAATAGCAAATATCGTTTTGTTGTCCAAACATTCAGATTTGGTCATATTGCTATATCATAATTAATATAATTTGCCTTTGATTGTATGTGGACTGTGGTGAGCTTTGTAGGACCTAAGTATTTTGTAACCGTCTAATTATAGTGTAATTAAGTCATCTTCTTGGATTGATCCTTTAAGATGCACTTTTCCGCGACTCACCGTAACCCGAGCTAGGTTTTCTTCGATTCATCACGTCGTATTTAGGCCGCTGGATAAGACAGGCTGTTAAAAAGCATGAGCTATGCGCGCGAGATTGACAGGCAGCGCGCGTGCGAAAACTCCGGGAAGCTCCGGGGTCGCAGTCCACTGATGTGCCGCTTGGTCTCGCGTGGGCAGCCATCGAGATCAGTTTCACCAGCTCTAACACGCAAGCGAGTCCTGCCCTTTCGTTTTTATTTCATACCCGAACTAATATTTCCATCTTCTCGTCTCTCATCTTCTACCATGTCTACGGGGAAAATACCCAACAACACAAAGGAGTTCATCCCACTGACAACCCCAAACTCCTTCGTATCGTCTAGATGTCTAGAAAGTACAAGTGGTACTTTGCGTTAGGGTCTGTTGTGGAACCTTTCTATATTTTAACCCTAATCAATTCATCTACCTCCTTAGATCTATTCCCAAATCACCAAGTTGAACTTGAATACGCTAGGGACTCGACAGCACTATTCCTTTAGTCAAGAATGTCGACATACAACTTTGATCTTACAGCTTTTCTATTATGACGAGACGAGCCGCAGCTCTGCCATTGTTTCAAACAGGACCAGAAGAGATTGTTCTTCTATTGAAAATAGGGGAGGGAGGGTGGGGGCGCTTGATGGAGAAGAATGCATGTTCTGAAAGTTTGTTGGAGAACGACAGCGCACCGCAAGTCAGTAAATATGAGAATAGTAAATGATTGGAGTGATCAAAGTTGACATGTGCAAAAAAGCACTCAGTTACTCCCATAAAACAAACGCACATCAAGACCGGGGTGATGAAACGGAATTGTCTTCCGACTTGACTTCGGCACAGAAATAGAAGTCGAAATCAAGAGTAATCTTGATCCTTACAACATGACGCCATTTTGAATTTGCACTTCTGGTTCTTGTACTTTAGTTGACCAACTCCTCGTCCTAATACTACATAGTTTCCCTTTCCTCTCCCACCATGGACACATTTTTTTAACATGCAAATATCTGATTGAATGCTTTTGGAATATTGTTCTGATCTAAAGACATCCTCTTATGATTCGTCTTTCAGTGTTTACTCATTAAAAAATTATTGTAAGTGTTTTGATCGACTTTGAAAATTTACCATGATAACTTAATTGACTTTTTAGGATGCAAATACCAACGAATGGAGTAAAAACAATTATCTTCGAGTTATATCAAAATCTATGTAATTTATTAAAACCTACCTAGTATCCTCTAAATTTATAATAAGGTATTCAATATCATATTGCATCTTGACTGTGATAACTTTAGCTCCTGCCTTTAAATAAAAAAGAAACTGTATTGAAAAAACTTTTGACACCCATACGCTTCAGAAGCCTTCTCCTAATTAATTTTAAGTTAATAAAAAAGTATATGAATTTAATACTGATTAAACATAACTCTGATTTTTTTTAAAGAACGATGTTGTGATTACCAGACAGTGACAATGCAATATAGACGAATCTTATATGAAAAGATAATTATTGATGGAACTTATGTGTAGACCGAAGGGAGAAACGTTCCTTTGCAATAATATTTTCATCTATGATACCCGTTTCCCAGTCTTTCTACAAATGTGCAATGTACTTTCTAAAGACAATGTGTACCAAAATAAAACTAATTCCAGTAATTCATCATTCCAGTAACATAGTTCTGGCGACCTTTACTAACCCGTAGTGATATCAGTCCGCATATGTGTCTCTCTATTTCATATCAGATTGCCCATGGCAGTTACAGGTCCCGGCGTGAATCGGTTCGAATTGAATTAAATGACCCCTATTCCCAAGATTACTAGGCCTGTTTTTTCAATTTTTTATATACCTCTATTGTAATTTTTGCAACTTCTTATACAGCTTTTACAGAAAATCTAGCGATCTATTTTTCGGTTTTCCTTCTGCGCAATTACCATTTCCAAATACTTACGCCTAAAGCTACGCACGGGGCTGTACTATTCATTTCTCGGTCAACAAACAATATAACACAGCGCGCATCGTATGACACGCACGCACACGCACACTCACTCACTCACTCACCCACCTCGACACCCTACGCACACATCTCTCCCCGCGAAATAACAGCCTCGAGATAATTGATAAAACTGAAACAGCAAGACGAGTTGACATAATGCTTGTTCCCCAGAAGAGTACAAATAAACTCTTCATGACATATTTCTACAGACCATTATCATCATGATCATTGCATTCACGTCAAATAATAAAGTAGTTTGAGTAAGCCTTTCAGTAAACAATTTATGTGAAATATTAATTTTCATTACAAAATGGATAAATTAACCCTTTTTAATCTAGAAAAGTTTACTTTCGTGGCTATAAACATGATAAAAAAAGAGCTCAAGTCTCAACAAATTTAGACATTTATGAAATTTGAAAAGTCTCAATAATACTGATATTTAGTTATGAATATATAGGGCAATACATTGACCAATAAATGCTATATGATGATTCACATCATAATATATTAACATTCCACTTTGTTGGATGAAGAAAATATTTTTATTGCCCTTCATTTATAATTATGAATAATAAAGAGATGTTATGAATTGTGATTCATTTACAGAATCAAAGGGCACAAAAGGTTGTTGACTATTCACGAGATTCGCTTCAATATTACTCATTTCATAATCCTCGTTTTCTCATAGGCCTATGATTTAAAAATTAGGAGCTAATCAAGGTATCAAATGTATATTTCTGCCTCTTTCTAAAAACGAACATTTTCTTTATACTTCAGTTGGGACGCGCATGCGCAATCAAGGGCTTGATCGGAAACCGTCAATTTATTCCTTTTGTAACGTAAAGCCGCACCAATTGTCCAATTACGAACTCCACCCAAAACCCCTCGTGAACTTCGCAATAATTTACCTTAGGGCGCGTCCTTTTCGTTGTCAAAATATGTGGAAAAGGTATAACAAAATACGTGTCATGTGTTCATGCGTGTCCTATTGGGAGCATAATGAGTAGAGAGCGGTTGGATATGCTGGAAGAGTGGGGGGGAGGGGTGGGGGGCTGCATTATCTGATATTTTGAGAAGTTTGAGATCAATATATATATGGACATTTTATTTCCAATGTATATCTTAGGTACAGCCCGAAATTACTTTTAAGAAAATATAGGCCTACAAGCTTTCGTATAATAATAAAAACAAATAACAAATTGGTATGTTATACATGTATTGTTACGATGGCTATTCCATGTTATCAATTTCCACCATTACAGCTAATTTCTAAAAACATAAAGCGTTAACATTATTCGAATGAAAATTCAAAATTCGCATTTCAAATTCTCTGTGGTCGAATATAAATAATGAATTGTACAATGTGGATGTCATGGTGTTTTTTTTTTCTCCTTTTTCTTTTTTAGTTGACCATCCTCTATTAGAGAAAAAAGGAGACACTCAAAAAGTTTACAAGTTGAGCATTATTTCCTCTGGTTTAACTATATATATTTGATTTGAATTGATTTGATACTTTATTTATTGCCATACATGTACCATTTACAATTTTCAACATGTATCATCATGTGTATAGTTAAATTGAACTTGGAAAATGGGATCGTCACAAACAAATCTTGAATTTACGTCGTAATAAAGGAAATCCCAAAAACCTTACATAGCTTCGAAAAGTTTGTGGTTTTATTTTATTTTCTCATAGGTCTGCCTTTCTTGCGCCTAAGAAAGCCAATTGATTGACGCCAATGTTGATGAACAACTGTCACCAATATAGACCTACCCATAATTAATTACTAATTAGTGGATCGTGGATAATTTAAGATGTATTACTCATTTTACCCACAACTATCCCGGAACCCTTCCTCTATTACAGTCAATTTAAAGACTAAAATCATTATTGTTACAAAAGAAGAAGAAGAAGAAGAAGAAAAAAAAAAAAAAAAAACTGCTACCTTTTGGATGCGTCATACAGCTGAAAAATTGGGGTCTGCACTGATATCATATTGAATTGGGAAATTAAACATTTTATCTCTGTAACATGGATTGATAATAAAATAAAGCCGATTTATTTCAACGACCACTGGACAGAAGAAACAGAAGTGAAGGTCCGCACCCATGATAATTCTAGAAATATACTTAGGAAAAGTAAAGGACTACTGCCGATATCCATTTAGGAAAATATAACAATGCGTCTTTAAACCAAACGTTTGTAAATCGAAAGGAGCTTCCATTTCCATTTGTATTCTTCAAATATCAGTTTTATGATACCCGGACAAAAATTAAACAAACATTGCAATTTTTTAACAAGCCAAAAAAAAAAAAAAAAAAAGTTAAAGCAACACTCCTAACGAGATTTTGGATTTAAAAATGTGTTGCTCTTTAAAAAAAAAAAGTAAATGTCCCATAAGAAACTAATATATTACTTAGCCCTCTTTGATTTATATCAATATCTCAGGCGGAAATATACAGAAGAAGAAAGGAAAATTATTGATATATGAATCACACTCTAATATAGACACATCAAGAGGTCAAGATAAAATACAGATGGATGGCAGTCGGCTATACAGATACACATTCGAATTCAATTTGTATTTCAGGGAATCGAAACTACATTTTCGTGTCATTTAATTGTCCGTCAGTTAGCCAGGGACTGAGTGAGTAATATACCAACATTTGGGGTGCAATAGCTGAATTGTAAAATATTAAACAAGGGAAATATTTGTATTTCTTTGTGTTTGAACGGTTAATCCTCGTTTTGGTTACGAAACGTGAAGTCATCGCTGTGTGGTTAGAATTGGAGAAACTTGATATTCAAGCATTGCGCGGTAAAAGTGCAAACGAGTTGTGGGTGGTTCGAAAAAGAAAACTGACGTTAATAACCTTCAATTGTCTCTCGTTTAATCTCTTATGAAAGACAAAAAGATATATTGAAATCACTATTTCGGGTCTGTTTTACTTTTAGAAGGGAGAGGCGAAAAGTGACAATTAGTTAGGGGATGATTTAGCTATCTGTGAATGAGAGCGCGCAGCCTTGATGGCAAGCCGAAATACGCATCTTCCGAGATGGATTTCCGAGGGATTTGAAAACGAGTTCGCGAGAAAAGATGAAATTGGAAGGTACAGTTCGTCGGAGGTGCATTTATCACCGCTCCAATTTGTAGTTGTAATGATCATTGATTTCGAGTAATTACGTGGTTACAAAATGGATTAGGTCAGTCAGGGTGACTGCCCAGTTAACTGTTTCAAAAAGAAATCAGATTCTTTCAGGTATTCGTGACATAATGAGTCATCAGTTCTGAGACGTTTAACAAGGTTCTGCAATGGGCCACTTGCTACAACCCTTACCTTCTACAATGTACTTAAATGGCTATATTCTATATACATACATACATACCGCCTTCCCATGCCATCTCATCTCTTTATTATATACTGTAATTATTCATGGCTTTAAAATCACTAGAAATGAAATTTTTTATTCAATGGTAGGATTGAGATGTTCACATGATGATTTGAATCACAATACTGTATGGTTTGTAAAAAAAAATATGGAGTAATAATTAAATCATTTATTGTTTAAATGACAAGACAACTTTTATAAATATGTAAACGTGAATTACTATTTTTTTTGGTGTAAATTCCTTACGAAAACAGCTGACAGAGTATAAACTTGATATATAGGTTCCATATTGGTTAACAATGCTAATATTTCCCTTTCAGTCGAATTTTGGTTTAATTTATATTATATTCAAGACAAGAAGAAGATGTTTTAGCACAAAGAATTGCAATTCAAAAAGGACTACCTTTCCGTATTGATTTTTTTTTTATAGTTATTTGGTTGACGTCATCTGTTAAATTTAAATTTCCTCGTGCACTAGACGTAAAAAAAACAAACATTATTGTAATCCCTCGAATTGCTACCCTTGAATTTGATCTTCTTCTTTATCACATGTCATGCCCAGTTGCCAGGCAAATAATCAAAACAATTTGTACATTTACACCCACACGTTTAATTCTGTGACGTCACATATTACGTGTGATGTTTATGGATATATTAACACGGCTCAATATTTTGATAAGATTTCATTGGTTCCTTTCATTGTTATGAGCGAAAACATAACTTTTCGAAGAAATTGTTGCAAAAACAATAATTAGCAAAACTGCTAACATGTTAAATACAATAATGCTCAAAAGCATAAATAGGCTTAAGGCTACGGTAAGAAGAAGGATATGCCCTTATACTTATACAAAGGTTGGAATAAGCATTTAGCCCTCATATTTATTTATTCACAATTCATTGCATATACTCTCTTATCTATTTAATAATAATTTTATCTAATTGTTTAAAATATTGAATTATCTTAACCGATTATTTTATATTTTATCTGATTAGGTATTATCCAATTCATCGTAAAATTAATTATTTATCAATCATTAATTCATAATTTATTATTTATTATTATATCATTATTTTAATTGATTAATTATGATTTTATTTACTTATTTATGATCTGTCTTTCCATTTCGGATTTTTATATTTATATAATTATCTACAGGTTATTCTATTCATTTATTCTATAATTTATTCAATTATATAATAAGCCCTTATGATTCTTCCTAATGTGTCTTCCTTAAATTAGTAACTGTCTTGTAGAAACAGTAAATATCTGTTCGGGCCTTAAAGTCATATATATTGAAATCAGTTATGCCCCTTTTCTCTTCGCAAACGATAAAGACATCTTTCTTCATGCATGTATGAAATGATTCTCTGACTCGGAGGAAATGAGGCAACGTATTTTAATCCAAGTGCCGTTTGAAATTTTCTCATTATCTTTAGCAAGCGCGACATTATTTGTGATGAAAAAAATAAAGAGGTGATGATAAATGAGTGAAAGAATGAGTAGTTATGACTTCTGTCTAGCGCTTTGTTAATACAAACATCCGGTGACAGATTGATATCATGTTCACCATGTTCATGGTTAATGTTGTAGGTTCGTAGGAAAGGTGAGGGGAAGCGAAATTATATGTTGCTACAAATTAATGGACGATTGTTTATCAAGGTATTTGAGACATATTGTCACGGCTGATTTAAATTACCATTTTTTCGGCAATAAAAAAAATTTATATCAAAAAGACGTATAAATTGGAGCAATTTTAAATATTATTGCAATTAGTATAAAGACATTTACAGGCCTATACATCTCCATAGGGCTAGTGGTGTCTCATATGTGAGTCATTTGTAAAAATAATGTTTAAATTTCGCATGAATTCTAGTAAATTGACGATCCCCCTGTCCCCCCTCCTCAAGTAAATAAATCAATAAATAAAATAATGAAAATAATTTCTTTTCCTTCCCCCCCCCCTCTCTTTTGAAAAAATGATCGCAGATCTTCAGTGTTCCACGGGAAAGAGCTTTGCCATTCAACGTCAGATACATTTGTTCGATTCTCGGCAGAGGATTCTAAGTATTTTTTCTTTCAAATTTCAGAATTGATTATATTCTACACTGTAAAAACGCTGTTTAGAATATTTTAAACAACCGAATGTTATGTTTAAGCCGGTCACTCTAACTACTTCCGTTAAGAATTTTAAACAACGTTCTTAAAATTTTAAACAACCGAAGTTTGAAATTTAATTTGAAGCCCGATTTTCAATGGTGGCGGTTTAAAATTTCACCAACATTGTTTAAATTTGTATTTAAATTTTTACAGTGTACACATAAATACTTACTCTAACTCGTGGTTCCGTTAAACTCGTCCAAGCAGCGATTTCTTCTCTCGTCGACATATCAGGATATCGATTCCTTGCGAAGTTTGCTTCTAGTTCTTGAAGTTGTTGACTCGTAAAATGTGTTCTCTGTCGTCGCTGGCGGCGCTTCTTTCCGTTGTCCTGATCCCCATCGTCGCCGGCATCGGGATCGTTGCACGATTTCTCACAATTTCCATCTGAAAAATTAGGAAAATTAAAACAAAATCCAATTTTAAATAAGAAGATCCAACATAATGGCAATCAAGATTATGATTGTTAATAGTATTGTAATGTTCAAATGTGTAAGTACCCAGTAGCAGTATAATGCGGCGGTCACAACTCGTCGTAGGCTACGGGGCACGTGCCATCAACGTAGCCTGCGTTGCACGTACAATGATCACAGGTGTTTGGTACAATTTCTGCGATTCCTGCGTTTCTGTAGTAAGGGTATTGGAAAAACTTCCTTCACGTCGTACATGCAACGTGCTCCGAGGTACCTTGCGCGGCAGATTTTTCTACGAAATCCATCGTAGGGAGTTTGCACGTCGAAGGTACGGGCGAGTTGTGACCGCCGCATAAATACAAAAGATACAATTATTTGATTATGTATTCTATTATTTCGTTTATGTCAACTTCTATCATGTTAATCATTTAAAAATGTTTATGCAATGCGCTATATAAATGTAAATTATACTAATTACTATTATATAAGTCTCAACATGGAATCATGTTGGATAACAAAACATTAATGTTTTATACAGACACAAAAACAAAATTTCTTTTTCCTTTTCTTTAATATATTTTGCCTTTAAAATTGAGCTATGAAAGAAAGAAAATATCTTTAAACTGTTTCTAATATTTCTTTAATGAAAAGAATATGATTGTTTGAGATATTGAAACCAATAACATATTTCAACATATCATCTAAGAGTGTGTTCAATGTCCATGTTCAAATTTATACGCCACATGAATCATGATACAACGCAATCACAAACTCGAACACAAACGCGATCAACGGTGCACCGTTCAGTGTCCAAAATTTAAACGTGTTTATACGTCGATCGTTTTAAAAATTCCCCACTCTCAAAAACAAAATATCTTCTCTCCTTTTTTTCAATTGCACCGGAGCTTCCATTGCGAGAGCACATTTAAACACGTTGAAAACTCAATCCTGTTCAATGTCGCATTTCGTTGCAATCGCGATGCTCAGGTCGTAAAATTGAAGCCGATTGCGTTTTGTAAACGCATCTTTTCGGCGTTTAAAATTTTAATTGAGATTTGAAACACGTTTATTTTTACGACCGGCGATGGGGGACAATGAACACCCTTTTGTTTTCTTTATATCAGCGTTTTGTGTTTGCGTTTTGTATCATGATTCATGTTGGCGTATAAATTTGAAAAGTAGACATTGAAACACTTCTAACGGGGTGTTCAACTGTCCGTTTCAAATTTTACGCCAACATGAATCATGATAAAAACGCAATCACAAACTCAAACACAACGCGATCAACGGTGCACCGTTCAGTGTCCAAAATTAAACGTGTTTATACGTCGATCGTCTTTAATTCCCACTCTCAAAAAACAAATATCTTCTCCTTTTTCAATTGCACGGAAGCTTCATTGCGAGAGGCAACATTTAAACACGTTTAAAACTCAATCCTGTTCATGTCGCATTTTGTTGCAATCGCGATGCTCAAGGTCGTAAAATTGAAGCTGATTGCGTTTGTAAACGCATCTTTTTCGGCGTTTAAAATTTTCGGCGTTTAAATTTTAATTGAGATTGAAAACACGTTTATTTTTACGACCGGCGATGGGGGACAATGAACACCTTTTTGTTTTTCTTTATATCAGCGTTTTGTGTTTGCGTTTTGTATCATGATTCATGTTGGCGTATAAATTTGAAACTGGACATTGAACACACTCTAAGTGTCATGGACACCAAAATGACAAAAGCAATCAATTAATTATTTTGAATTAAAGAAAGTGATCAAATAACCTTTCCTTATTTTCGTCTTTTACTTTTGGTTTTAGCAGGGAAGGTGCACTTTTGGAATACATACCCATAATTGACGAGGTGTGATTTATCCAATATCCTTATTATTAACGTGTATTGTTTCAGATAAATTACAATAGGGATTATGCATACCTACGATACTAATTGTTATGTCGTGTCATTTTACGTATTGAATAATTTGTTACTAATCCGTACGATATATCAATTGTTGCAACAAAGCACTACACAAAGATATCCACGTCATTTCGAGTAAATGGTTATAATAATGACAATTCAATTTGAGAATTCTAGGAAGTATTAATTCCATTTACAAATTTTGTCATTTAACTATATCTTCTTACGAAAATTCAACCGAAGATTAGCAAATTTTGTTTTACCTTTTGTTCATCTGTAATATGTGTTAATCAATCTAAAGAAAAATAATGATGACACCAGAATTTATCTATGCTTGAGAATGAGCGTAATCATATTCGCTTGGGCGAATCGTTCAGTGAAAAGTTCTAATGAGTGATGACACTGCACTTGTAATTAGACAACACTGAACTGGTCATGAACCGATTGCCACTACATTTGCACGAAATAAACCAAAGGTGCGAAAAAAGTATGAGTAAAAACTAACAGAAACAATGAATTCTTCTGTTTGGAATACAAAGGAAACGTTCCATCAACTCATCAAAGTCACTCAAACAGACTGAATATGTTGTTTTAGGTAATACCAGAAGCACTCTTCAACAATACTTGTGTAAACCATTTAGCGGTCAATCCCCATTGCTAATAATTTTGGTGTTCACGCATGCCATTTTCTAAACGGTTCATCCCATTACACAGGTAAGTATTAAAGGTGCGTAATATCTGAGCATCTCATGAGCAATTCATTTGGCAATGGGAATGAAGCTAAGTCAAGGGCGTCAAGGTCAGGAATTTCCTTCAATGCTGGTTGGAAAAGGCGGGAAGAGAGCAGGAAAAATTAGCCACCAATGTCAACAAATTTAACCGGGTCTGTGGCACGATATGTTTGGAGGGATCTAAGAAGGAAAATAGATTTGCAAAGACTATGAAAACTAGATTCGACACGGTTTTTGTTGACGATTATAGGTCAGTGGAGCAAAGTCAATCCGTCTGCCATTGAAAATGAGCAGGACCATTTGAACAGCTCACAGCGCCCTCTTAAACCCTTAGGATTCCTTCAAAACACACTTTATCAAAATAAAAAATAAAAAATGTTTGAATGTATAAACGGAAAATCAACATTCGTAATATCATTATCGTCAAAATCCTATTGCATGATATAGGAGTGTTGATAATGAAATTATTTTTTATTGAGAAAAACGCCGAATATTATACCGAGCTTTACCAGAACTAACATCAATTAGTATTAAGCATTTTATCTAAATGGAAAATGGTGCTATAGAAATTCCATGTTTATTATTCAATGATTTTTTTTTTAGCACGATAATCCATTAATTGATTTTCCAACACGATTTAATTCCCTTGCCATTATGATGAATGACAGCTAAAACTAAACAACAACAACAACAACCTGGCTGAAGGTGCAGCCAAGAGGTTAATTACAAAATAGTTCATTTCTCTTGATTCATTTAGACTATGTCATATATCAAAATGATGTATCTCACATGACCAAAATAACTGGAATATTTTGTAATACATCATATATTCCAAAATATAATTAAACGAATAGTCAACACAACAATGTATTTTTACATTTCACTATACTAATAATGATTGTGAAGGTGCTTTATAACACAGTTAAAAGAATAAACTTTCGGTTAAAAATTAAAGTATTGATATATTTATTTGTATTAGTAATTAGATCCGGTAGACAATTCTGTCTCGATAAAACCTTACGAATAATTTAATCCGTCATATTTCTGCTGCTCACTAAAAAAGCCAGAGAAAAAGAACAAAATACAGAGACAAAACTAAAACTGCAGCTGCTATTGATAACATGTGGAAACTTCCGTTGATGGTTATTTTAGTTACATTGCACTCTTTTCTCGTTCTACTTATAAGTTTTGCCAGGAAGTTCGTTTTGAAGATCGAAGATCATTTTACAGAATACAGAAAGTAAAGCAAAATTGTTATAATACAACATTTACTCTGTGACTTGTTGTTTCCAAAATTAAAGAAATTTGAATTATTAGAATTTATATGAATGATAATGACAGTTTTACGTAGCATTTTATTTCATAATTTGAATCTAAATTTCGATTTGAATAGTTGATTGCTAACTCATTACTCTTCTAACTTATTGAACTGAAATAAAAGATTGCAGTAATTAAAAATTGCATTTTAAAAAACTGTTTTCTTTCTAAGAATTCATAAATCGAATTGACGTATGTTGAATGATAATCCCCGTTATGAGGAGAGAGGTTTTTGATAAACAATTTTAAAGTTCAGAAACGGGTCAAGTACATAAAGCTTGATTTAACAATAAAATAGAAGGAAAATGAATTGACACGAATCGGAGAAGAACTGGGCCAAAATAACCGATATCCGTTCGAGACACACAAAACGATTCAATTTCATTTACAGCTTCCTTTAAATACACCCATATACAGGAAAATTAAATAGGAACGGGTCGCAAGAGGGGGGGGGGAGTTAATTTTTCAAAATCAAACTTCTTTTTTACTTACATCTTCCTAACTCTAGCATTGAATAATTTTGTACGGGCGTGTATACAAATCCAAATATTTTAGGATTATGTGATGCAATATAACATGGAAAGTACAAGGTTTTATTGACTGTCTCCTCTGTCATGTCTACATCGTCTCTGGAGAATACGGTAAAATCACTTTGATTAAAACAATAAAGGCTAGTTATGATGGAAAAAAAAGTTTAGTTAATAATTACTTATCACATTAAGAAGTTAAGAAGAGGAACAGGTTGGATACAGACACAAATAAAGAGTTTTCAATGCAGAGTATACCATACTTAGAAAAAGATATCGAAGGTGGGGTGATGGTAGAGTGATGGTGATGGTGATAGTGGTAGTGGTGATGACGATGATGATATCATGGATGAGGGGGGTTGGGCTCTGTACCCCTTAGACTACTCCCACCAATATCAAAGTATGGTGCATTCAATATACCATCATAATTGTCAGGAAATGGTTGCGATGCACATTGGAAAGCGAATCTGGGTCGATATTGGGTATTCCGGAAACCGTTTTGGTGGTTAACATGTCTCCCATCATCACGGGAAAGTGTCTTGACCAACTTGCGATTGTGTCCTGGAACAAATAAATGGAATAAGTGACCCAGTGCCCTCTTTATTGTCTATTTGGCCTTCTAGAAGATTGAATTAATTTTTCTCTGAAGATCAAATTTCAAACCACAATGTTTATTGACTGTAAAAAAGGGTGCCTAACGAAAAGTGCATTAATGATCTTGGAAAGTATATATCTTAAGTATTGCTTGACTGCTTTTGGATAATGATTTTTTTTTTAAATATATGAAATACTCACTATACAGTCTGTGTCAAATAAAATGGTACAGTTGGAAAACATTTTTTTATAGTGTGAAGGTTAATATCAACGTGCTATTGTTTATTATTGTCATAAAGCAGGAATATCACTCTTTCTTCTGCAATTTTTTTCATCACATTTGGTGCAGTATTTTTTGAGATATGACTAATTTTCTACAATCAAGGAAAATCCATTTTTCGCACGCCGTCCCATGCCTTTGTGTACGATTTCGCATAATGACCGTGAATTCAGCGCTCCAGAACAATAGAAGTGCGTAATTTCGATTTGTTCCTCGTCGCACAAAACTTAGCATAACTTTTGTTTTACAAAAGCAAATTATACAGGACAAAGCGCATCAGCAAGAAAAATCTTTTGGCTTTAATTTGGTACCACAAATACACATTATATGAAAAGATTTCACACCTAAATGATTTTTCCCCCGAGTGTACCATTTTTTTTTACACAGACTGTAGTAATGTAATGCGTATGAGGATTTCGTCATTACTTTTTCTAGTCATGAAGTGGCGGATCCAGGCGGGGCGCAGGGGACGCGCGCCCCTCTTTAATTTGAAAACCACTAATCGAATGTACATGTTAAAATTACTAACTGAATTATTATTGAATAATAATTACTTACTTACTAACTGAATGTGTACCCATAAATAATCACCGGTTATCTCTTCCATGTCTTGGCATTAACTTGAATATCGCTTTAAAGTTTTAATTTCATGACAATATTTAAACTTATATAATTGACATGAAGAAGAAGAAGAAGAAGAAGAAGAAGAAGAAGAAGAAGAAGAAGAAATGCCAACACAGCAGCTTACTCTTAAACTGCATCTTACGTAATTGTGATAATAATATAAAAAACTGAAAAAAAGAGGAAAAATGTTAATCGTTTCTCCTCTCCCGATTCCCACAATTATTTTGGCATTTCTGAACAGAAGGAAAACATTTATGCATTCTGTGATCTAAGACCAAAGACGCCTTGGTGTGACGTTTTTATGACTCAATAGTTTAATTTTTAAGCAATAATCAAAGCGGAGACGCTGTTTTTATATACCATGAGTATCTGTTAGAATAATTTGCAATCATTACACCGTTAAAAGGGAAATGTGTAGACCTATAACATTTCTACCAAAAATAAAAATAGATAGCGTTACAACTTTTTATAGCAAGTTTGAAAAACGTTACATACACAGAAATAGGAGGCTATATACTTACTTCATAATTCTCCATAGAAATTAAATAAACATATTGTGTCCTCAAGAAGTGCTAGTGAGCGCAAAAGACAACTTTGATGAATCTTTGATATGACTTATTGATATGAATATATTTTAACACTCGATCGTCTTCTTCCCGAAAAAAAAAAATACTTACGCAGAAACGGGGCCATGGGACTGATAGATGACGTAGCGATTAACACGATTACTTCTTACTGCCATGACACAAATTGAGGAGGATTTTCAGGAAAAATATTAAGGACAGTGGGAGGAAGAATTGTTCCTCTGAATTATGGAGGGGTAGATATCACCCTCCCCTTGATCCCATCCTAATTAGGGAAGGGATTAACCAGTGACTAGCCTTATTATATCAATTCACGAACAGTAATTGATAATGTGTTTCTAATACATCCACTTCACAGAGGTATAATAGCGTGCAGGCCTATCTGACATGGCAATTTAATGTGTAATGTGAACAATTTTAAGGGTTATCAATATGTCTGTTAATGGATTTGATATGTGAGGAGTGAAAATTGCTAACAATAACAAAAATCGGTTATCAAGCAATACCTGCATGATTTAATCGAAGAAAATACACGGATGTTATTTAGCTGGCTTTAAATACCGAATTAAGATATTGGCCCAAATATATCATTTATTATAATGAAAATCTCAGAACTCGCGAAATTATCCACCCGCGAATTACCCAACTTGTCCAAAGTCGCAAAATGTTATGTAATATGGCTTATGCAGTATAGCTATACTTCATAATGACCTCAAA
>CALNVZ010003433.1:16326853-16358679 GCA_940671915.1 Paracentrotus lividus | reverse complement strand
TATATATATATATATATATATATATATATATATATATATATATATATATATATATATATATGTATACACACACACACGCACACACTCACACACGCACACACAAATGTTACTAGTAGAATAAATGACCATCAACCCCCAAAAGACATTCGTGTTCAAGTGACCAGACGAATACCCTTCTTTATATACCTCCGATTCCCCCGGAAACAACATTGACACATGACAATGAACAGCCTTCATTTGTGATAGATTTATGCAAACAGATTCCCTCATTTCAAAGTGAAGTTTTTAAGTAATAATAATTATTATGGATGACTCGGCGGTTCTGTCTCCGAAATCACTAATTACTCACGAGTCGACTTTCCCCAATAACCACAGTTGTCATGGTTGTAATAAATACCAGACGTGCGAGTTTGATTTAAATTGTTTGGAAAATAGTTTTCTGAGATATCTCATTTCAAATGACATCTACAAGTCATCTGATCGTTACCATGGTCAAGTTTTAGAGCAGACATAAAGAGAAAGAGAGCAAGAGAGAGAGAGAGAGAGAGAGAGAGAGAGAGAGAGAGAGAGAGAGAGCGAGGAGAGAGAGATGGAGATATAGGGGATAATTATTCATAAGGTTCTGATATGGCACTCTTATTAGAATAGAAACGAAAATTTGCGGATTGATGTAGTGGCAAATTCAATTACAGAAGTAGGAGAAATGAAATAATTCGCCACAGATGAATTGGCGCCCGGTTAGGAAGACAGATGAGAATATGAAGCCAATGATTGACATCTTATTTTAAACTTTCGATTTCTCTCCCCCTCTCTCTCCCTCTCTGTTTTTTTTTTTGTTGTTTTTTTGTTGTATTAATTATATATATCTCATAATCATCTCCCACATCTATCTCACTATCTCTCTTTCTCTCTCCTTTTCTTTCTCTCCCTCTCTCTTGATCTTATCTATCATTCTATATCCTTCTTTGTAGTTCTATCTTTCTGTCAATGTCTGTCTCTTTCCTTGTACCACACATTCTTTGTCTCTTTCTCCCTCTGTACTTTTCTAGCTTTATCACTCCCTTGTAAATAATACTGATTATCGAAAATGTTATTATCATGACAGTGGTCATTATGATAATAATGGTCGAAGAAATAGTTAATCATTTAATTAAATATCAGGATAACCCCTTCTGTAGTTATTCTTTTCTCGTTTACTGAAGTTCTGGTTTTCTCTGATCACCATAACAATTATTACCATTCATTCAATTTCAAAGTCTAACCCGAATTAAACATCCTCGCCGTTCAGCACACAGACGCACAAAGTCATCGATATGTCAGGTATAGGTTTGCCTAGGATTAGTTGGTGGCGGGTTAGATGGATATGAATTATGACAATAACCGTTTTCCCTCATCAAGCTATTCTTTCTCCAGCGAGAAAGTGAGTCGCAATGCAGCTATATCAAGTTTCTCTCTCACCTCCGGCCGCAGAGCTGCGGAGCAGGGGTGTTTAGTCATACCCCTTGCCTGCCGAGCTGGCGGAAGGTGAAGGCGGGCGCCCGACACTCCCCTTTCGATGTTCCTGTCTTCCTCTGAAGAGGATGATGGGACAGGTGTGTGTGTGTGTGTGTGTGGGGGGGGGGGGTTAAAGGTGGGCGGAAAGTGACAAGGAAAAGAGTGAAGATGAAGGATAGAGTGAAGGCGAGATGATAGAGAGAGAGAGAGAGAGAGAGGGAAAGAGAGAGAGAGAAAGAGAGAGAGAGAGAGAGAGAGAGAGAGAGAGAGAGAGAAGGGAGAATGAGGATGTACAACAGAGTGTACGGTTACTATGGTAACACTTATTAAAGTGAAATATGCATAGAGATTTTAAAAAAAAATGGATTAGAAAAAGGGGTATTGCAAAATTAAATAGTTTTAATACTACGGTTTCACAAATCCTCCATATAAAAGGGAACCACTTTACAGCAACCCTCCCCTCAACCATTTGACAAGTCATCCCTGTTTGATGTCAAAGTTATTTACCCACATAAACTCTTCAGGGTAAAGAGACAGGAAAAGGGGGACCGCTGTTGTGCGGCAAAACCATCAAAATGACCATTAACAAGAGAGCAAATTATGTGAATTAGTTCCGTCTTGTTCCGCCCCGCACATGCTAAAACCATTCCTTGACATTGTCAAGACATTTCTCCTTCCCTTAATCCATCCCTGCAGTGAAATTTGGGAAATACAAAATATGGGTGGTATCCGGAATTGGTATAAAAAGGGCGGGGCACTGGGGAAAGGGCACCTATGAACACCTCCTCTCAAAGAAAGGTGGGGGGGGGATAAGATATTATTGATAAATAAGAGCTTCGTGATTCATCTCTTTATATAAACAAGAAAAATAATTAGGCTCTGATTTTTGCCCCCTCCCACACACACACACACACACACACACACACACACACACACAAGAAAATGACCAATAAACACTTGTACCAAGGAGATATATAGTGAACTGTAGTATCTCCTTGCTCGTACCATGCAGTGTACATTGACAGATTCTTTGAAATTCTAAAACCCTTTCTTTTCTACATTGTACAATATCGGCCATTTTGTATTTAAATCATGCACCATCCATGGTCATGTTATTGATTATACCAGAAAATAATAAAAATCAAATACAAATTATTTAATCGCTAATTTATTCAGTAAGGTTAAAAAACAAACGCCAACACATAGCTATTAGTCCAAAACAATTGAAGATGTATGCCATTTCTCAAGATAAAAAACCACCAATTTGACACAACAGAACAATAGATATTGATAAACACAAAATAGCACACAAGGACATAATTAAATAAACAGGTCTAGATCTAAGTATGTCATTTCTCAAATTTTGGGGTAAATACTTATGAACATGATTATCAACGTTTAAAATATTTTGCCTCGGGGAAGGAACTACTTTATACAATTATAGGATCATACTTTGACTGGTGGTTTCGTTCTTTTGGGATTTCTTTCTCAAGATCAAGAAAAATCGTTTAGAACCTTTAGAAATTTTAGAACATTTTCCCCTTCATCTAAATTTTTCCTCTTTATTTTATTTATTTATTTTTTTGATCATGAATTATTCTTGTAATGTACTTTTACCCGTTTTGCATTTTTCAGGGGAAATTTTTTTTTTAAGGGATTGAATATTCAATGAATATTATCATATCATATTGCATTATAAAATAGTATGTTGTATGTCGACCGCAAAAATAAAAGGTAAAGAATAATAATAATAATAATAATAAAAAATAATAATAATTTACCCAGTAAGGTAATCATGACTGTGTTCTACCAACATTATTGGGCCTTTTTTTAAAATGAAACTAATAGTTTTTAAAGTGCATACAGATACTTTTTGGAATGTGTATTTTTAATGAATAGAAGGGTGATGTTGAAATTCGATTATGAACGAAATATGAAGAGATAATTTAACGGGAGGGGTATAGGAACATTGATATTTTCAATGACAATGATCATGAACGGACGTTGACTTATTTGTGGTTGCTATTTGATCTTGAATGAGGCAGAAATAATGCCACAAAATTACCGACAGAGCAATAAAAAGCATTTGGTGATACTTGTTCCAATTTTTGTATGCGTTCGGGAGAGTGTGTGTGTGTGTGTGTGTGTGAGAGAGAGAGAGAGAGAGAGAGAGAGAGAGAGATAGAGAGAGAGAGAGAGAGAGAGATAGAAGAGGAAAGAAATAACGCTAAAACAGAAAAGAGGGAGAAAGCAATCACGGTGTGACGGTCAACCACTAATTAACAATTTCCTTGATTCGGAGATTGGGCGTTTATGCTGCAAAATTAGTTTAACATTAGCGCTCTGACAAGATGAGAGCCCGATACATATATAGGCCTATCAAAAAGGACTTATCTCCATTTCCAAAGATTTTGAAAGAAACTGATCATTTCCACAAAGATATGATGACTTCATAGTGAAGTTTGGCTAACCTATCCACAGATCTACAAATGTCATTCATATTGCACGAAAAATCTTAAACATTATTCATATTAAATCATACTTTTCTTGATAGTCGCACCGACATCACTATACTTTTGAATTATTTAACAACATACGTATGACAAGCGTTTTGGAAACCAAAGATATGATCGAGTTCATGAGGTTTATTTTTACATGTAGAGTTACAAGTACAATAAATCGCACTGTTGTTTTTTTTAAAAACATCATGAGGTGAAGGCTTTATAAAGGTGTACAAAAATTATCCGTATAGTTTAAATTTATAAGAATATGAAATTTAAATAGATAGAGAGAATTTTTTTAAAAAGATCCTCACAATTTTGCGTTACATTTATTGATGATCTGATGGATACAGCATCAACATGAATTTATTGTTCACTCAAAGAGCTAGCATTGCAAACATTTTGTTTCGCTTTTAAATTTAAGCAATATCAATACAAAAACCATAGCGGAAAAGTGTGTTTTAATTCACGGAAGACATTAAAAACAAAACTTTTTTTTTCTTTACATGAACTGAATATCTTTATAACACCAATTGTGATTATTATTTATTATGACGTATTCAAATTATAACCCATTCTTTGTATAGGTGTACTGAAAAACGGTAAATTATCAATTAATAGTTTCATGTGAGCGATTCAACATTTCGAATTATGTCGACATTGTTGTAGATTTTTATAATCTATTCTCTATCCAGACATAGATAAATTCCTATATTATCTTAGAGATAGGCCATTATAAATATCTATAAACCTGTAACTCCATCGAAAAAGAAAGATAAAAAATGGTAGAAAAATTATAATGGAATCTGTCAGTAACCCATGAGGTTCGAACCATCAAAAAATTGATCCGATCTGTCGGCCATCTTTCACTTGAAATGACAAAACACCACAGCAAGATTCATTCCTAACCTACTCAAAATCAACCATATATCAACGACAATAACACACTCGATGCAACGTGAAACCCGTCCAAATTAACATATAATACTCTCTAAATTATACTATTTCTTTTCCTTGTATATATCCACTGATATGCGACGTTGCTGTGAATACCGAGCCAAACCCATGAAACCAAAACTGTTTGACCAAAAAAAAAAAAAAAAAAAAAAATCGATGACCGTGACCCTATGAAAGTGCAGCGGTCGAAGAAAAAATAAGAATCAGTTAAAAAGTGGAATATGATGATTTTGTATTTTTTGTGTTTTCGAAATTGATATATTCATTGTAAGTGATTGCCAATTTGAGCGAAAAATGTTGACTAGTTCATTGTTCTCGAAGTATGTCTGAATGTACTTGTATTTGAGTGCATTATGCATCGTGCACATTCTTACTGAAGTATAATGTTAAAATTCAGAAATTAATTCGAAATGAAAATCTAAACATCTAACTTAAATACAGAAAGATTTAAATAAATTTTTAATTTACACGGTACTTATGAAAACTTGACTTGGTACAAATAATTGCCAAAACTTTTAAAAGAAAATATATTAAATGATCAAGGATTTATGATTTATTTATTGAAAAAAATGAGGAAAATAAAGAACAGAATATATATTCTCGTCCTTTGAGACAAATAAATAAATAAATATTTTAGCAAAAACAAATTGCGTATATCATTTTTTGGGGGGTGGGGGGGGGGTACTACATTAAAACTAAGAAATGTATGAAGTATTTAAGTAACATGTAAACAAAAAATCCCAGTTTGGTGTAAGAAGTGAATCAGAATTCAATGTCATTATCAACAGAACAATAATTGTAATTGAAGTCAACTCAGAATTCATTCAGGTCGAAAACAAACTTGGGCCATTATGACTGATGCCCCCTTAAAAAATAATTTAAAAAATGAAAAGAATATAAAAAAATAAAAATCACAAGTATATAAAAATGACAAAACAAAAACATTTGTACTTATCTATATTAGGCCTAACAAATATAATAAAACAACGGCATCATCGCACAAAAGAGGACAAAATCTGAACTCGGCCGAAATATAAAGCTCTCATCCAGTAACCAGTTTTAATTACCATGGAAACAGTTTGAATCCCAAACCTTCCTCCCCCAACGGAAGGATTAAAATCATTGGGTTTTTAGGGGCGAGAAGACTGAAAGTTGAGTCAGTTCCAAAGGCTTGAAATAAGATACGCCGGGTGTATCCCCTTCCCTCACTGCTCTGTTTGGGGAGACCAGCAATGACGGTTGGGTCCTACATCGGTGCTCGCAACGCCGAAAGTGGCGGGGGCCGAAAGTTTGCAAAGTCGTACACGTCCCCTCAGCATTCAAATTCTCACCCCTTTCCTTTTATATCTAACACAATCTAAAATGAAAGAGTAATCCCGAATTTCATCCCAATCATATTTTGTCTTGGTTGAATAGCAATTATCTTATACATCCCGCGCACTATTTTCAATTTGTAAGATTATAAAAAAGCATGACCAGCTTTTTGCAGCTGTATATTCACCGTTGATTAATAAACCTTATCAAACCAAATTATTCCTTTATCGCTACATTTATGATAACCTTGGAAATGACAAGTGAGTGTCATTAAAATTTATTGAAAAAAAACCCCCAAAACACAATTAACCATAATGTATCATTACACGATTGCTTCGCGTCGCTTATTAGCACTGCCCAAACCAATGCCAAACTCAAATACACACTTTTCGTTTTTGATGTGAAAAAATATATATATAATAAGATAATAATTGGTATTATTTAACTTGATAGTGCCAACATTTGAAATTTGTTTTAACCTTTAATTTAAAAGTGGTGACGTTGCCAATTTCGGTTCCATGAAAAAAAGAAGAAGAAGAAAAACAAACAAACTATATGAGTCAGTCAATTTATTATTTGTGTGAATTTTTACGGAAAACAAATTTGGCATAATTATAGAGAGAACTTACATTACAGCAAACAAATATAAGATGAGTAAGTGTATACGTATAGTTGATAATTAATGTATGGATAAAATGGGGTTATTATTTTTTTATTAATTTCGGATTAATTTGTAAATCATCAACGACAGTTACATGCAATCTTTGCGATTTATCAAAACAAAAAACAGCGAGAAGAATATTTCATTTTTTAATGGTTCAATATTTTGTTCGGACTTCAAGCGTTTACTTTTATTACGCATTCAATCACATTTCACATTTTTCCCGGTTCTTATTCTGTTTTGTTTTGTCGTTTTTTGCCAATTTAAGGACACATAAATTGTATTCATTGTTATACCAACAACCAACCTTGATAGTTGTAACTGTATAAATCAAAGCAGAGGCGGCGGAACAAATTCAAAAGTGGGGGGTCACATTGGAAAAGGGGCACTTGAGACCAGAAGCTCAAAGAGAAAAGTATTCAGATAAGTAGAGGTGCGCAGAAAATTTGCCCTTTAAATTTGTGCTTTTAAAATTTCAATGGCTTTGTATTTTGTTAATGATATACAAACGGAATGCGAGCGCGAAGCGCGAGCCGAAAATTTTGAGATAATTGTTCATTATAGACCCTATTTAGTATCTGCGAGCGCGAAGCGTGAGCCGAAAATTTTGAGCTTAAAATTGAAGTTGTGCATTATATATCCTATTTAGTATCCGCGAGCGCGAAGCGCGAGCCGAAAATTTTGGTTTTAAAAAACATATAAAGTAACAAGGGGCACTTTTTTGTGTATTAAAGTGCTCCTTTTTAGTATAAAAATGGCATTTTATTAGCTAAGAAAAGGGGCAATTTTTAGACATAAAAAAGGGCACTTTTAGGGTGGATGAAAAAGTGGGGGGTCACAGTGCCCCCCCCCTGCCCCCCTGGTTCCGCCGCCTCTGAATCAAAGCCCCACACGACTGAAGAACAAAAATACAATAAAGACAACTATTTCCATAATTGCGGGTGTCCAGTCATAATGTGTCACTGAAGTATATTATCATATACCGACAAACAGTAGAGATCAAGCAATTAGACCCCTTTGACTGGGCCATTCAGGTAATATTTCCGATACTGGTTGGTGAGGAGTTTATCCGCTATCTCCGGTTCACAAGAGCCTCAAAGATGGCTCGTTATATTACTATGGGCTATTCCCGAGGCTGAAAATAAGTATTGTAGGCCTGTTTGATTTTATGCAGTGGCTCCACTATGTTTTTTAAGAAGGAGAAAAGAAGAAGAAGATGAAGAGAGAGAGAGAGAGAGAGAGAGAGAGAGAGAGAGAGAGAGAGAAGGAGAGAGGGTATAGAACTGGGAGGGGTACAAAGTATTTTCCATTTCTAGATAAACATTGCAAAATCGTACAACTTAATAAAAATTTATATGTGAGAGAGAGAGAGAGAGAGAGAGAGAGAGAGAGAGAGGGGGGGGGGGGGAATCAACGCGAGTCCAAACGTAGCTCTCCACTTATTTATTGCGAGCTTTGACATTGGACATTAAAGCTCATGTATAGTTTTGGGAGAACATATTTTTTGTTTTACTTCCATAGCAGAATAAAATGAATTAATACCTCAAATAACCTCTGTGTTCAAAATGATTTGTTATAAAATCCACTCTAAGACCTGAATTTAGGCAACAAAACTGTGTAATCATTTGTTTCTGGGCCATGCCTAAACAGGATCACACTGGGGAGAGTGCAATGTGCAGTGGTTTGTGTGCAAAGTATATGCTATTGATACACAGACTGATACACACAGAATGCACACACGCCATACCAGTCAGCAGTGGTGTTGCATGCCCAGAGTTCTGGGGTGAGAGTGAAGGAAGTATGGCCTCATTTTTGATGAATATCTCCCATGTTTATGCTAACTATAACATATCATGAAAAGACAGCATGGCACATGGTTATATTACTTGCCCATGTATTGATATGTTATTGGGACAATATTAGGACAAGTTGAGTAAGTTTTAGAAAAATGCAATTTTCTTTTCAACAACTATACTTGGGCTTTAATCAAGCCTGTATAACTTGTTCATAAATTGATTTAATAAAAAGATTTCGTGTTAAAAGTTATAGACATAGGAAGAGAGATTTGTTCTGAAGACACACTTGACTTATTAAAAAAATGAAAAGAAAAAAAATGGGGGAAAAAGAAAAAGAAAAAGAAAAAAATACAGAATAAGAAATTTAAGCTGGGTAATTGGATGAAGCATTTATGTGAAATGTTAGAGGTTGATAGCATTCGAATGACTCAATAAATTTTCTTTAATCAAGTCGCTTGGTAAATTTTTCTAATCTTATATGAGTGCACGTTCTAAATAATCCTTTCTCAACGTGATTAAAACAATGATAAACATTAACACATTTTGTAATCGATACCTTGGCCCAAACATTTCTTTTTAAGATTTATGTTAAGAGTAAAATTCAAAATCGATTATTATATATATGATATAAACTCATTCAACGTCTTATTGCCATCTAGAATGGCAGATAATTCGATTATTCAAGCTATAATAAATCTGGGAAAACATATATTAGTATACTATAACTATATCGCCTTGAGCTGGTGCTCGGGGATGATTTTGAGTCAAACAAAGTACGTCCAACCCCCGAGCTTCCTTCAAACACTTCGTCATCGATCACACTTCAGACATTCTATAATGATTCGCACATATCATTCCAAAACAAAAGGTACATAAATATCAAATTTCCACTCCCTAATTGGAAGCAAATGATCACCGAATACATTGACTGTGATAAAAAGTGTTCAAAACAAACATAAAAAGAGGGGCTGGTTTGTGAGTTGGACTGGGGATATACTTCAGCAATTGGGAAGTCTCGGGAGGGTTTTTTGGTGATCAGAAACATCGAAAGTAATCATTAAGGGTGTCAAACACCAAATCATGACAGTTCAAGAGAAACAATGGTGAACTCATCAGATGCTCAACATGACTGTTCTGAAGGAGAGAAAAAAAAAAGAGAAAAGAGGAACACATTTAAACGGTTCAAAAGAGTTCACGCCCTTTATCATGTTTATTGTCATGATTGTGAAGCACATAATATATATACCGTTTCTATTATTTGTTTCAAGTATGAATTATAAATATTTTCCCGGATTTTAAAAAGAAGAAGAAGGAGAGAGAAAAAAGAAGAGAGAATCAATGTGTTTCTTAAAACAACCAACCCTCGAGATCAGTCAATCCCTTTTTATTCATCTTTATCCATGGCAGTGAAATTTCTAGGATAAACGATAAACTCGAATGGCTGTATGCAAATTCGCCCCGGCTGCGGGGATGCTGCAGCGCGCAGTAATATTTCCTTTTAATAATCTCACTTTTTCATTTGTGATATCATGAAATTATAATCTTTATTTAAAGTCGTGGGGGCACTGTATTTTCATTCACGGTATTTTAGGATATAAATTAATTTAGCCATATGATTTGATTGTTGATACAGTTAATACAAATTATTTCCATCTTTTCATCATTTTCATCTTTGCATTACATGGAATAGAAAAGAAGAGAACAAAACACCACATTTTGGAACACAATTTTATTCTAGGAGCGGGTCCTGCATCATATTTTATTATTATTATTATTATTTTTTTTTTTTTAAACATTACAGCAAGTTGTCCATACAGCACACACAAGTCACAATATAAAGGATAAATGAGTGAGTGAAGGAGATGGATAAAGATGAAGACAGAGAGAAAGAAAGAAAGAGAGAGAGAGAGAGAAAGAGAAAGAGAGAGAGAGAGGATGAGAGAATAAAGAGATGAAGAAGAAAAAAATTATATGGCAAAGGAGGGCTATAATCATTCCAATATCGGATTCCCGTGTAAATACTCCACGTGAAAACGTCCCACAATGTCAAATATTCAGGCCGCGGTTAAAAAATTACTTGCGTTGCGAGAGGTTTGTGGTAAATGCTTGATATATAAGAAGAGTGGATGGTGAGTCTCTGAATATAAATACTGAACTGAACATCAAAAGAAATAATTTACTCATACTTTATTTAAGTATACTGTGTGTACATGTTTACGATCAGTGATATTTGTGAGTATAGGCCAAGGTTATAAAATGTGTCCTGTATTAAAATCCCTCAATCTTAAAACTTCCATGTAAATAAAGAAAATCCTTGATATGATATGGAAAAAGGAAAATTAAATAAGTAGAAAACCCGACAAAAGCTAAACAATTCTATTAATATGCCAACAATTATTTGTCTTGAAGGAAATTAAAACTCCGCCCCTGAATATCAATGACATGCTCCCGTGTTTCGAACTTGTATTTTATAATCATAATGACTAAAATATGTCTTTTTTGCCAGGAATGAAACACTAAAGCAACTCTCATGGGAGGAATGCATTAAATTAAATGACATCAAAATTACTATCATAACTTCCTGACTGTTAGATTAGATCACAAGACATTTATCAAAGTGATCTCTTCTTGCCAGAAAATTTGTATCGCATCCGGTTCAAGTTCGGCATCAAGAGAACATCCCTCCCCGAAACATGTCCATCAAGACCCTTGCCTGTGTCACAGGAAAATTCAATTAATCGAGCGAAAATATTTAGCTAATTGTGTTTGCAGAGAGGTAAAAGATTTCAAGACGGAGAGAAAGTTTAAGTTCAAGTTCGAAGTACTTCTTGTGGAACGAGCCTGAATGACACCGCGCAGACAAGACGCATTTGTCATCGGGCGCGAATGACGAGCGGCTATCAACTGGAATCCATCGGGGAGGCTCGGGCGGGGAGGAATCTCTAATTGCCGCTTCGTCTTTCGTTGAGACACTGTATGGTGGAGTTGATGAGTTGAACGAAAGACGGATGGGCTTGATGAGGATGGTGGTGGTGGTATAGATAATGGCATATTAGAGATGAGGAGGAGGGAAGACATTGGAAGATGGGAGATGATCTAAACATTCCAAATAAAGATATTACAATCATTATAAATAGCTAGCTGCTTTAAAAAGCTAATTTACTTGTTTTAATTAGGGCCTATGGATTGATAACTTCTTCCATTAGGCTAATCCCGCCATGGAATTCTCATTTCATTACGTTACACAAAATAATAATTACAATCCGTTTTTGTAAATCGCATACCACTTTTAAAGATGGTTATGATCATGATGATTCTGAAGTGGTATCTATGATCACCCTTACTTTATTATGTTGCTTTCCCATTTTCTTCTTTCCCCCTTCTTTTTAATAGTCTATTCATAATAATTATAGAGAGAGTGCTCTTAAAACTCTAGAATATCAACACACAATCACTGATTAATGTTAAGTATATACACATTATGAAAAATTGCCCCAGAAGTTCTTTCACAATTTTACAAGGGATTATTTGTTCTATCATTATTCAATGGATGCTCAAAACTATACAACATTCTGCCCTGATATTGATGGTAGAATCTGAATATAAAGGTTGAGAAAATGTGATGGAAAAGCGTATTTCATATCCGTTTCCTGCCGTCATGCTTCAACAGAAATCAAAATACACTCGTGTCTTCTCAAATCTCACACATTTCTCTCTCCTTTCTTTCTTTTTTTTTTGGCGAGAAATAGACAGAAAGACGGGAAGGATGAGTACAATATTCTGTTTCTAAAAAGTGATATCAAAACTCGTCAGTTGTCGAGCATTTCCTGGTAACGAACTTTGTTTTTACACACGCTTTCCGTTATTCTGAGGAGAATGAGGAGGCGATGAGTGATGGATCATTTTATTTCATAGCCTGCCAGGGTCTAAATAATAATATTTAACAGAAGTGGTATAGTTAATATGATATTATTGAAGGGTGTTGGTACCCGTTTAAAAGCATGTTCACAAGACCGTGGACGAAGGCTCAACAATGTACAATGATGTACAGGCCATTGTCAAACAAAATACGACTAGACTAAAATGCAACTTGCTTTTCATTATAGGTTCCTCCAAAGTATTTAACAAAAATTGGGTAACAAAATTTACCCTATTAGTGTCCATATAGGGTAAACCATTTACTGTATACAGATGGAATAGTTTGAATATAGAAGAATAATTTTAACAAAAATGACGGTAAAATAAGAAATATTAAAAAAAAAAGAAAAAAAAAAAAAAAAGACATCGGTATTTGGTCGTGACGGTAGTCGTGGTAGTGTCTATATCAATACTTTGCAGAGGGCAATCAAACGAAATAAGATTTTTTTTATCGAATGTGATTTTCATTTGCACATACTCAATCACACACCCTTAAAGTTGATACTGAAAAACTATATACTTTACAGATAATCATTGAGGATAATCACTAGATGTA
The DNA here is from genome assembly GCA_940671915.1 of Paracentrotus lividus. NCBI lineage: Eukaryota > Metazoa > Echinodermata > Echinoidea > Camarodonta > Echinidae > Paracentrotus > Paracentrotus lividus. The sequence continues at coordinate 16,345,482 of CALNVZ010003433.1, read as the reverse complement.
TACTAAATCACACTTTATAAGTATGATTACAAAATATACCACAAAAATAAGGCCTATACGATTAAGACGAGAAAAAATGCACACACCAAAAAAACGATCCTTGCAAACAATATTATATATATATATATGAGTATGTAAAGTTAAGACATTGATGAGATAATAACTTGTTATAAACTTATTTACTAGAAGATAGAATGCCATCAAGCAATTATTGGCCATTGATGGTATGATAAATCGAATTACAAGAAAATATTCTAAAGAAATAAATGAATAAATAAATAAATAAATAAATTTTAGAGAAATAAATGTAGGGCTTATACAAATGAGGATTAAATATGTTTTTTTTTTATTATTTTTTATTTTTTTTAAAGAACATCATTCTAATAATAATCCCCCCATAAATAAAATAAATAAAAATAACGGTTTTTGTCTTTGTTCATAATGTGCACATTTTAAAGGAGGTGATGAAGTAATATATAATAATATGTTGAATATGAATGGATTTATATATTGAAACAAAAGGGGAATCGAAAGGGCATGCTATAGGTCGAAATTATCTTCCAAAAACTGCTTCAATACTTTTCTTCAAGCAAAAACTTGAGACTGACAACAACAAGCTGTATTTCCACAAAGGAAATATTGGGTAGCGCCTTCTAATTTTAGGATATCATAATCTCATACGAAACGACGGAAAGATATAAAAAGTGATATTTAAACAAACTTAATTATCACAATCATCAAACTCTGCCAAACATAATGAAGCCAAAGGTCGATATTCTCTTTCACCAAATATGAAATATTTTTAAACATCACTTGATGAGTAGGAGTAACAATTACAGAATTCACGATGGATATGTTGAGTCTCGAGAGAAGAATTCGGAAAAAGGGGCTTAAATCAAAAGACGCACTGATCTAAATGTAAACAACAGGTGCCAAGAAATTTAGTTAAAACTCTCATAAGTGCTGCCATACAAAAATCTTAGCAAATTGAAAGAATAGAGAAACTAAGACAGAAATACTTCTCAGTAATCTTTGTCTGAATGAGTAACATTTACCCTTGTGGACAATGTTGGATGTTGCTAAAAATGGCTGGATATTTCAATCTCTGGAGCACGGAATAACAATTGTATAGATACATTATACACCCAGACTGTTTCACCACGTGCCTATTTTACATCAAAGTAAGTGCATATTTCTTTGCATGTTGATTGCCGAATTTCTTGCAATTATGATTCACGATCACGTGACATTAACTGTCGTCTGCTTGTTCTTTAATTAGACGAAATTTCGGCGCCATTAGAAAAAGTTCAAAGGTCATGATCACTGTCGCGCTCAGCACATGTTTCTTCATTTCATTCCAAAAATAGCACGAAATACTGTTTTTTTTCTCTCGTATCAATATTCTTTCAATAGTGAGCGTATTGTATATACATTTCAATTATTTATTTATCATGAAATAATATGAGGCTTGCATAAATATAAGAAGGTATAGGCCTAATCATACTCAATTGCAACACAAGCGTTGTCATATGAACCGATAAAAATACAAGTATAATTATGCCAACTACGATTCTTTGTTTTTTATACATTGAACTTTAAGAAAGTCTTTGATTAGTGAGTCAACTTAATTCTTATACTATTCATATTTTAAGAAAAACTTTGATTGACGTCGCATGATCTAAACATAAGAAGACAATATTGAGGGTGATGATTAAAGACAAACTTGGGTCTATATTGCCCAATTTTTTATTGACAATGTCCTCTCTTTATTTATTTATTTTATGCCTATATTGCTGTCTATATTTTATTTAATCTGCATTAAATTATCAACTTAACATTTCAATATAAAGTATATGAATACACTACCGCGTGCATTGTTTCTGATCAAAGTTTGCGAGATATAGTTTAAATAATTACACTTATAACATGGCTGGTCGAGGTGGAACGTGAAATCTAGTAAAATGTTAGAAATGGAATGTCATGATTATTGTTGCATGTGAAAAGCCTGCAGTATGCTGTAAAAGATATATCATGTCTGTGCCATTGGATACCAAATGGCCATTTTGTTGAAACAAATAACCCACACTTATTTCAAGTAATAATTCTAAAATATTTGAGCCGATTCAATAGATCCCATTAATTAAATTTTGTTTTAAAAGGTAATTTTGTTTTATTTTAGCTGACCTTGACTCAAAGCAACTATATCGGTATTATAGACAATATATTAACATTTCAGTTGTCATTGATTATAAGAGAGCTATGTACGAGTATTTGTATAAGTATTGGTAACATAATGTAAATAAACCAAAATATTAAATAAAAACTATATGATAGTTTTTTTCCTTTTTGGAGTTTCGTTTGTCATACATCTAATACAGTTTAAGATTTTTTATTAAAAAAATACAACTTTTTCCACATTGTTTTAATTTTTTTGTTATTAAGCCCTTTTTTTCTTTCTTTTTTTTTGTATAGTTTTTTTTTTATAAAGTTTTTCCTATCATTCGGGTGACATTTATCGATTCAATTAGTAATTAATTGTTTTTAAATTTATCATCTGTATAACTTTCATGAATATTATATTCAGTAAGAATTTACGAGTCATGAGAACGGCTTTGAATCCATCTATAATTATGATCGACGCCATTTGGGCCTACAGGTAAGCATATGACCACTATAAAAAGGAATAGGCCTATACATTAACATAGTACACCTCTTTAACTTATATTAGGATTAGACGGACAGAATAAAATCTAGGAATTACCTAGATGGAAATATAAATTTGTAGAGAAACATATTCGACTGGAATATGCGATGGTTTTCGGCGACCACATAGGCCGTTGACGAGTTCATAATCATTCAGCCTCGTAGTCATCACAACACCAAGCAGGCTTAATTTCGACGTCATTAAAATTTATAATTGATTATTAAAATGACAAATCAGTAACAAAATATTTTTATATTAAATACAAGACAAGGGATTCATATGTATAAAGACAAAATATGCGCGAAGAAAAGAATGATTTTCAACACAAAATTGACGTACCCATTCCGTTGGTATTACTCGCTGCTAATATGCTGTTGACCGTGGTGCCCATGCCGAAATTCCCCGGGGCAGCTTCGGCAGAATGACATCCAAACCTTGCGCTCATACCAACCAGAGTCGCGCTGCTTTCTCCAGGTAGTCCATGCGCACCAACTAAATCCTCTAAAGTCGATAACGGACCAGGTACCGAATCCATGTCCTCTGGCCTGACGTGATGATGACGAGAAAAAAAATCTCTACCCCCTGTTCTTGCTTTATTTTTCCTCTTTTAGTTATCTGGAAATCCGGGTAGGATTAGGACGGGTTTAAGGCGAGAGGGGGCCAATGCACACACCCGCGCAGTTAAAAGTCCTCTCTGAGTTGAATCCGTATGGATTTAGAAGAAAATCCAGCAGCGGTAAGCTTAGGCTAAGACCCCGGTCACAATTCGGGCTCGACTTCCCTCCACTGACTCGCTGGTCGACGATCGTGCACACAAGTTTATGAGAAGAAGAAAAAATTCAACCAAAGCAGAGACTTGATGTAGATTAGGCAAGCAGACTATTCTGATTTTACTTGCACAATAGTAGTAAATAATATAATCGGAGTGTGGAGCATGAGTTAACAGAACAGTGCTAAAATATTAAGGTCGGAGTCAGTCTACCGAACTTGAGAGGTGGATTAGAAGTTCAAGTCGACTCTCCAAATTTGTGAACAAGTCATAAATTTTATGAATAGTTATGAATCGGGATCGGTGATAATTTATTGCCACCAAGCTTATAGTATAATCATACCGACCCTGGACAGTTCTTACACTATCATTAGAAGTAATATGCAGGCGAGTGTGTGTTTGATTACATATGGGTATGAGAGAGGGAGAGAGAAAGAGAGAGTGAGAAAGAGAGGCACTCAGTGTCATCAAGTTCAATGCGCATGCGTATAATGTTGACAGAGTATGAGCCTCGCTCGGCACCCAATCAAACGCGTTACGAATCGACCTCACTTCGACTTTCTATCGCGGTTTCTTTCTTTTTCCTCCTTATTCGAAACCAACCCGACTTGACACACACAGCTCCTTCTTATATATCTTGAGGAAATTATATTTTTTCTGACCCCTCCCTTCCCCCTTTGTCCTTTCTTTCCCCGTAAACTGTGAAATTGAACTAAAAAAGAAAGGGGTGTTTTACCCCAAAATTCGTGCGACACAAATTTCGTCACTCACCACGCTCATACACCTCCGACTGAGCAATGCGCCGAGCAGAAAGTACAGAGTACCCGAGAACCATCTCAAACCTGGATCCAGTTTACACCAACTCAAGAACAAACATTTAATCCCAAAATACTCAATAAAATGCTAGCCACCACCCTACTAGTTAATTTAATTCATTTCTTATATTATCGGATTTTGTTGGGTTTTGGTGGTGACGAAAATCATTCTCACATAGCACCTGAAAGAATATTTACACTCTATAGTCAAGATTGCATACATAATTTACATTGTATGAATAAAAGTAATATGTTCTTTCAAAGAATTTCTGAAGTTATTTTGGCCATTTAGCCCGGGAACTTTTATTATCACAGGAGTAGATTTCAAGGGTACCATCTGTATACTCCACCTGTGAATAGGGCGAGATGACTTGAGTGCCGAATGTGCCGTATATCGGGACTCGAACCAATGGCTATTCCATCCATATTTTGTACCACTCGACTACGATAAAATTGTTCAAGAGTTTATCAGAATGGCATATGTGAAATAAGCCATGCATGATTTTAAAGTAAATAATAATTTAAATAGTGAACTTGAAATTGATATAGGCCTATTAGCTTCTTGAAATTCAGACTAATCACAATCATTAAGCAAAGTTGTAATGATCGTTAAAATTACATTACATTTTTGTTTATTGCTTGATTGTCAATTCCACCAAACTGCAATGAGATTAATAAGGAAAACTAAAGCCTTATAGATAAGTTAGGTTACCAGCGGGACCTACGGCTTCGAGACTTATCCGATAAATTTGTGCCTTATCCCTATTCGCCACCCCTACAAACATTACTCCTTCATTCGACACCCATTTCCTCGTTATAATAATAATAAAAGAGTATCTATATTGCGCAGCCACTATAATAATATGTTCTACTGCACACCAAATTTTTTTAAGAAGAATATTAATTTACCAATACTCAGAAACGTCTCCCTCTCTTTTCATAGAGGCCTACGCATATTTTCAGTGGTAAATTGGTATCGATACAATTTTTAACACCTCGTGGTGCCAATACAAAATCTGAAAACCATTTTGTTGAACAAAAGTTATATAAAATTTGATATATTTTTACGATATATATGGGCCTACATGTATGATATCGCAAACATAAATAGCAAGAAATTTTGCTACAGTTTACGAAGTTAACTAAATGTTTTAAAGACCAAAAGTCGGTGTTATTTAACACTGGACCAGCACCTATATAAATCCATATCCATTAGTGTTAAATCAACACCAATAAAATCAAATTAACACACATGGTGGCAGATAAAAGCACATCAACACAAACTGGTATGAGATGGGAAATCCACGGCATACAAAGTGTCAAATTAACAGAAGCATGTGGTGTTAAAATAACGTGCATCACTTTAAGTGAAGTATTTTAACACCAACACTGGTGTTAACTTAACACCAGTTGGTGTGGATATATATTCGCCCTAGTCCTATATTCTGGACCAGTGTTGATTTTACACACGTGGTGTTAAATTTAACACAATTTTTGCAGTATATGCTGCATGTCCGAACCCTCAAAACGGAATATTCAATAAACCAATGATGTGCTTTATTTTTAGCATTTTCTACCACACCTAAGTTGATCCCAATTATGTACCAAACACGCTAGCCCTGGTCCCTCTAATTAGGTCTGTTATACTCTGATCTATCGCCCTAACGGAAATTGAAATCAAAAACTCCGATGCTGTTTCTAAAACTTTCCAATTAAAAGAAAAAACGGGGTCCACTCCCTTCGCAAGAACAGCTGCACACGTCTATATCTTGTCCATCAAATCAAATTTTAATTGTTCCTCTTCCTATATGCTATTGTCAAAATGAAGTAGGGGTACGGTTTCCCATTTTGATTATTATTTTTTACCAGTGGAGAAGGAAAACAAAAGACATGACGAATCTAATATCTGATTTATTTCATAACTTAATTTTTGAGAACCTTATGATATCATTTAATGAGTTCAGATCGATTGCACGAACAGTAGAAACGAGTGACAAATAAAAATGGAAAAAGCTCACGTAGGCATCTTAATTTTGTGCAGAAAACGTTAATGGTTCATGAAACTTCAAAACACCTAATGTTTTACGTTTTGAATAATTAATAATTAATATGAATTAAGTCAATGTTATGATGATTATTGTTATAATAATTGTACTTTTTCAAATGCATTCCAATTATAATAGGTACGTGTATTAGTTATCAGTAGTACTCAAATAACTTCTTTTACCTCCATGCCTGCATGAAACGCACTCTTAGTTTTAGTGCTCTCATACTCCTCATATACCTTCCTCTCATCTTTGACTCTGTCCGTCCGTCCGTCCATCTTTCTCTCTTTATCCACTTTTCTTTCTCAATCTGCATGCATGTGTGTCTTGTTTTCACTCTCATTTTCTCCGTGATCTCTCTCTCTCTCTCTCCCTCTTTCTATTTCTATTCAAATTGTGTAAGCGCTTGAAGTAATTTTCTAATAATCCCTCGAACTTAACATTATTAAAAAAATAATAATAATAAATAAAAGCTTATAAAGTATCAAAAAAATTGTTAAAACATTTAATTCATCAATAAAGTTTATTATTGTTATTATTTTTTTTTTAATATCCTATTTTGCCATATCATGTTCTTGTCATTCATATAAACGAAAAACAAAACAAAAACATGACGGATGCGAGCCATCAGAAGCAATATGATGACAAGATTTGGCAACGATTAATTGTCAATTTGCCTCAATCTATTACTCATTAACGGCTTGCATGGTTCAAAATCATTAATCGACTCCACCCAATTTTGTTTTTATTTTAGCGTCCCTGTTTTTGATGGACAACACAGGAGACCTTTCATTGTTAACGCTCTAGGCACAATGGCATATAACCATTTACTCAAAATATTACAAGTTATATAATTTGTTTAATAAATTTGTATAATAAAAGTATAGAGAATATAATTTTACACATTCATAATTTTAGCTCTTCTGAATTATATTATCGCTTTTATTTTTAATCTTTTCAATCCCTCATTCTTCTTTTAATCAAACAAATTAGAATTTTTTCATTTTTTGGGGGGTCCAAATATCCGCTTTCATGCGTATCTTACTTTGTATCTATATGTAATTCATTAATATTAAACTATTCTCCATCGGTGGTAGTCACTCTATAATTTCAATAATAAGTTAATGCTATTTACTTTTTATATGTACCCTAAGAACTGAGGTGGTAGAATTATTATCTAAGTTATCTAAAGATGAAGAGTAATTTTGTATAAGCATGATAAGCACTTTATTTCTGTTCGACACGAAGAGTAGATAATCTGATTTCATATCTTCTTATCATTGAATGAAGACGATGTTAGGAGATATACAAATTATACTTCATATTCCCGTCGATTAATAAGACACTTGCCAAAGTTATACTACATCGCAGGTACTTTCGAATTAAACCTATAAACTGATATTACATGTATTTTTTAAACTCTGGCAATTTGTCAGATAACTATAGAAGCTCAGACAAAGATCAATAGCGGATTAGCAATAAGACTCACTAATCCCAACGGCGATTGGATTAATTCTAAAGGTTCATTTAGGGTCAAGTTGAAGAGTTTACAACGGGAGGTGAAACGTTGTTAATATTATAATTAATACAAAAGTTTGCGTTCAAGTATACTACCACTAAACTGACGGATATATCAATTTATGATCATAAGGATAATATATCTCAAAAGTTCTTTTCCAAAGGAACATTAGCATGTATGTGAAAATGAAAATTTTCCTCATAAAGCAAACATCTTCTTTACTATAAAAATACAATAAGTCCATTTCTAGATGGTATTTTATTATTTTAACATTATTCTTGCTTCTGTAACAAACGGACCCCACCGAATAATAGCGTTCAAAGGTAGCTATGAACTTGATAAAGAATCTAAGTCTTCTCCGGCTTGTTGCCGAGTACCGAGAGGTGGACGAATCGGCAAACGAGCCGGGAGAAGATCCTACTCACAATTTCCTAGTCCAGTTGTGTACAGAACATGAAACGTATGCAAGAATTAAGGTCACGCTCATTGATATTGTTGTAGAAAATTCAACTTCAATGATGAAAGGAAACAACTCAAAAAAGAAAATGAACAACAAAACAACTATCTGGTCGATACAATCGCAGCCAAGTAACACCTTCCCTAGTATATACCTCAGCCACATAAAGTCTTTACCAACACGAAACCTAACAGAATATTTCATTGCCGCGAATAGCATTGGAGCCGATTATATAAGAAATGGCAATATTGAGCTCCCGTATCTTACCCTCCTCTAGCTCTTCCTTCACCCGTTTCTTCCCCAGAGATGCGGCGACACCAACAGCATCATGCTCGATAAGAGTAGCAGCAGCAACAGCAAAGCGATGAGCCATGTTAAACTTATGGGATCGTCTTCCTCAATCCAATCTTAGCTCTTAAATCGTCAAAACTCGATTATAAGCTGATAGGAAATCACCTTCAATACTAGTCCAAGCTCGAGGCTAAAATGATCCAAGTTTAGAATAAGCTAGGCGATATGTCATTATTTTGGGGGCAAGACCACCGGTAACTTGCATGTCAGAGCTTTATATGTGGTGGTCCGATGCCAATAAAAGTTGGAATACTTTTTTATTTTATGAGGGGAATGGTAATGTCATTTGGTGCTCAGGTCCGTAATTTAAACGATTTCATTTTATGTATATTTTGCTGGACACAGGAAACACCCAAATTCCTTCGATCCACGATGATGCAATAGGTAGTCGTTGCATCCAGCCGCAAATTATCACGTTTTAATTTTCTTTCTTATTGCACGGATTGGTTAGATTAGACGTTTGAAATAAAAGATGGACATGTCAAAGTAACGAAAGAATAGCAATTACCGAATTTCGAAAAGACACCCCCGTCATTGTATGTCTAATCTTGAAGTACTTGTATACTTTTGAAGGAAAGGAACGGGTGGGGTTGTAAAAAAAAAAAAAAAAAAAAAAATCCTTCGTAACGATCGACATGCTGGCCATTTTCAATGTCACATATTTTACTTTCTTTCGGTTCAGTGCTGTTCTATTATGTTATAGCTATGGTGCACATTCGTCTCTCCATCTATTTGTTTCTTCTAGTTCTCTCTTCTCCTCTTCCCACCACCCCCCCCAACCGCAGCTGTAGAAAATTTACACATGTTATCTATGAATGTTGAAACAATTTTCTCTCGTTCTGCTTCTTTTACGAGCCCCTTGCTCTGCACGTGATGGTAAAAAAACCTCATCGTTTAATGCTATTTCTCAAGGATCAATTCAGCATGCCATTTGTACGACTCGTAGCAAAAAAGAATGTGTTAGATAAAATTTGGTAATAAAAATTGCTACACCAAATATCTCTCAGGCATCAGTAAACCTATGATCAGATGATCACGAAAACATTCTTTATATATTTTCTTAAACAATCTTTAACTCCTCATTTGCTAATGAGGCATATCATCAATGGAAAAATAAAATAAAACAATGATATATGAATACAATATACGTTTCCTCAAAACACTGTTCAACTGTCATGACTGATGCAGTACATTATTTTTTTTCTGCTCGAAAATTCAGTATTTTGGTCCGCAAAACCAACAAGCCCCCATGATTTGTAGGAAACAGAGCAGCAACAAAGACAAATTAATGTAAAAATCATATAACACTCTCATTAGAAGGATATGTATATAAGGGGAAGAATGAAATCCCCATCCGTCTTTTATAGTATTAGTACACAAGGTACTACTGGTAATATAATACCCAGCAACAAACCTAACTGACAAATTATATTCCTATCCTTGGTCCACTGTCTCCTGCTCCCTCCCATCTCTCTATTTCTCATTCTTTTCATTCTCTTATTTCTTTCTTCTCTTTCTCTTGTTATCCTTTCCAACCACTTCTCATTGCCTCTCGCTCTTATCCTCCCCGCCTGACTGAGCAATCCGTCTAGTTTTATTTTCTACTGACTTTAAACTCTGATTGTTTTTTGTGTGTGGTTTTTTTTCTCACAATAATATTTGTCTACTCATTATCTTGCTTATCTATTGAATTTTAAATCACTCTCTGTTTGCCTTTGAGCATAATTATGTAAGTAACTAAATTATAGGGATCGCGCCTTACAAGCGTCTGCTTTTTTGCAAGTCCTTACCGTTAAACATCATATATTCATACATGTGCCTTTTGTTTGTTTATGTTCGTAGTTCTTGTTTACAATTGTTAATAGATACGATTTGATTTCATAACTGATAATCAAGTTTTAATTATATTTGATTGTACTTTGGATAATCGTTTTATACTGAATGTTTATGATTATGTTCTTGTAAACGGAAATAAATTGAAATCTCTCTCCTTGAATCTCTCTCTCTCTCCAACAGTATCACACATACATACGTGACAGTACCGCATCTTTTGTTCGAATTCAATCAGAAAGATAGAGACGGATTAATGGAACAATCATCCCGAACGAGCTGAAAGAAGTATTGATGCACCGCAGTATTTGCACTAAATTATTAGTTTAAATCATGGTAGTATCGTATTTAGATAAATCTTTGAAGATATCATGAATCCGTTGCATGGACAAATTGCAAATGAAAACCTCGCTTTTATGCGAACATTTGCCATCTCAATATCGGTTTTTTTTTTCAATTTATTGTTCTATGCCCCCCACCAAAAAAAAATAAAAAAAAAAAAAAAAAAAAACAAACATATCATAAAACATTCTTCCAAAGAGTCATCCGATGGCTAACCTTCTGAACCAAGGAAAGACTGGCGAAACATTATACTTACCCGACTTTTATACACAACCTTTGAGATGACAAGCGCCATCCTGATGAATGAACAACCAACACAACAAAGATTCCTGGTCTGCAAAGCGTTCGGATGACCGATGAAATCCAAAACTTGATATAGCTGAAATTATATGTCTGTTATAAAACCTTGGCGAGTACCCAACAGAGGTAATCATGTTGCACAAGGTACGATAAAGAAAGCCCCCCGATTAAGTTTGCTTTTACTGAGCAGCCAGAATAAAATGAGCAGAAATGTATAGAGTGTACCGGAAAACACTGAAAGTTTGTATACGAGATAGAGCCGCAGGTGAGCGATATTAAAATTATTTTTTAAATTTCTGCAACTTGTTGGATACTTGTTTAAAGCTTAACCCATAAGTTTTTTCTTGTTTTCTGCTTCACCTGAATTTTATTTATATGTAGGCAAAAAAAATATCAAAGGAAAAAATATATCATAAAGAGAAAGAGAGAGAGAGCAGGGGGGGGGGTGGGAAGAAAGAGATAAGAGAGGAGAGAGAAAGAGAGAGAGATGTATATGGAGAGGGGGGGGGGGTTGAAAGAATGAAATATGGGGTAAAGCGATAAGTGAGTAAAAAGAGAAATATAAATACATGCAATCTTACCTTTTACATCTTCACTGTTGTCATCCATAATCACAGCGTCAGGATCATCTCTTGTTCCGCCAGGAGATGGCGCTGTTTCATCACACCCGACTGAACCCATTGCCGTCCTCGATGAGGGAGACTCAAGTGCATCCATGTCCGTTGTCACACTCAACGACCGCTCCAACGGATTAGGCAGACCGGCAACCAGTTGGCCGCCGAGTTCAAGCCCTGACCTCGGACGTCCACCGACACCGCCATCAAGCGATCTTTGGACCGAATTCGTTGACGTCGCATCGGGGATAATCATCTCCCCGCTCGCGCTCTCTGGCGACATCGGTTGGCGATGAGGAGGAGCAGTGTGGTGAACAATGTCGTCCTGGGTTCCGATCGGTCCGCCTGACGTCGTTGATGGAGGAGAGAGTTTTGTTCCCATGGCCCCGAGCCCAAGGCCGAACGGGAGGGTGTTGTCGCTTATCCGAGGAACGGCGGCATGGTCGGAGCCGAACGAATGGTGGTACATTTTGTTACTTTGGAGTTTTGTCAGGTACCTGAGATCGACAAGAAATTTAATAAAAGGAGATGATTTTTTATTTCTGGGATAATAAGTCATTATAATGCTACCATCATTAGATAACTACGATAGATATGTCTCCACATAAAGACTTGCTCCACCATCTAAAAATTCCGTTCCCAACTTTCCTCCAACTACGTAGATATCATGGAGGTTAAAGTTTTTGTGCAGTATTTTATTCAGTTGTTTTTGTGTATTTGTCAGTTTAATTACGCACTGTCAGGTTTATCATTGTGACTATCTCTATCACTACTTTCCGATTTTCCTTTTGTATTCTGAATATTTTTTTTCGCAATATTTCCAAATAAATTCTTCTGTTTGTTTTCTTCTTGTTCGTGTTCTTCTTTCTTATTTTGTTTTGCAGTTCCAAGCGTCATTAAAACGTCACTCCGATTGTCTTTCGGAACGATGAGCGTCAGCAATGATATAATAATTAGGGCAGGTGGCATCATTATGAAGCTCTTCTCCTGCATTGCTGAATCCCTTGAACATTATTCGAAGCCGCATTCTTCTGATGACGGTTAAAGTCTGGGCTACACTATGAAGGGTCAAATTTGTAACTATTGACTCTTTTCAGAGTCATCGACAAATTGACCAGAAATCCGGGTCGTTCAGAGCCTTTGACCAGGAATCTGTTTCCATCGGGGACATACGCTTTTCCGGTCATTTAGACCTGCAGAGAAGAGTCACTTTTATTGACCCGGCACCTGATCCATCGGAACTTTTGACCCATCGGCGTCATACACATTGACCCAGAATCCAGGTCAATTGTAGCCTGTGACCGGAAAGCGCATGGCCCCAATGAACCCAGATTCCGAGTCAAATTTGACCTTTCATTAGTTTCTTTAAAGCGTATTATTTTGTTTTTCCTGGCTTTTTGGTGGTATGGGTTGCAGTATTAAGTGTAAACGTAATGCCCAAATATTTTCAAAATTCGTCTTTTGATGTTCCTTTTTTTCAATGAAATTATCGTTAAAGATATGGGCTATTTTCATTTAATTAAACAAAATCTAAATAATAAGTTGGTGGGATAAATGGTGAAAGCTCGGGACCTTCTAAATACAAGGGGCCCCAACTAATTTGCGACACTGTTAACAATATTGAATAACAGATTTCCATCGCTTGAATTATGCAGATATGAATTTGAATGTTTACGGTATATTTCACTGTGATTCTAACATTAAATATAACGTCTGAAATCAAAATGCAGAATGGGAATAACAAGAATGTGAAAATCTAGGCACAAGTTTGAATATTGTTATGTTTTTCTGTATTTAAATGCCTAGGGAAAACCTAAAATATGGTATATGGTTTCTCATTTATATGGATTCAGGGACGTATCAAATTACAATTAGATCAAAGTTCCCCTTTGTTTTCTGTAAAAGGTGTTATGAGATGAAAACATGTTATACGTAGTATCCCGGACAAGGATTATGATTGGCTAAGCGATACGCAGACAGCATGTCGCCCAATGTAACTTTTCTCCAATTGCAACGGGGCTCTTTCTGCAGCGTACCTTGCACTAATCTTGATGGTTGTGCCAAAACCTGAGTTTTTTGGGGTTTTTTTTTTAAGAGAGAAAAGAAGAGTGTGTATTGATTAAGTAATAATCACTAACGATTTAATCGGGAACAGACAATCAAGGCATCGCTGCAGAAATTTCGAGAGGCACTCACTGGGGGGGGGGGTGTACTGGCGTTTGCTAACAGTGTTCAATTTAAAACCACTGCTTTTGCAGTGTACAATGGTCTATGTGTCTTTACATCTAGCGTGCCTACTCCTGGTTTTATCACTCGCTTTGGAATGAAAGTTCCTTCACTCTAAATTATAGAGTGGCAACTTTACTCGTTTACATTCAGAGAGTAACTTTCCGTTTGCGGAAATCGGTTTCGTCATCTCAAGTATGTATCACATCTCCCATCGGATTATCGAACTAAGTCTTCTTTCTTTTCACAATTATTTTCATTTTAATCAGTAACACTTCCTCCCACCTACATAATTTCACAGATCGTATAGAGAATAGGAAACAGGAAACATGTTAAATAACTTTTGTTTATAAATAATTTCAGCAAGACATAGTGTGGTAATATCGTTCCACTGTTTTACAAGCCAGTATAAAAGTTATATAACCCCAAAATCGTGATAATGATATATCAATGTGTATTTAACCTGTTGGTTGAATATAATATAGCATTTCATTTTTCGTGTCCTCAAATTATAACAAAACAAAGTTTAAAACAAAATTTAACAAACAGGAAATAAGAAATGATCAAAGTAATTGAAATAACAAAAAGTTTACCTGTATCAATTAAACAATTTTTTTTAAAATGGAAGTTTTCATGAATTAAAATGATACTTCTGTACGAATGCGATCATATTCGGACGTTTAGATGTTTATTTAAATCATTTCAATATGAATGTTTTAATTTGCCAATTTCATATTCAATATAATGTTCTTTTAAATTGTAAATAGATTGTATTATGTATGTATGTATGTATGACTGTATTTGAAATGTGAAATATGTACAATTCAGTCTTGGTACTGCCAGACATATTATTTCAAATAAAGCTTTATTGAATTGAAATTGAATGGAATTGAATTTAAATCATGTTAACGTTATACTTCTAGGCTATAGAATATTTTTGAAGTATCAATATTTAAAATGGTTTGAATGCACTGTATTACCGTATAAATACACATCAATTCAATTCTGTCAAAGAGTAGTACTATCTATATACTTTTCTTTCCTTTTTAATCGAGGGGATTAACTTTATTCTATTACCGTAATAAAAACGTCTATAAAAATATCTTTTTGGTAAACCATGTAAAGAGGATGAAAATAGATTATACAAATATTCGATGTCAGATTGTAACCATGAAATTGCTCTTAAATGTCAACTTTTTGACGCAGTTGATCTGTCCAAAGTTGGTGGATACATTCTTTAGAGACCACTAATAACCGTCTAATCACTTACAAATACCTATATCCGGGCTTAGTAAATACGGTTGAAATGAAAACGAGCCAAGCTTACTTCATTAAATCACAGGGTTTTGAGCTTCCATCCTCATGATCTTACTAAAGTGTCTGAGAAGGATGCGGCAAATTCTTAGAAAGATGTTTTTGAGATATATTATTTAATAGTTTCATGATGGAGGCGCGATGGGGGGGGGGGGGGGGGGGGGGGGGGTAACCGAGAGCTATTTCAGAACTCTAATATATTTATTTCTCATAGTGAAACTAAACAAACCAACAAACAAAAAATGAACGGGTGATGCTCGTTGTTCCGAACGTCAGTATGTATGTCCGGTAAATTATGAACCCTATTCACTTTTTGGACTTACAAACCATATTTCATTTTCAGGCCAACGAACCTTCCGGCATATAAACCTTTGGAATAAGGAACCTTATTGACCTTTAGGACTCACGAACCCTATTTCATTTTCGGGCCAACGAACCTTCGGATACAAAAACCTGTGAAATAACAATACCTATTTCATTTTCGAAATAACGAACCCTATTTCATTTTCGAAATAACGAACCCTGTTTCATTTTCAGACCAACGAACCTTCGAACAGACGTGACAGACGAGCCTTTGTAATAACGAATCCTTTTTAATTTTGAACCCAAATCGTATTTCGTTTTTGAACCCAAGAATCCTAATTCACTTCTGGAACAACCATGTCGGACAATTGCATCAAAATATTCGGACAAACGGGTCTTATCTAATTTTTTTGAAAAATCAACTTTTGGAACAGTGAGCTGTAACCCCCAAAACAATCGCAAACAATAACACTATGGCAAGAAAAGAAAATCACTATAAATTGCATGAATGGTAGTCGATATTTTGTGCATGTTAATGGAGGGGGGGGGGGTAGTAGCGCTTATATAGGTCGTGAATAGGCGCGTGTTAATTTCAATAATGAAGTTGACGAAACAGGTGTTGTCAGTGAGAGAATCAAAGTATTTGACTAACAGTGCATTGCTTCCTATTCATGTCATGATTAATATTGATGACGATTCTTCTTGAAGGAAGGAGGTGGGTGTGAGAGAGAAATTAAAAGGATCAAAATAATCTACTCTATAACCGCCAATATCATAATTTCATAATATTAATGTTATTTTGAAATCTTGATCTCATTTTCGAGAATAAGTAATCCTAAACAACGACAGTATAACAAAATGACGAAATATGTTGTTAGACAAAATGAATAAACTGTGTTGCCTTAATGCAAAATAAAATGATTCATTGACGTTATCATTTTCCTGGAATCACACTAATACAAGACAACGCATAAAGAATTTCAAAACCTTTCACAACAATCGTGATGATTTTGTTAATTAATATTTGTTTTTCTTTGTTTTCATAGCTGTAGTAAAATATTAAGGGCAATTGAAATGACCTTTTCAAATACTCAACAATGATTATCAACTTAATGGAATAAAAAATTCTGTCTCTACAAATTATCATTTATATATAAAATTACTAACCAATATGCATAAACATATAATATCGTTTTTGGAGGCTTATAAAACGATGCAAATCCAAATAATAAGATTTCTTCGGATGATAGTGCTATTATTTTTCTGATCGCTGAAAATTATGTTCAATGCTCATCACGGGAGTACATTTTTTGTTTATCTTTCAAAATAAAACTGAGCTAATTGTTTTTAATTTCTTGAAATAATTTCTTTCTAATATATTTTATCTTATAAAATAAGAAATTTTAACAAAACAATTTAAACAAACACAAACAAATCAAACATCACAAAGAAACAGTATATCCTGTATAACAATAGTATTTCAGTTCATATGATTTGCAGATAAGATATATATAGTATGTTCAAATTAATTGCAATTTGATTATCTAAATACCTAAAAATTAATAAATGAATAAAAGTGTTGTTTAGCATCAGAATCGGGAAATTGTTTACTTAAAAATTGCATCTGAGTTCTTGAATGAATGAGGACAATAATTGAAATTCATTTACGTTCGACATCAGTTATTACAGGTAACATATTTCAATTGGAAAATATTTCAATGTCAGTCTGTCGCTCGAAAAAAGTTGTGTTTCCAATATTATGTGTATGCCTGATTATCATGATGTATATTAAAGTGTAGTATTTATAAACACTCACTACGAATTAAACACACTTACAACGTACATCAGATTCTTCCCAGACTAAAGCTTAACATTCAATAATTGGAAAACGCGGTTTGTAATAAATAAAGTTTTGATATGGATATCAAACACCAAAAACAAAATCTTTCTTTTGTATGGCTGAACATCCATGTATCATTTTTAATGTAATGACTTATTAATGAGTAAGAAAAGATTTGCATGAGTACCTCAACAAATAATTGGTTAATCCAAAATGAGGTGGTAAGCTCGACGGTGAAGGGAACCTAATCAGCTCCAGTAGGAGAGATCAAGTAAAAATCGGAAAAGATTAAGCAACAGAAAAAGGCGCACTTGAATTGAAGAGATTAGCTGTAATTAGACAAATTGGTATGACTTACCGTTATTAGAAGAGTCTGTTGCGAATAATACAGTGAATTGCACGATCGCTACCCCGAAGTTACGGCGAACTTGTCAAGGTGGCAGTCGCTACTGGAAGGATCAACCAGCGGCTCTAGAAGGTAATTACGGTGTTGACGCAATAGACGTGCTTACCAAGCGAGAGAGCACATCGATGAATGTTTAATAAAAATGTATCTATGATCTCACTCGAAATAATTTCTCCTTTTTTCTCTCTTTTTCAAGTGAACTTGCCGCCTTGATGCTTCATAAAACGATGATAAACTCCAAGAAAATATTATCTGTTCCTCGCACTCCCGTTAGGCCAGGAAATCGGAGATTGAAATGGGTTTAACCCGTAAGTCGATGACGGGTTGGCCTTCTGCGCATGTGCAGGAAAAAAGTTTTTTTATCACCGATTGAGAAGTTCTCTTTTCCCGCTCTTTCCTTTGGATGATATCGATATGGCCAGGGATCGTCCTTTTAACTAGGCTATAGATTTATAACTATATTCAGGGCTACGTTTTTCGACAAACAACAATCTATTCACGAAAAAACATTTTTTTTTTTTCCTTCCAAAGGATTAAAATTGACGTATACAATCTAAAATTCCAGCGCGGGAGGTCTTTGCGAATGAGGTAAATAGTAATGACGATAGTTTGCGCGAGTGGCTGGCTGTCAGCGAAGTCCCAAATCGGTTGTGATCGTCACTCGTTCATCAGCTGAAGCAGTAATTATTCATCGTCTGCCAAACGTGCTAGGGATGATTCAGTACCACATCATGGCATGTCGTGTGGACAACACCCTTAACAACTTACATACAAACCAACACTCTTTCTGTCTT
>CALNVZ010003433.1:16295732-16322666 GCA_940671915.1 Paracentrotus lividus | reverse complement strand
AGGAGCATTTGACGTCGGAGCTAATGTCGAGGAGCAAATGTCGCGGAGCAATTGTCACTTTTTGCGGAGTATTTGTCGGCGGAGCAATTGTCGCCGGAGCATATGTCGGGTCACCAATTTTTGGTGTAAAAAGAAAATTAAAATCGTGTTTTAGGCTTTTCCGGTCGTTTTCATAATAGAACCCCAAGAATCCAAATTCATTAATTTGGTTCGTATTAGAGGGACTGTCTCATCTTTGTTATTACCACAATCTGTTGTAAATTTCTGACTTTAGATTTTATTTTTAGGTCAACATAGGTCACTATGCAGACATTCATATTTACTTTCATGTAATTCAATAATTAAAACACGATAGGCCTATTTATCCGCCATTCAATTTTAAATGCAGAGCCAGATCAGGATGTGAACATAAGTTTTTTTTTTGTCATACGTTTTCATATCAGGCATTGAATTTTGCACTTCATTCATTTAAATTAATTTGATATATGAATATATATATGTCTACATAATAACTCTTATATTAACATTATACTCGATGATTTTGTTAAGAAAGTTTTTTTTTTTTTAAACTTGGAAATATTAAAACACAAAATATCGTTGTGGTATTGTATCTTCTCTTAGGGCCCCTCTTCATTCTTTGAATGTCTATTTTCCATATTTTAATTGTGAATAATCCTGTTTTGGTATTTGTTTCATTTTGGTTTCTTTATCTTCTATAAATCTGGGATTTTTTTTGTATTAAAAAACACTCGTACGATTAGGTTAAATTATTCCAATCAAATATAAAACTTTATTTTTTGTTTCCGATTTCATTCTAGTTTTTTTTCCTTTCTTTCCTTTTTTCCAATGTTGCAATTATCCAATTTATATATTTAAATTTCAAAACAACTAATCGTTAGAAAATATTTACAGCTCGGGGAAAAAAAAAATCCTACTAAGGGTTTCAGTGAATCTTTGTCATGCAATCAAAGATAAGATGCAGGAAAACAATTAGCCCGCCAACAACTAAACGAGAACGCTTTGTATTCTCGAAGTATATAAGGGATTGCATTTAATAGAAAAGAAATCCTTATCAGCCATTCCGTGTAACTAGACACCGTGAACTGAAATTTGCAACTTCTTCTAATCCAAATAATTAGTTCATTTTTGGCTATTTTTTTCTTCAAAAGGTGTCAATCTTAATAATTTTTCAATGCGGTTCTGATAGGGGGAAAAATATTGCATGGTCGACGTCCCTACTCTTAGTCCCACACTACACTTTTTATGCGAATTTCATGTTTTTACACTTTTTTGTCACGCGAGTCACGTTTTCATATAGTCACTGACTTGAAGTAAAAAGTCAAGTGGAAGTGAAAATTGGGATTCTTATTGCCTAATGTCTCAAAATTAAGTCCTGAAAATTTGGTATTGATGGGATCAGTACTTTCTTAGAAAAACACAGTTAAGTACAGTAAGGTCCAAAATTAAAAATAGTGTCGTGTCACGCGAGTCACAACACAAAAGTTGAAATATCTCCAACAAAAATGGCTATACATCAAAGATTTTGCTTTCTAATATGTATGATTAATAGTTAAACTGAAATGTAAAAATAAAAAAGGCCTGCAGATTAACGTTTCCGAGTAATCGACCTTTAAAAGTTGAAATTTTGGAAAAATGTCACGCGAGTCACAATGGAATGGCTGTTATATAAAAACCCGCTTTGTCTAATAATTTTTGCCCGTGCTGTAAATAATTATTTAGTTTATTTCATGTTCAAAATCATTTCTTCTTGTTCTTATTCCTTGTACACCTTTGCATGTCATGCAAAGTATTTCTCCCTTTTTCGTGTTATCTCCTTTTCCCTCATTTTAATGACAATACATGATGAATTTGATTAATCAATTCACTTTTTCATATTTAGAGAGTGTATTTACATTACGTATAGGCCTATACATATAAGTAAAATATAAAGTTCTGGTGCGTGGATACCAATGTCAATAATGAACAAAATGAGAGAGAAAGAAAAAACGAATTTCTTATTTTCATTTTTTTTTATATATCTGTTCAATCATAACAATTCCATTGTTGAAATACTGCATAATAATTGATAACACATTCCCCTCTTTCTCGTACCCCAAAATTAGATAATTCTTTAAAATTCGAAAATACCACACATGCATGCATCCGTGAATTTGAGCATTATTGAAAACATATGTATCGAGTAATTCATTTGTTTAGTTTTGTTGTTTATTAATAATTTTATTATTATACGGCTGTAGACTAGTTACTTTACTTTATTTTGTTATTAACATGGTAGTCACGTTTTTGTAAGCAAATATCGTCAATTTATATTTTGCTTTATTGAAGGAATCATAAGTTGACTATTCAAAATATTTACTTTATTAGTTATGGTACTTACTACTACTCCTGCTACTGCTGCTACTACTAGTAATACTCAAAATGATGCAGAAGAAGAAGAAGAAAACAACTAGAACTGCAATCGTTGACATGAACGATGTGCGTGCATTGACGCCTTGACTGAAAGATTTCATTGATTATTAAAATGTAAGCATATATTTTGAAATATATTGGGAAACGGAAGTAAGCTTTACATAATATACAAGATCTGTGTGTAAAACGAATACGCTTTGTTTACTACACTGCAATTTTGAAAACTTCGCTTTCCATATTATCCGGCGTGCACATGACTCTGTCAAATGTGCAATTATTAGGCAAGCGGGTATAATGGCTCCTACAAAAATGTGATTTACTCGAAATTTTCTGTGACAACCTATATTATATTTGGTATCAATAGAAAGGCAATTTCAGTGCGGTCATTCCGATGTCAATTTCAGAGGCATATATTGAACGACAATGACGTGATGCCTTGTTACGTAATCCATTGAAAATTCGCTATTTTTTTGTCCATAACTTTTTGATGACGTCTTCAAATTTTACAAAAATTGGCAGATAGTTGTGAAATGTATTAATAAAAATGCCTGCCAAGTTTCAAGTCCCTAGATTGAATATTCGCAATTTTATGGGAAGTTAAACTTGATTTCCTGGTATTGATAATTTTTTACTTTCTACAACATTTTTGAGCAATTTGGTCAATGAATCGATATATTTTCCTTTACATTGCTGGAAAGGACATAGTCTGAACTACCTAAATCCAAAAAAAAGTTACGGTTTTAACAAGGCACAACGAAGATGCAACCTCTTGGATTTCAGCCAAATTTCGAAACTTTAGAGGGCGCTATTTTCATTTTGCCTATTTGCTGGAGCGTGAAACATGTGGAGTGTGTGCACATTCATTAGAATAATATGCCCTGAAAATTTGAAGCAAAATGAAATTGATTTAAGAAAGTTATAGCCATTTTTTAGTGTTTTTAGTCACAATTTTTCATTTCATAACGGAGTTGATTTTTGAAATTAATTAAAATTATGAAGATGGTTTTGAAATAAAAAGTTTTTGGATGCATTTGAAAGGTGAATTCATGGACTATATAATCAATTTTGTTAGAAGTTTGTAGCATCTAGGATGATGGAGATATTGAAGTTGGAAGAATTGCTTTCATATGACCAAAAATGGACGGTCACAGATGAATGATTTTGGAAATTGAAATGTCAGGGGATCAATAGTGGATCATAGATGACATGTCTACGAAGTTTGAACGAATTTGGATGAGTAATTTGATCTTGACAGGATAACAAGGATCATGTGCTAAGTGAATGGCTTTTTGTGGAAGAAGAAGAAGAAGACGGAAAAGGAATATTGAACGATAACATAGCATTGTCGCTGGAGCGTCAATGCAAAAAACGTCAATTCTTAGTAAAAATTCTCTTCGTATACCTGTTTATGTAAAATCTTACTTCTTTAAAAGAAGTATGATTTTACATAGAAAATTCTCTTCGTATACCTGTTTATGTAAAATCACACTTCTTATGATTTTACATAAACAGATATTTAAATGTCTAGTATAATTACATTCTTAATAACCGTATGAATTACTATAAACAGATAAACAGAGCATTATTTTGATGCAGTGCAATATGTATACGATTCATGCACCTTCAATCCCTTTGCCTCATAATCATATTACATTATCATGATTATGCAACCTGTATAAAGTATCGAAACGCCCACAATAAGACAGGATAATGATATATGATGAACTACGGATCCATCAGTGTATGTTGACTTCAATGTCCCCGCCAAAACAGTGCATTCAGTCGCATTACCTCCGGCTTAAGAACCAAGCCGAGGCATTTAAGTATAAAAGTATTCATTAAATATATTAGGAAACACAAAGGGGTGGATAAAGAGAGATTTAACGTATAACTGTGGATATATAACGTTCAGATGTAACTTCCGCGATCTTCGCAGCTTTTGAAACGGGGACGTTGGTAAGGTGTGCGATTAATTGCTATATTGGGGTGATTAAACAGCGACTATTAACTAATTATCGGGTGGCCGCTATTAGCTGACAGCTGCCAAGACCAAGCCCAGCCGAGTAATAAAAGGTGACGTATGAAAAAGAAAGAAAAAAAAAGAGGGGAGGGGTTACATGGGTGTTGGAAAGTTGTTAGGGCCACCACAGGTGTGCTGTTGGTTACTCGTACAGAAGTTTTGTAGTCAGGAATAGCTTTTTTTTCTTTCTTTACTTCTGTCATACTCTGTAATTTACCATCTTTGAAAGCACCATTTAATGTCCCTTTCCGTAGACGCCTATAGAAACAAATGCGCTTTTCTCTGAAGTTTCGAAAGAGACTTTAATCCCTTTTGAAATGTCACTCTTTACATTTATTATTTATCACCGCTCATGTACCGTATCAAAAGGGACGGGATTGAAGCGGGCACCACAAAACATGTGAGTAGATAAAAAAAGTTCGATCTTCCAATTTTGTAATATTCTTTATTTTTACTTAATTAATTATTTAATTTATTTTATTATTATTATTCTTTTTTTTTAATTAAATTAATTTTTTTTTGTAGGGGGGGGGAGAACCTATTTTTATTTTGTATTATTTTTTTTCCCTACATGTGTAGAACTTTTAAAACATTTAATTCTACATTCTCCCACTTAAAATTCAGATATCTACTATGATCATTAACTCTGTACAAGCGTAACCCCAAACCAAACTATAAACCTCAGTGGTCAAACTTCGCGCCAACTGCCTCGGATATGGCACTTTAATCTTTCATTGTAAACGAGTACTTCCGGTGCAACTGTCAGAGCGAGTGCCTACTCACCTACCAAAGAGGTTGGTATTTTTAAACTCATCCCGAGTTTGTTCGCGCCATCGTGGTACTCGAGATTCCACGATAGTGGCAGATCCAGGATTTTGAAATATGGGGGGGGGGGGGCGTATCCCCAAAATTTGAAAAAATAGGGGCGTAAATATTTTTGAGGATGGGATTCAACTAATCACGTTAGTCTGGAAAGGAGGCTCCTAGAATCCCGAATTTGTTCGCACCATCATGGTACTCGAGATTCCACGAGCCTCCTTTCCAGACTAACGTATAGTTTATTCCCATCCTCAAAATTTTGCTATCAAAGGTATAGAGACTGAATGATAAACGCCACTAAAACCATTCCAACATCAAGATTGATTTGGCAACGTTTGGAAAGCTCATAATTATACCCAACTTTCATGAAACGAAATAGTCTAAAATAATAAATGTTTGGGTGAGCACTGATCAATTTGGTAAAGTGTACAGGAATCATTTCGCAGGAATGATTGGGCGAATTCAAAAGTTTTCCAGTTTCGACATTTCTGATCGTCTGCTGATTTTATGACAAACAAGATAAAGTTTACACTATTATAAAAAAAAAAAAAAAAAATCAAGATGATAAGAGTGATGAGGAAATGAGAATTTGATATTTCTTCCATAAATATTTAACTTAGAATTTGTATTTCCGGAAATTAATAGACAAAGTATACTCTACCTGACTTTATATTTAGCTCATGGTACGTCAGCCAAACAGGCACTTCCCTTGGCATCCATAAATAAAATTACACGCCCTTTTTCTTCTCACTCCCTTTCCCCTCCTTCGTTTCATATCTATTGTCCCCCCCCCTCTCTCTTTCTCTCTCTCTCTCTGAAATTCTGATTTGTTTGTCGACACGGTCGCTACCATAGCGAAGTATAGAGAGGTATACGAAAAGTTGATCTCATTCACCCATCTTTGTCTGACTCTGTTATTACAACTTTTTTTTCAAGATGAAAAAAAAAAAAAAAAAAAAAAATCGTACCCGAAAATTGTTTAAAATTTGATTCTGGTTTCTAAGTAAGTACGGGTGTTTTCTTTACCTGACACCAGACTCCCAAGAAGAGCATCACATAAAACTAAAAATGTACATTTATCATGGAGCACCTCCAATATATAAGATATGATGTTATACAAGATATGTATTATACAAGAGAACCTCCATTATTACAAGATACCATGCCATCGTTCTCGTTTGAACGCACACCCTCATCCGCACCCTCACGCACACCATAACCCACCCATCGCACGCGCACAAACATTGGTACACACACCCTGTATTGTCATGTCGCCTTGGCGCCTCTGAGGACTGTGATGTCATTAAATTTGTTATCTCCTTTAACATTTTGGGCCAAAATGAGCCATCTCGATACTAGCCCAAATCCCTCCAAAATCGTCTGCCTTCCAAGGCTAACAAAAATATGCCGTGGATGAAACCCTAGCAATGTCTTTCTCTCCCTGTCTCTCTCCCTGTCTCCCTCTTTACTCTATTTTCAAAAACCTCCCTCTACCCATCCCCGTCTTTCCTCTTTGCTGCACTATTTGTATATCTCATCCTTTTCTTTCAGTAAATTATGGAGTGTTTTGAATGGTAATTTTGTAAATATCCATTTTTTGTGTATTATTGTATTTAAAATATGAATGTGCACAATTCAGTTTTGGTTATGCCAGACATATTTTTTTTCAAATAAACCTTTATTTAATTGAATAATTGAAATTGATATGATTTTTAGGTTCTTGTTTAGGTAGGGTAGGCCTATACAGTTAAGAACAGGGTTAGTCATTCGATTAGTGTACTGAATTTACGGAGCAATTGTCGCCAGACCAAAATTCGTGTATAAACAAAATTTGTTATGTGCTTCGAAAATTCAATTTTTTTTTTCAAATTCAATTCAATTCAAAGATGTTTTATTTCCAAATCGTTAAAAATACATAAAGCATACATGTATAATATATAAAAATCCATAATCATTAAGTTTCATTGAAAAGGAAAAAGGAAACTTACAGAAAACAAAGCTTGTAAATAATGAAGTTCCCTTAATGTACAATAATACAATTAAATATGGACAATGTACACAAATAAATATATGCCGGTATACAAAACAGTAACATACAAGATACAAAATTCGAACATTGTTTGTTATTATCATGATTATTGAAGCCATATTTTATACCATTGTTTTCCTTTGAATGGCTTCAATAAAAACACGGCCTAGTTATGAAAGGGTTCTCTCTTTATTTAGGTTAGGTACGTTTTAGTTCCCTGTTTTGGGGCATGACATACGAAGAAACTGTTCTTTTATTTGAGGCACATAATATATTTATCATTTGCATGTTAGGTCTATTTAAGTTATTTAGAGGGAAAGTCTAATACCAATGGTTATTATTTAAATGCACTCACAAACACAAAACAAACACAAATAACATGTAGTTTAAATGTTTTTTCTTTATTTGGTAGTCCTATGCAATTATTTATATGTGCAGTTCCAGTGACTTTAGGAAGAATCAACTTAATTACGAACAATTAAGTGAATTTAAACCTTGCAGCATACAGACATATTTAGGTATATTATCAGGCGCGGATCCAAGAAAATCGAATTGAATGCATTTCGGGGGCCCAATTGTCCGGGGACAAAGAGCCGCTTTTGTTCCCAGACAATTGGGCCCCGAACTGCATTCAATTCGATTTTCTTCGATCCGCGCCTGATTATTATTAATCGATTTTCTTCCGCGATTCCCATAACCAGAACTTCAATTTTCCCTTAGTTTGGGGTCACACGTGAACGAAAAAACTCTCCGTGCGCGCGAGCGTGTGTGTGTGGGAGAGAGAGATAGAGAAGGGGGAGAGAAAATTAAAATTACTATGAAGTAATTCCTAATTAACAATTCTATAACCGTTCAATAACCTCTAAATTTTATTCGTAAAAAAGTAGAAAACCGATAAGGATTATTGATACGAGGAATATTGGGTGTGGCGGGTTGACACGTATCCTATTGTCTGGGGATGTGGAGCCAGTTTGCATCATTATGCTGCTTCCTTGGTAACGCAATGTAACTGGATGATAATAAACATGTTTTTTTAGTAAAGAGCATGAGAGACAAAACAAAGCTGGTGAATAATATAGGATAATCTTTGGACGGTAGATGAAATTTCCCGCAATACGTTTCAAGAAGTCCACATCTAATGCTGATTACGTCATCAAAAAAATAATTAAAAAATAAATAACTGTATTCTGTAAAAGTGGTCGGAGGAGAGAAATGCTTCTCATTCTCTCTCTCTCTCTCTCTCTCTTTTCCACACAATACTCCTTTCAATACTCCCTTCTCCATGAAACTTGTGATATCAATCATTAGGGAGAAACTCCGAACGTCCGGGTGGTTGTCCGTGTGAGTGTGCGCGAGGGTTTGTGTGTGTGTGTGTGTGTGTGTGTGTGGAGAGAAAGACAGAGAGAGAGAGAGAGAGAGAGAGAGAGAGAGAGAGAGGGGAGGGAGAGGGAGGGGGAGAGGATGTAGAGGGAGAGATAGGCCGACAGACATGATTTTTAGAAACTGAGAGAGTTATAACAACACCCTAAATCACGTGATCACACAATATTGTGTCAGCTCATACACTTCTATAACAGGCGCGCCCGATTTAGGAACTTATTAATTGGCCAATTACTAGCGTGTGGCGCACGTTCCCTGAATATTGATGTAGCTAGACGTCGGGCGGTAACTGATACTTGTTCGTCAATGCAGACATTGGCTCATTCATAAATGATATCCGTCATACTTTAATGCTCAGACTGCAAGCCAATCCACACCTTTTATATTTGCGACAATGTACTTTATCTCTCGGTCTTTCGTCGGTCTAGTGTCTGGATTGGGTGGTGTGACGGAGGCATAGATGGCGACATTGCTGTCAATATTCATCAAGAAATATGCGCCGAACATGAGTTAGAAAATGTCCAAACAACAGACTATTCTGTGATTTATTTTGACTTAGAGTACTATACAATAACGCCCTTTACAACAAAGGGTTTTAGGGGGAGATATCAAGGTAAATAAGAAGAAACAAGAGTGAAGTTATTGAATAAAATTTTATATACAGTACCTACTGTTGTGCTCATAACTATTGATACCCTGTCATTTTAAAAGCTTTTTAGTCGTGTTCTTAACTCGATGTGTTTCGTCAAACTTTGGATGATTAGTACGCTAACATCAACAGAACAATTAGGAAAATTTGGGTCCACATCCTTTGTACATGCCCTATGTGGGGTTTGCACCATGCGTCTTTCGTAAAACTTTCAGGCTGAGTCAGCTAGGTTGCATGGTCTTCGACACATTTCTTGTGGGATTCTTGTCAGGACTTTGATATTTCACTTCGGAACATTCATATCGATTTTGTTGAAATACAATAACCACGCTTTCTATTCCCTTCTGCAACAGTTCAGGGCTTCCGTTAAGAAATAGGCCTACCAGACATGCCAGATGTAAATCACTTTGAATAAAACCTCAACGCATGGGCATGGCAAGAAGTTAAATGTGTCTCCTTGTGTAGCCAAATTAGCCTCCCTTGAGCCCTAAAGCAAACCCGTTAGGGAGGACAAATCCGAAGGATCCAGAACTCGGACCACCTCACATCTCAGCGCGCAAGGATCCTAAGGATACGTCGGTTACTCGCTCAACACCACGCGCACAGTGCACCAACTCGCATTATGCCAAGTGTGGTTGTTGGGGTGGCCACGTGTTCGTTTGTGGATGCCAGTAAGGTATTAAATTCAATAGGGTCGGTCGTCCATTTTTTTTCTTTTCATTTTTCTTTTTTTTGTGGGGGGGGGGATCCACCCTAGGTCCACGCCTGACAGATTCAGAATGAAAAGATGCAGAAGTATGCTTATAAATATCACCTCGGACAGTATTGGACATATCAAAAGGACGATGTTCCAAAGCATGTGGCCACTTTAGTCGAGAAGAGGACCAAGGACAATGATAATAAACGATCTAGAATGAGAAAATTTGAAGACCTAACAAGAATCCCACTGTTAATATATCTAGGAAGGTTCAGAATCACCTGATGGCTCAAAGACCATGCAACCTGAGTCAGACTGAAGGTTTCACAGAGGACGCATGGGACAAACCCTACCTTTCCTTTCCACTTTTTTCCCCTTATTAGAAGCTTTCGACCTTCATCAGGCCTACATAGGAGAGGAACCGGGTATGGAAGTTACACGGGTCAGTTGTTACAGTTCTCAGTGTGCTAAGTTGGAACAAGAGAGTTCGTGCTAACTGGCATCTATATACAGCCTACACATACTGTGATGAATTGCCGGTCGTGAGGCTTCTCCGTTGTTTTATTAAAAGTAAATCAACAAAAACCATTTTTTACAGTTCCAAGTGAATTTTTGACAAAAATTAAAATTTGTAATAGTTCTTACAACTGAAGGCACATGATGATAGTCTGGTATTGTGAATATAGTACATGTATGTCACTAATATACCCTGAGCCATGCCCTGTAATTCTGCCTAATGGCTTTGCTACAGTAACTGTTGATTTTATTTGTTAAATCACCCATGGGTATGGTTGTTACACAACCTACCTCATGTCGATGTAACAACCTACCCCAATTACATTACACATGTAAAGTAATTTTGTTTCAATTTTCAGGGGTTAATATTTTGATATTTCAATTATACTTTAGTCTATGCTAGAGCTCTACTTGATCTACTGTTAACGATACCAAGAAACTGGAAGTGAAACAAAAGTATGGTATAAGAGATTTACACATTTTAACAAATTACCCGTATGTTTACATAGTAACAATTTACCCCGTATGGTGTAACAACCTACCCCGTATACGGGGTAGGTTGTTACAAAAAAAATGTCTTCATTAATTAAGCTGTAGTTAATTAGTGTTTACATGTTTTCAAGTTTTATGTGCCTCAGGTTTTAGCCAACATAATAGGCTAACTACAGACCCAAAATGGAGTGTGTGAGTACTTTCATTCGAATTATCTGACCCAAAATGTGAATTTTGTAACGTCCATACCCGGTCTCCCCTAATGAAATAAAATTGGAAGCGAACTTAAGTTTCACATTTTTATTTCATTTTGTAGGCCTGATGGAGTGCAATCAACGATGTAATAGAATAGAGGTGCACACCACGGATAGGTATCGTAATAGTGTATTTTGCTGGAACACGAGACGTTTCTCCAATAACATTTCCATCATCACTGAGGGTTATACCTCAACACCGTCTACCCTCTTGACAAAAACGAAAAATGAACAAGAAATTGCTGTGAAATGGTAATTCAAAACACCCATCTTAATTCCTAGGCATCGTTTTGACACATTTCCTTTCAAAATTGTGAATCGGTCTTAGACTTGTGATTCCATGGAACTTCCTCCCTGATGCAGCCGGCGCTTGATGGGATTTTAAGACAGGACAGACAGATAGTGTTAACATATGGTTTTATTTATTATAGTCAGAGAGCTGATTTACTTCTTTCAGCACCTTTGAATTTGTAGACACCAAAACGAAAAAAATATTTGGTGTCAATTTTATGATATTTATCAAAATTAATTGTCATCTGATTTCTTAAAAGTGACTCGCTGTCTTTTTTAAAGGAACATTCTAAGTTTGAGTTATGGTAGGCCTAATTGAAAATGAAATTCTTACACCGAATCAAACGAAACAAACAAAAACTAAATGATCAAATCTGGAAAAAAAACATTTCATTGTATTTTATGCCACTGTCAGACAGAAAGGTTGTAATGAAATGCATATTTCATTGCGGAGCTGGTATGCATAAAATGCATAAACATCTCTCTTGTTTATACTTTGGTTGAATTTAATCGTCAGGTGTTTCAGGGAATATTATGTATCTTTATTTTGTCCTCATTAATCGCCGTAAGGTATAGAAGGTTTATTTTTTTACCATAGATTTAAATCAATATTTTGATGTAATTCAATTGTAAAAGTTAAATTTCACTTCCCATGTATTTAGGGTAGACATTGAACTTGACCGAATAAAAGGGAATATAACTTTTCAAATACTACACTAACAGTCAATAACAAAACTTCTCCCTTTTTCGCGCTAATTCTTTGTACTTCGTCTGCCGATGACACGTATTACGTTACTTCAAGCTTCTTAAGCCATTGCGATGAAACATGACAAGAATTTTTAATCCATTCAAGGTCATGGTACTTTGCGGGGATTTCACTCAAAAGCTCATCATTTCTGGCCGAGAAAATGTGTAATTCGGCAAAAACAATGTGACATATTCATTAATGCCGCGATCACAACTCGTCGTAGGCTACGGGGCACGTGCATGCAACGTAGCCTGCGTTGCATGCACAGGTTGTTGGTCAATTTCTATGATTCCTGCGTTTCTGTAGAAAGGATATTGGAAAAAACTTCCTGCACGTCGTACATGCAACGTGCCTGCGAGGTACCTGCGCTGCACGATTTTTCTACGAAATCCATCGTGAGTTGCACGTCGAAGGTACGGCGAGTTGTGACCGCCGCATTACATTTCGCTGCTGTAAGTTGGACGTGTTGGAAATCACATTCCGTTGCAAAATATGGACAGAAAAATATGTGAGATGACATACATGATTATTATGATTGAACAAGTATACGTCCAGAATGCGTTAAAACACGTCATGATGATGACGACATTTCTTTCACGTAAAACCATGGGCAACTTATTCAGGTTTTTAATGAATGTTTCTCAAAACAGTTGAATTGCATATTCACCAAGGTGTTGTTGGATGAAGTACTAAGCTGAAAACAAATCATTTGTTGTCTCGCTAATATAATTGTCTAGAAAATTATGAATTATAAACAGCAGCATTTAAAGGTAAACAATTACCATCTTAGAGTTTTAGTTTCAGCTTATTTTCCTAATTATGCAAATCACATCAATAACAATTATTATTTTGTTATATTAAAGATCACTGTCCTTTAAAAATGGGATCATTGACATCATAACATCGAGAGAAAAAAAATACACGAGTGTACATTGTACAAAGGAGCCCCGGTTAGCTGGAAATCGCATAGCCCCGGGGGGGGGGGGGGCTGACAAAATTGGCACGCATCTCCTGGATGTGACGTAATTTCCCAAATTGTTTATTTTTCTCCCAAAAGATTATATGCATAACATCAAAAATCTATTTCACCAAATAAAGCTCCTAACATGATAATTTGGGCTATAAATATTCTTTATAATATTCCTTATATTACAACATTGAAACATAATAACAATAGGGGGGGGGGGAATCTGGTATCTTAGTCGATTTTTAAAGTATTTCTTTGTCTTTCTATACCTTTACAATTTCAATGTTTTTCAACGAAATTTGCAGGCGGCATCATTTCGGTCATAAAAAAACATCAAATTTAAGGACTGTTATCAATGAAAGCTAAAATGATACCAAACCTATGAAATTTTGCTGAAATCACTATTTTGTCTGCACATTGTACATGAAATCACGTTTATTTTTCTTCAAATTTCCTGCATATAGAGACCGAAACTATTATGTTATCTCTTGAATACCCTGTTGCTTATAAGCTAAATAAAGGCTACAAAACGAACATATGAAGATTTTGTTTTGATCAGCGCAAAAACCATGTCGAATTCATTCTGGAAATCGCCAAAAATCTTTTTACGCACTCTACGCCGACATCCACCCATAAGGTGGGATCTGCGACAGAAATCCGGGCGCCCCAACCTCACTCCGACTCGTTGGCGCTCTGGATCGTCACCGCTGGAAAAAATTAATCTAAGATTTGAGAAATGGATTTTAGCTACACCCAGCAGCGAACAAGGATTATAGATTATAGAAAATATTCTTGTTTATGTGAGAGGGGAGAGGAAAGGCAAATGAGTATAGATAAGAGTTGTATTTGGCATATCAAGTCACCACTTTAGCAATAATCACAAGTGATTAAATGTGTTTGTGGCTCGGAAAAAAGACCACTGGCGTATCCATGATTGTTTTTCAAAAGGGGGAAGGGGGCGGGTGTCCCAGGTACATACCCTGCCGGAAAGAACAATATTCAACACAAAATAAAATAGTGTGAACACATTGTGTTTCACATAGTCATTCCACTGCGATAAATTGGAATTCTTGTTCACACTGTGAAGCACACTGTGGGCCACGGTGTGAAAAGCGTTCCAATAATTATCGCAGTGGAATGACTATGTGAAACACATTGTGTTGACACTGTAAACGAATGCCACACAGTGGCAAACTTCTTCGCACTGTGGTCACTATGTGGAACTATATGAACACGGTGTGCTGAACGAATGGCACACAGTGGCAATCTTCTACACAGTGTGGTCACTATGTGGAACTATATGAACACGTTGTGCTGAACGAATGCCACACAGTGGTTATCTTCTTCACAGAGTGGTTTTTATTTTCACATTGTGGGTACTGTGTGAACACACTGTGACAAATGAATAATACAGAGTTGCAAGTTTGTGTAATATGTGTTGACTATGTGAACTCGGTGTGTGTCGTTATCACACAGTGAAGAAGTTAAATCACGTAGTGTGAACTGTCTCACTGTGTGGAAACTCTGTGTCATTAGTGAGCTTTCGCTGGACTACGGGGAGCTTATCTAGAACGTTAGCATAAAAGAGGGCACTATTTTCAAAATGCCTGCAAATCCTCGTTTTCTATCTTCTTCAATAACTTTGAATAAAAGTTTCCAATGGTAACCGCACATGTTCCCTTTGGCTTGTGAGATATTGTAACGTCTATTGTTGCAATACGAATTCAATCAAAAGGCTACTTTACTGGGGATACCTAGTTCTTTTTTTTTTTTTCATACCAAGGTTTTATTGTGTCAAATGCGTCTATGCGTATAACAGCTGATATGAAAAGAAATAACCTACCGCTCTGCCATTATGATTAGTCAACTCAAAGTATGCTTCTTTTATGTTTTAGCAAAGGGGGAAATGCCTGTATACATTCCTATCAAAGCGCTCGCTTATTGGCTTATAACTGACTCTCCGCTGAGAACCTATACGTTCTACGTTTTGGGAGAACGTACATTTCCCCAAAATAGCGTTGTAGATTTTGACAACGGGGAGCTATCTCTTGCTAGGGGAAACCCTCGTTTGTGCTCACGAAAACTTGTAATTTAAACGCTTGCCAGCCGTTTCTAGCAAATACCAGTTTTACACACTCCTTTTTCCTGTACTAACAGTATGCAGGAGTTTGGGGTTTGAGCTATTTTGAAAATAAAGCCTTTCATAATGCTAACGTTCTAGATTATCTCCTCCGTAGTCCAGCGAAAACACCCTATTACTGTGTGATACGCGCATCACACCGTAACCACACTGTGTTCACACTGTGATCACACCGTTGACTATGTGTCGACTGTACTAACACACTGTGTTGACTATGTGTTCTATCCGGCATAGTGTAATTTTGATTATCCCGTTGGCCCTAACGGTGAAAGGGTTGGATCGATGTGTTGGTTTAACGTGTAGGTTAATAAGGGCTAAAAATTACCATAATAATGATAATAATTTAGTTTGAGAGTTTTAGATGTCTTACTGACTCTCCCAAAACTAGAAAAAGAGAGAGAAACAGAAAAAAATAAAAAAATAAATGAGGGTATTTCCCCTTTTTTTACCATATCACTTTTAGCGAAGTGGAAGTGAAACCTTATAGTTTGATTATATAAAACAGCTTGGAGCCAAGATACCATGAGTATGATGAGAGCGAATTTCATGTCTCAGGTTCGAATCCCATTTCGCGTCTTTCCGAAGGTGGACCGTCAAAGCAGGGGGGGGGGGGCGTAATATTAAATAACACTGAGTAACCCCCTCAATCCCTCTTAGGCAAGCAGGACCAATTCCTCTCAGATTTGGCATACATGTAGGTTGGGATATGATTAGAGTAATATGTTATTGTGGTATCTCGCTTCGCGGAGACGTCTCCGCGACGGATAACAACTATTAAAGACGTCTCCAATACTTTTTCCCGTCGCGGAGACGTCTCTAGGACGTCTACGCGACAATTTTCAAGACTGTCTCATAGCCGTTTAAAAACCGTCTCAAAGTAGTCCCAAATCCGTCTCAAAGTAGTTTCCGTGAAGTGAGATACCACCATGAGGAATATCTTCTCAGTCGTCTTCTTTTTGTACAAATGAAATGTAACATCATGTTCTTTCAGAACATCTTCTGTTCAACCATGGACTGGGCATGAATAGGATTTTGAGAGTGATGGCCATCGACTTTTTTTCCCCTTGAACTATTTTTGAATAAAGGTTGTCAATGACGAACTTACAACTACATTTAGTTCTTTTGACTTGTCAGCATCGCGACGACTAATGTTGCAAGATGGATTCAATCCGTTCATACAAATATGAGAATGAAATACATCGTAATTTGTATCCAGGGGTACCTGGAATACAAAATGCATGGCCTGATCGGGAGAAGTGTGGGCACCTTTCTTCCTTTTCAGTCAATTTTGGTAGGTAAACGATGCCCTCATTCGGCTGGTAGAGACTGGAAAATTCTTTGGCAAATTAATCATGAACATTTTGTAATATTACTTAAGTGGATAGTTTTGACAAAAGACGATATGTGACGTCTAGCTTGTC
Source organism: Paracentrotus lividus (assembly GCA_940671915.1). Lineage (NCBI taxonomy): Eukaryota > Metazoa > Echinodermata > Echinoidea > Camarodonta > Echinidae > Paracentrotus > Paracentrotus lividus. The sequence continues at coordinate 16,305,813 of CALNVZ010003433.1, read as the reverse complement.
TAGTATTGTTATAACTTATCTGTTAGGACACATTTCAATTCAATTCAATTCAAGAATGGTTTATTGTGAATAAAAGCAGTATACATGAGTGACAGCCGAAGGGCTGAAATAGGCATGTTTACAATAAAAGATACTTAAACGCATTAACAAATTAACAATATCAAAACATTACATGTAAAATTGATAAATACTTAGATATAAAAATACATACATTTGCAGAAATTCACATAAGAGAGAATTTTGAAAGGTTGGATCAACATGATAAAACTGGATTTGTGTGTCTTTTTTTAATATATATATATATATATATATATATATATATATATATATATATATATATATATATATATATATATACATTTCAGATAATAAACGAATAATGAACATTACTTGGAGTTTAACAGGTCAATTAGATATGGTATGGAACTTTTTCTGAAACGGTCGGTTTTACACCTAAACTGTTTAAAATTGGGAACATGTCTTAAAGAGATTGTAACAGTCTTCCTCTTTGGCAGCCAGTCCCTACATCTAGGATTTTCTAAAAGAGATTTTGCAAAATCAATACATATATTTTCTCTTCTTGTTTGTAACCGTTCCAATCCACATCTTATTAACGCATTTTCAGAGTCTATATAATTTATGCCAAGCATTATTTTACACACTCTTTTTTTGTGTTCTTTCTAAATCTCCTACTTGTTTTACAGTCAATCCTCCATTAAAAACCGGGACACAATATTCTAAAATTGGACGAATATATCCTGTGTAGATTTGAATAAGGTAAGAAATTGGGAGATTATACTGCTTGACCATTCCGAGATGGGACATGTTTCGATGTGCTTCGATTTAAGAAAATCAGTGACTGAACCTTTAAAGATCGGTTCCAGACCTGAATAATCAAATCTGATTGATACACGTTTTAACCTATTCAACCAACCAAGCATAGTCACGATTTTCACTTTGTAGAGCTTCATTATCAATGACTGTTATCAAAATAATTCAGCCCATGGGTTCGAAACAACACGAAATTTCCTAATTAGCCACTTTATTATTGTCTATTTATAGCTGTTAATCTCTTTAATATTTCATATGGCCAATTTTAGACTGCCACAGATCAAAAGGAACAAATATAAAAATTAGATATAACACTTTAAAGTATGGAAGATTAAGAAAACGCTTGAAAATATCGCATTTGAAATAGATCAAAGAAAAACGATTAAAAAATAAAAATACCAAATCTAATTTCGGTGGTAAGAGTGACACCATCTTTTAGTTGTTGTGGAGGTCCTTTTTTTTTTATTCACTCCATCACGGTAAAAATAATAAATAAATAAATAAATAAATAAATAAAAAAATCAGCTTCAACAAAAAAATTTCGAACTACGTTCGCATATTTAAATTTAAAGTATGTAACTGTAAAAAGGTTCTAAATGACCAGTGGTCATTAAAAAAGCACCATTATTGTGTGACTCCATGCTTTTGTTGTTTTTTTCTTTGTCTCTTTGGTTTTTTTTTTCTTTTCTGTTATTTATTTTTTTTTGTCCCGTACGACACGGTACTATGCCCCTTCTGGTACTCTTGATATATTACCATCAATCTCGAAAATATTCTTCTATTTTCATGTAAAAAAAGATGAACGTTGTCAAAATGTCCCGTACAAGTCAGCATGGAATCCCATAGGTATACATGCAACAAGGTTTAATTTATTTTTTTTCCAGTTTTAACAAGGCTATTATGTTGTATTATATCATTCATGGCCCAAATATAGTCGACCATTAGTGTATGTTCTGAAAGCGGAGACTTTTCTCTTTCATTTCTGAAAGCTGTATTATGATTAGACCCGGTCATTTCTGAAAAAAAGGGAAAGTCAAAACAAAAGAACAAAGGCCCCAAAAAATGAAATTTTGGGAAGTGGGGAATATCACAATTTCTGTTGGGATTCTACGATCATTTCCATACACACTTTCCTGGTGTACTCTATTAACGCCTGGTAATGAGATATAATAATGTCAATTTCTTTCAAGTTTAACTAGAAAAAGAAAAAAAAAATGATTGTGAGCTTTGCAAGCAGTCGCAATGCCATGATTCGTCACCATAATCATTTAGCAGTGTGGATAAAGACATACATCAACACCTTGGATGACATCACTGCACTCGTACACTACAAATCCCCACTTCACTCTCTCCCATCCATGCCGACCTTGAAAACATCCTTCCATTTTATCATTATGAAGGGAAAATAAGGGAAAAAGTGCAAATTAATCAGGTTTTAAAGTTGTCTAATATGACCTGGCAGGAAAAACGATGGTGCATGGAAGTAGTCATATTTCGCGTGATCATGCTCTAGTGGAGGTAAATGTATTTTTTCAGTAATCGGCAATTGATCCATGATTCAAGAGCCATGAGTTTTTTTTCTCTCTTTTTTTGAAGGGGGGGGGGGGTGTCTCCAGAGATATTTGAAAAGCAAAAGGTATTAAGACATTTTATAACGAAAAGGTACCAATAATGATCCCCAGATTTTGTTTTTCTTTTCGATTCCTATCTGCCGACGGAAATTTTACAGATATTCTAAAAAGCGAGGCCCCTACCCCGCCTCCCAAAGAAAAGTAAATAAAAGGAGAAGCATTTTATCAATATTCATGATTTGCCGATTAAGTATATATACGTTGCTTCTGAGCGTCAAAAAAAAAAAAAAAAAAAAAAAAAAAAAAGGTCACCAAATTTTGGTTTGGGTAATTGAACTGTGACTTAAACTTATTTTGATTGTAAGCTGACTAGGAATCGTTACACTGTAAAAAATAATACAGCAAAGTGATGTCAGCAGAGTCGCCATACAAATATGTAATTTGAAATAACAGTTTTGCTGTAAATTTCTCCAATTAATGAAAGAGAAGAAAAGAAATCATTAGAGTTCTATAGCTGACATATTTGGTTAAAACGGAACAAATGTGTTACTCCTGATGTATATTTTGTATTTCTCACGTAATTATTTGCAGGAGAAATTTACAACAAAACTTTTTTTTAAATTACATTTTTCATGGCGACTCTGCTGACAGCAGATTTGCTGTAAAAATACAAATATTTTTTACAGTGTAGGTTAATAAGTTTCATAACCATTTTTATTCAGAAAGTATATTATCTTTCCCCCGTCTCTCTTTAAAACTCTTCACTCTTTAGAAAATGTTGTTGTTCATCCCTCTCTTTCTCTCTCTCTCTCTTTTATTCTCCCGCTCTGTTGCTGTTCATCCCCCCTCTTTCTCTCTCTCTTCCTTTTCTCTCCCCCTCTCTCTCTTTTCTTCTCCCCCCCCCCCCTCTCTCTCTCTCTCTCTACCTCTCCCTCGTTTCTCTCCCAAAGTGTCTCTCAGTCTGTCCTTTTATTTCCTCAATTTCTTTTTAACATCACATTATGACATTCTCTATTTTCATTCCCATTACCTACTCTGTCTTCTTATCTTTCTCACGTCTGTCTGCCCCCTCCCCATGGTAAAGTAGTCACAGTCCGGATCCGTGCAACTGCCCCTGATGGATATCAGCCTCCCGGACAACTATCCCCACGACAATGGATAACCACCCCTCCCCTCTTGTTTAGGATTTAGGGTTACCTTGCATTGGTTAATTGTCCTAGGGTATAGTTGTCCGAGAACCGTCACAGTTGACCACGTTTCATAAAAATCATGTTAAATATTAAACATCTTTATTGGATGACCATACGAATGGCAAGATAAGTTGCATGTTGAAAAAATAGTATTTTATCCATATCATGACTTGTTCGAATAATACATTATACGACTCAGATTATTTAATCAAATAATGAAAGAACAGCTATAAAAATAAAATAAATGAATAAATAAATTTTTATAAAATAAAAAAAAAAAAAAAAAAAAAAAAAAAAAAAAAAAAAAAAAAAAAATCGTTTATGAAGTGATTCAGGCAAAGTTCCATTACAATAAGGATAACATTATACTGCTCAAGACATTGTAAAATACAACTTTCTCTTTTGCATATATTATACAATTATTTAAGCAGATACATATCATATTTTATAGAGTTCTCAATTATGTACACACACAAATATTGAAGGCACATCCCGGTGATTCTTTGACATTATTTACTGATGCATTAAAAAAATTGGCATTTGCCTATTCAACATTAAGGCGGTTCCTCAAAAGGCTTATAAGATAGCTGAGGATGTTTGCGTGTTTTTGTTGTTGTTGTTTTTTTTTTACTTTTTACGGCGCTGTCATTCATATTATCAATATTTATCTTGTGTTTTGGAGAATGGGTTAGTGCGAAAATGTTCCAACAGGTACAAAGTAAATTGTATTGTTAAATGAAAGTAATTTGAAGTGTACAGCCTCTTAAATAATAATAACTGTAAGAGCACAGACATTTCCCCAGGTTAATAAGTATTACATTACAATCCTATAAATCAATGTATCAATTATAATTGTCATCATGATCATATTTGCCCAAAACTAAGAGGGAATTAGTCAGACACTAACATTGTTTAAAAAACTATTAGGCATAGGCATTTTAGCCTATGCACAATTTATCTTTTTTTATATATAAAATACTTGGAAATTATCATCAGTGCAAATAATCCTCATGTAGGGTATGCTACAAATTCATTGGTATTGATTTGTTTAAGCATAAGTGATTTACATTTAAAAATTGACTAAATAAATGAAAAATATAACTAAATGAAATAAATGAAAGACATTTTATTACAACAAGGCACTGTATACCTATACTCTGATCGGTCGATGAGGAATATCTGAGAGATGTGAGACCTGATTGACTATACTATTTTATCACAAGATGGCAGTATTCCACTAATGTGCACTTGGAAACTTGCATAAAGAGTTCTAATAACTGGTAGACACTATTTCCCCATTCAAAGGAAGTTGTTTTATTTTGTTTCATATCTGTTTTCTATTTTTTACTGACATAAAAAAGTTACTGAATGTAATGAAAAATCATCTGTCCCTGGGACCTAACAGGGGAATTAACTCTTCAGAGAAGTTTTCCTTCAGTGAATGGAGACAAACCAAAGAAACAAATTGGTAAAGTTTTAGAAAAATCAGGCAAATAAATATGTCTTTCAATCCATGTGATCGGAAGCAGGTGGCTCTGATATTAACAATTTAATATCAGATTCCTGACATTGTTGTAATAGTTCTGAGTAGATGTTACTGGGTAGTGGATTGTGTTCCAGGTTGATTTCTTTGATTTCAGACATTTCACAAAGCTTGGTTGCATCCAGATCTGCAGAAAATTGGGATACATTAAGGAGCGCTATATATTTTTCCAAATATTTCTGTTTTGTGATATAAAACCAATTATCAGATAATGGAGTGAAATGTTGACTTTTTATTGTTTTCCAACAATATATTTCTTTAATTCTTTACTCCAACACAGACTCCTGTTAAAATTATACGGTATAAAGCACACTTGCCTACAAACAATAATTAAATGAAGACCCCTTGTGGACTACTTAAATTATCAGCATGCAGTTTTCTTGTTTGCATACATCATAGTTAGAGATTAAGAACTATTACTGATAACCTCAATCTATCCTAATCATTCTCTATATCTTTTTTCGACTCATTGCTCTTTTTGAGGCAACAGACCACAACTGAAGAGCTCATTTCCAAAAGGTGCTACATCCATTTTCCATCAAAATTCATTTTTTTTTTGTTTACATTTATCTACTCATCTTTAGCACCTCTACACAGTTATAAACAAAAACCTGAATTTTCAATGGGAAGGGTGAAAAAAATTACTTTCCAAAATCATTTCCTTTCCAAAAGGTACTGCATCCATTTGAGTTCCTTTCCAAAAGGTACTACATCCACTTTTATGTAGTCCCATGTATTTGTTTTTATTGCATGTAAATAATGCGTAGTTGGTTGGGTTCGCCAGAGCATCAGTGAAAATTTGAAAACTTATGTACTCAATGCAAAGTTTGAATTTTTTTAAATATGGCATCCATTTTAAGCTATATGAACTAGTACAAAATGTTCCTTTTCGAATAAAAAATTGCTGAGATACATGGTAATTTACATACTCTGAGACATATCATTTCCAAAAGGTACTACATCCATCAGAACAACAAATTTAAAATTCATTTACAGAAAAACTTGTACACCTAGATTTTTGTTTGACTGGTTTCCCTTTAGTATCATAGAGTAGAATAATCTGTAAAAGTTTAATTCCAAACAGACACTCCTATCAATGAAAAATAAAAAAACGTGTTTTTCTCCGAATTAACAAATATGGATGTAGTACCTTTTGGAAATGACCTCTTCAATTGTATCAATGCCATAAATACAATGCACAAACGGTTGAACATTGAAATAGGATGGAACATACCTGTGACTTCATTGTGGCTCAAATCTAAAGTTCTGAGTGATGATAATTGATAGAAACTCTCTGGCAAGGTGGCTAGTTGATTGTGAGAAGCATTTAATGTTTCTAGGCAGGACATCTCATGGATCTCTTCGGGTATCTTCTCAATCTTGTTATTTGAAATATTTACACCTTCAAAGGTAAAATAATAATAGTAATTATAGAGATGATGATGATGATGATGATGATGATGATAATGTTAATAATGATAATAATATTAATAATATATATCTATATAAAAATAATGATGATAATAGTAATAATAATGATAATGATAATAATAATACAAATTACAATGATAATAATCAAACTAAAAAAAACAACACTGACACAGAAAAGACAATGATGATGATAATGATTTAATATTAATACTTTCAAAGGAAACAATGAATGCCAATGAACATTCAGATCATTAGTAGAATGCCAGAGAGGAATGTTTTTGTATTTCTTTATGAGGTTTAGTATTGTATATTTGATCTCTTTCTAGTTGTCAAGTTAATAAATTTCAAGAGCCATTTTATATGGATGTACAAATATATTCATTGACAGAGATCAGAAAGATAAAATATTAATCTGTTGTAGTCTAATACCACAAATACTACAAAATTAGGCTTACCTGTAACTTTGGAAAATTTTGAAGGCAGTTTCTTTGACATTATGACAAGTGCATTGTGGGAAAGGTCAAGGGTTACAAGCTCTGTGTTTCTCATGAGATGATAGACCGCCTGGGGAACAGACTCTAAAAGACAGCTTGATAAATCTGATAAATAAAGACATAAGCATATGATATGATATGATCTCGTATTATTCTAATAATAATACAATTAAAGCAGAACAATTTATATATCAAATAAACCCCTCACAAAAAGTTTCGCAAGTCGACTTTGGGTCATGATAACTTTTCAGGTACGCTTTAGTTATTCCTGATTTTCATACCATTGGAAAGATAATTTATTCCCCTTTTGATTGATATCCTATTTGTGAAGATTGTATCATGCTTCAATGCACAGAATATCAGAATATGGAGAAAAGTAAAAGGTCAAATGTTGTAAAATGCATTTTTATTGATCACATTGAAGTTCCACAACTTCACTTTAGGTCCTGATAACTTTGGGGATATTTCTAATTTTTATTGAATTTTATACCATTGTCAAGTTAATTTATTCCTCTCTTGATTGATACCTTATTTGTCAGGGTGATGTCATGCCTGTGTCCACAGAACCCCTCAATACCACTTGAATACATGACAAAGCTAAAGATAATTTTCAGTTTAAATTTCTGTAACACAACACTGAACCTTGATACATTTTAATGTGGGGATTTAATCATTGTCAATTTTTATAGCATTAAAAAGTTCATTTATTCTTCTTTTTATTGATACCCTATTTGCAATAGTAACATCATATTTGAATGCATATAACTCACGAATATAATGCAAAGTAAAAAGTGAAAAGTTGCGAAATGCATTGTTATTGCTCGCAACAGACAATAATACTCACAATAGGCATTCAATTTGCAACATTTAACTTCTGACTTGTCCTAAAACTCAGGTGTTCTGTACATGCAGGAACAACACTATCGTTACAATTAGGGTGTCATTGAAAAGAGGAATAAACTATCTTGACAATGGTCGAAAATTCAATAAAAATTAGAAAATACCTCGAAAGTTATCAGAGCCTAAAATCGAGTTGCGGAACTTCGCTTTGATAAATGCATTTTGCAACATTTGACTTTTTACTTTTCTCCATATTCTGATATTCTGTGCATTGAAGCATGACATAATCATTACAAGTAGGATATTAATAAAAAGGGGAATAAATTATCTTTCCAATGGTATGAATATCAGGAATAACTAAATTGTACCTGAAAAGTTATCATGGCCCAAAGTCGACTTGCGAAACTTATTGCGAGGGGTTTATTTGTTGGCATCAATTATTACCAATAACATGAATTTATAATTTTATATGCACCATCTCATGTTAATCTAAAAATCCTACGGAGCAAGTACCATGCTGAAAAGAAAAGAAAAAATAATAATTGGAACTGAAATCATTATAGGACCTATTAAAGCTGGTATCAAATCACCCAAAATTGTTTTAATACAATTTACAATGTAGTTTCTCATTATTTGCTACCTGAATCAGTATAATTATCATTTACAATGTGTTGTCAACAACTGAACTTGGTCTTGAATTTCAGTGGGGTCACTATCATATCTCAACTACATTTTATAATTTGATGACTATCATATTTATCTCAAAACATTATCAACTATAATAAAAAAAAGTGCAAAACAATCAATCATAGGAGTTGATAAAAAATCATTAAAAAGAAAAAAAAAAAAAAGGAAAAAAAAAGAAGAAAAGAAAAAGAAAAAAAAAGAGGCGATTGAGAAGCGATTAGATTCTACTGATTACAGACATTCAATAAATAGTAGAACAAACAAAATTTACGAAGAAATGGGCGTGGCTGCATGCCTCGGCCTACGCCCATCTCGAAGAGTAAGACTTAACGGGAACATGGCAACTGCATCCCCCTCCACCGCCGGGGCGACAGATGTTGAATTACCGTAACTTTTGTCTGTCTTTTTTTTTATGAGCTTATACCAAGTAGGTCTACTCAACAACATAAAAAAACAAGTCAATTTATTACCTAGATGTCTATCTTCCTGTGCCTTTTCACAACGGAGTACAACTCTTGTGACTGCTTCAGCCGCCATGATTTTAGGTGAAATTTGGAATAGAGCCTGGCTGTTTTGGATGCTTCTTCGGATGAATAATTTGCCCGAACTTTCAACCTTCCGCCAGAGGTCACCGGCCGCCACAGGCGTGTGTTCGTGCTTGATACAATCACGTGGTTTTGTTTACATCATCTTCGTGCGAAGCAATGTCGTCGACCTAGCAATTGGCACTTATCCAAATGGAAAATTTGATCCCCTTACACTTCACCAATACCTCTAAAACAACCATGTATCTATTAAAACGATAGGAAACATTGAAACGTTACCAGGTTTTGCTACAGAATCATCAAAATGATTCAATAGGGACGTTTACATGAAAAGAGTGATGTATTTAGTTTTAAACAATGTGTTTCAGTCGTTATCTTCAGCACGTACTGTTTTCAATTACCAATTTAAAACGCATGAAAATAATAACATTTAAAAACTATATTTTGGGGGTTTTTAATGTTAATTAATACTCAAAATCCCTCATTTTTTGATAAATACAGAAAAGAAAAAAAAACGAGGTTTTTAAAAAAGTACAAATTAGAAAATGACAGTTTGGGACGCATTTTATAATACCATACTTCGATACTTACCAAATTGGCAACCTACGTACCTCCTTGCTGTAACGTCCAATGCGGATTTCCCCTGAAAATCCGTCATCACAATATTTACTTTCAAACAGACCTCAAATGCCTTCCTATCCTTTGCAACTTTAGCTGTCCTGCAATCTCAAAATTCTCCAGAAACATGTCAGCCCCAGCAGCAAGTCGTCAACTCAGCGCAGGTCGGGATATTCCTTCGAAAAGAGTAGCCGTCAACGACCCATCGCAGCTTCCCCATGATTACAGCACTACGCCAGGAGGGACGCTGTTTTCAACCACCCCTGGAGGTGCGTATGCTGTTGTGTAGGCCAGTGTGCCACTGCCAGCGCCTAGCCTGCGCCTGGTCTTG
>CALNVZ010003433.1:16234384-16295053 GCA_940671915.1 Paracentrotus lividus | reverse complement strand
TTGTTTGCAATTAACGAACGACTTGGTGAAACACCATCCTGGATTATGTTGGTGCGTTGGTGCATGGTTTTAACTTTTACCTAAAAATTTCACTCATTGACATTGCAATGAATTTCAAAATTCAATGACAAAGTCTAACGTTAACGGTAGATTCTAGATCTAGATCAAAATTATTTCCAATGAATGGGCTTGTCATTTGATTTATTTTTGTGTGGCAAAATGTTTAAGCCGACTTCAGATTCAAGATCTAATTTTTTTTAACCTAATATTTATAATTTTTTGAGTAGGCCTAACAGTTAACAGTTAGATCTAGCAAAATTTTTCTGAAGTTAAGATTTAACGTTAAGCTTCATATTTACAAAAGTGATTGATTCTTCAAGGTTCAAGTTTCAACCATGGAGTTACTAAGTTAGTAACTCCATGGTTCAACTTTCAAGGTTCAAGGCACATATTTGCAGCCAAGTTGCAAACTTTACATCTGAGGCCGCAGACTTTGCATCCAATATTACAAACTTTGCAAATTGTGCCTTACATTGAAAGTGTACGTGAACTTCAGGGCTGGGCCACCATAGTGTAGAGATGCAAGCTGAGGATGGTTGACAGCTCTGCTAGAGCTCAGGGGGGCGTTTCACGAAACCGTCATAAGTCTAACTTCTTGACTAAATCGGAGATAGTGAACAACTTGTCCACAAGCGGGTTCCACGAAGCCCTCTCTGACAAGATCGAGGACAACAAGCTGACTAAATAGTTCAATTCAATTCATTTAATTCAATTCAATTCAATTCATTTATTTCCATTCTTTCCATAAAAACAATAAAATATTTACAATACATGTTAATAAAAAACATATATAGTCATTTTGTACATTGTAAAAGATATGGGGGAATCATAAAAAGCCAAGAGGCTTGTCGGGATGATCCCCAAGGTATATCAACAAAATTTAGAACAAAATTAAGTCTTCAGGTATTACAAATTTAACAAATTACTCTTAATTACGGATAGGACAGAAAGAAGTATAGGAAAAAGGAGAGAAAAGAAGTATACATATACATACATATTTCATTTAGTATCCTTCAGGTAACCCTTGTATTTACGTTTGAACTGATTAGATGTTTTACACTCTTTAATATGTTCAGGCAAGTTATTCCAAATTAATGGACCATAATAAAATAATGAATTTTTCGATATTGAAGTTCTATGTAACGGAAGGTGCAGGTCTTGAGCATTTCTGGTATTGTGATTATGAATTTCAGAATTGATTTTAAAATATTTTTTGAATGATTCTGGTATTGTTGCATCTTTAAAGTATAGGAACATGAATATTGCAATATTTAGAGATATCATGTCTCGAATTGGTAATATTTTAGTTTGCTTGAAAAGGGGGTCACTATGACTAAGAAAACTTGAATGGGTAATTCAACTGCTCGTTTTTGTAATTTATGAATTCTATCAAGATTTAAATTTGATGTAAGCCCCCAAAGTATGTTACAATAGTTAAGGTGAGAAGATATCAGGGAATAATACAATAATTTTAATATGTTTTGCGGTAAAAATTGTAGTCTGTATAGTATTCCAATATTCTTTGCCATTTTAGTACATAATATATTAATATGGTAATTCCAAGACAATCTATCATCCAAGTAAACACCCAAAAATTTAACATTCTGAACTCTGCTTATTTCTTTGCTTCTGTAATACAGTTTTACATCAATAGTTTTAGCTTGACGTGTACCAAATATCATATAGTTTGTTTTTTCTATGTTTAAAATTAATTTATTTGCATGCATCCATTGACTTACATTACATAGTTGGTTGTTTATTAATTGATACAATGAGTTCAAGTCTTTCCCTGATGAAAAAACACTGGTTCATACTCTGCGGCCACGACATAAAATGGAATTTGACAGACATCGTACTATAAATTGCATATTCATTTAGATAGATAATATAAGAAACAATAGTCCGTGGCCGAGAATGCGATCTCTTGCTTGGCCACTCCACATCTAACCTATTTCTTGTTTTTGATGTTGATATTGGTTTACACAGCGAGATGTTTTACTTCGAATCATAATAACTATTGAACCACTTATGGAGAATTCTCTCTAATTTCGCATAGTAATCTAATTTTTTTTAGTAATATGAGCATGACTCATACAATTCAAAAAGCTTTTGATAAGAAATCATAAAAACTGCTAACATATAAATTCTCCTTTTGTCGAATTGCTTGGTTTATATGACGTATAGTTCTTAAAATTGACGGCGTAGATGTGGCAGACGTCCTCTCCTAAACCCACAACTGATTAATGAAACCAATATCATCATTCTTTGACTCTTACAAAAATTATTAATCGATTTACTATAATACACTGTTCTCAATATTGGAAAATATATTTACTCGATAGAACTCTGAAACCCGGTGATTAATTATAGGATCATCTGGACTTGCGCTTTATTTATTAATTGGATATCTTCTAGCGTATTTCCGGGTCTTCTGGAAAAATTCCAGCTTGAGCGGAACTTTTATTGATATATTACAAAGAGGTTGAAAACCAATGTTAATAAATAATACTTGTTTAACTACCTACTTATATATATATAGAATCATTCGCTGACTTCGTTCAATTTTTCATATCACATTTTACTATTATTTAAATATTTGATGAACAATCGTGATGGTTTAAAAAGGCTGTTTAGATTGTTTGGAGTTTTTAAATAGGAATCAAATGAAACTTCTTGGAGAGTCACTTTGTGTTTTCTCTCTAAACGTTTCAACACCAATATGCACAAAAATATATTAGTTATAAGCTTCATTTGATTATCTTATACTATCTTTTATTGTCTGGTATAGAGAATTATTCAGACCTTTTAAACAACAGGGATATAATACATTATTGTTTACCAATCTTTAAAGTGAAAATTAACAGCCGATTCTGTGTAACTCGACGTCCATGCTTTAAAATCTTCAGCATACTAGACTTGATTGATATAATATAGAGAACTTTTTGGCTAGGTACTTATCATTCAAATGTATAATCTAAATTTCTATCAACATTTTACATACTTCAAACAAACTGTGAAGTACACCACCTCAAAGAAGGTACCACAATTTTGCTCCAAACAGTATGTTTGTGTTAATACTATTATAATATTACTATAAAGCCATGTTCCATAGGTGTAGTAGATTCATAGCATATTTAGTATTCTGATTTTATTTTATACCATCGATGTCATATCACATTGCGTTCCTGCATTTAATGTGAACTGAGCTTGGACAATATTTCAAATTGAAAACCACCTTCAAAATCGTGTCACACGAGTCACAAAAATACACCCAATTTTAGTTCACATATAAAAGAACAGTAGAGTGATATGATTTGTAAGTGAATTGATAAATATAGTTAGAGCTTAGGGTCGCTCAAATTCATCCACTCTACCAAAGAAAATTTTACTCAAGTACAGACCCCTTCATATATGAAAAACACACTCCTAAAGCACTTCACGCGAGTCACTTTTAGGTTTTCTTAGGGTCATGTCGTCGTGAGTCACATTTTGACAAAAACAAGCAAAGATGGGGAAAAGTGAAAGACAATGATTAGAGATTTTGTTGGAAAAAGAAAGTAAAGAGTCTGCCTTCATATAGTCTTTGTAAAAAAAAAAAAAAACATTTCTGATTATCACAATTGCAGGATAAACAATTTGGTGTATTTGGCCCAAAATGAGAAATAATAGGTAAATTTTACATTGGAATTTTGGTGAAAATGAGAAAAATGGGATGGATTTCAACCCCCTAAGATATCTGCCATGGAGTTATTACATCTTCTGAAACTTTGCATCCTGGTAGGACATATTATGAAATAAAATCCCTCAAAGTTTCATACCTTTATCTTAAATATTTTCTGAGTTATCAAAATTTATAATCATAGGTTTTCATATTTACTTTTCTATAAGTTATGTTGCTGCAATACACAAGTCAATGGGAAAATCACCTTTTTGCATTGCATGTTCCAAGACCTCCAAATCTACCTTAAATGAAATAATTCTTTTGTTTTAAGTTGTATGTCATACAACTCACTATAAATGTTTTGTTTGGTTGAATTGTGGCCCATTCTACTATATGTAATCATGATAATTGGTTCAACTTTTTGTCCAAAATGACACTTGTCACGCGAGTCACACTCCTGTGTCACGCGAGTCACATTTTGAAATGGTGATAGACTTAAAGTGACTTGCCAAAGGATAATGAAATTTTACCAGGTCATTGCTTAATGTTTCAAAATTATCTCCAGAAAATTTTATGTACATCGGATAAGTAACTTCTGAGGAAATTTCAGTCAAGTACAGTAAGATCAGAAACCTTCAATAGTGTCGCGTCACGCGAGTCACAGGAAACAAATTGAAATATCTCGAACAAAAATGACTTTGCAACCAAAATTTCTTTGTGCTAATGTGTAATGTCATTACCTTGATTGAAATGAGTAAGAAAAATAGGTCTGCATCATGACATTTTGAAGTAATGAGCCTTAACAAGTTGAAATTTTGTGTAAATGTCACGCGAGTCTCAATGGAATGGCTGATAACGATCTGAAATTTAGCCCTGAAAAAATATCTTTTTTAAAATCCTGAGGTGGTTGCATCCTGCCAAGTACTGTTGCACCATCAAAAATATTGTTTAAGTGATATGATGGTATAAAGTGCTAAATTTACAGTCATAGTCTAAAAATTGGCAGAGATATTGCATTTTTCCCAATGGTACTACAACATCTCTAATTCCTAATGACTTTGTACAGGAGGCATCGCTTTTTTAGGTCGAATAACGATTGTTGAGTCTTCCATGGTACTATTGTAACATCAAACCTGTTGTTCAGTGATTTCATCGTATAAAGCCGTTTATAAGCTTTAGTTTGGTACTAAATTTACGGTCGTAAGCCAAAATTTGGCAGAGAAATTCCAGTTTTCCCCGAATCAACCACAAAATGTAAAATTTCCCATTGACTTTGTAGATGCCAGGTCTGGCCAGCCTCCAAAATACCCCAGTCCAATTAGGGTTTAACTAGATTTCAGAAACATGCAAGTTTCTGAAAACTAGTTGTAAGTATTTTGTACCATTTTTATTTATACAGACTGAAGAGTTAAACAGCACATTTTCCTTTACTTTGTCCTAGGAACCCGCATCATCTATGACCGTAACTTCCTATTGAACATGAGGAACTCCCCGCTCAGCCAGACCCCTCCTAAGAACCTGCCTTCAATCCCTGGTGTCACATGCCCAGCAGAGGGTGCCACAGCCAACAAACCAAATGGACAGCCTCAGGGAAAGGTTACTGCTACCAAAACAGGTAAGTAAATCAAATTTGAAATTGTATTATTTGAAATTTACCAGCTCTTTAGAGTTTTTAGACGGTACTCAATTACTTATAGAGACCCTGGGGTGAATTGCAGTGGTTGAATTCTACATTGTCATGTAGAGTATGTTTCTAATGTTTTATAAAGTGATGGTACATGTAGTGGTAACCAGGTTGGACCCTATACTTAACATTAATGGTAACTCAGCCGATCAGAAGCAAGGTTTCCATGGAATGGTAAGTCTTATGCGGTGGGATCCAGTGATTCAAACCCTCAACCTTTCGATTGAAGATCTATAGAACTGATCATGACAATTTACCACACCCCATCAGAAATTTTCTTGAACCATGTTCATTGCATTTACTTCTCACCATTTCTATCTTTGTCTCTTTACTAGACCCTGCTGAAGATCAGTTCGAAATGGACATCTGAGAATAAGGACCAACAATCTAAGCGATCAATGCAACACCTGTACAAGAAGGCTAGGGAGAGACAAGAAAGAATGATTGTGTCCTGCTGGTAAAATTAATATTGTAACTGAACTGTTTATTCTACCAGTGCAGTGTGGCTTCTTATCTTAACTTTAAAAAGTTCCTGATTAGGAAAAAAATAATAATTGTAATCGCCATATTTGAGTTAAAATCCTTTCCTGTAAGTCAGATGTAGACATTGCATGGACTTGTCAAGAAAGAAACGTGGCCCACAATTCTTTGTTTAATCTTCAGCAAATAAAAGAAAAACTCTTTGAAGATTTAACTTTCGGAAATTACAAAGGGCCCTCTCCCAAATTTCGCAGTTATCATTAACTATTAAATGCTCAGGACTATGTTGTTAAAAAAACAGCAAGGGAAAAGATTAGATAAGTAATATGGCATTAACTGGATTTAATTTTTGATAACTAGTCCCTTTAGTCAATCTATTCCAATCCAAATTTATAAGTATATTTACCACACGATTTAGGTGCAATACATTTTTACAAAAAGTGTGTCATGCTTTATTTCTGTTCAAATCTCTATTCATTTAGTATAAAGCCTTCCATTGTTACTTTTTTTTCTGAGGCAGAGCCTTTTGGCATATAGTTCTAAAGTTTATATTTAAACAATAAACATTTTCATTATTTTACAGGTATTTTGTAGAAACATTGGTTGAACTGGTTTGTATGTAAAAACTCTACAAATGTATGCATGAATCATGGAGTAACCAGAAAAATGTGACTCAACTGTGCCATTGAACGTTTGTCGAATTTCATTGTTTTGGAAACGCACAATCATGAAAGCAATCTGTGCTGTCAGTGAGCACTACTCTACTGCTACACAAATTATAGTTATGAGAAACAATTTGCAAGGTATTACTGTCGATCAGCTTTTTTAAAAATCATATAATATTTCATTTCATGATGTATTCTTCGTTGTGGGGGTCACGACCTGTCAATGTCACCTTGACACCATACTACCATTGTTTGTCCATCGGTACCTTGTATACATGTCTCTATCTAAGAATTTTATTCATTTTACTTTTCACATGCTTTGTTAATCAGGAGATGGTGTCTTTTTTTTTCTTACAAAATTTAAATTCTCCTATTAGTGTGTTATTATAGCTAAAACTGGCAACGTATTAATTTCTTCACATGAATTTTATGAAACTACATGTATGCATAGAATGGGTAATAATCAAAGCATTCCTTTACCTCTACACTCAAGACTGGTTGTGTCTTGTAGAAGTCTTACATTTTCCATCTCTTCTTGAGACTCAATTGCAAAAATTGGTGCTCTTTTTTATTAAGATGGCCAGGATGAAACCCTCATATCTTGTTTGCTAACAGAAGTCCTTCTCGAAAGACTGCATATTCACCTGTACTCTACATGGACATGTAGGGAGCATACAAAAAAATTGTTCTTCTTTTTCTTTTCAAATGCCAGAGAGGAGGTGTCAATTCAGACAATCTTTCCACTTCGGCAAGAAAATTTAGATATTCCAGATACTTGATAACAACCATCTACTGCAATGGTGTTAAGTACATACTCCTAATTTGTATTCCCTAGGATTAATTATTTAATTCACCATACATCATTACAGACCTCTAACAATCAAGAGTTATATTTTTGTTGACCTGGTGTAAACAAAATGTTGATTCTTGCAACGGCAACTGACAGTGTTAAAGTTAATATAGTCTTTCTGAATAATCTAAGGGCATATTAGAGGGAAAATTAGCTTATTGTGTATTCTGGTTATGTGCTCCAAATTTTGTAAAATTTCTTTTATGCATGTTTTAATTTTCACATGTACTAGCAACTGTGTCTAACAGCATGATTTTGATAGATGAACTTGGTATTAGAGGTGGGCTATAAATGGGTCATGTTTCAAAACCAGGTTTGGCCTATCTTATTTTAAGCAGCTCATTGCCCTGATCGATATGCCACCAATTTTAAGAAAATCGGGTGAAAATTGAGACAGTGCGGGCCAAAAAACGATTTTAAGGGGGCGTGGCCAAAAAATGCTGAGTCATCATTTTTCAAAATTTGAAAAAGCTGTATTTCTTTTATTAAAAGGGCTATAAAAATGATTCTAGTGTCTATTTCTATGGTTATTAGCCTGATAAATCCTATGGCAGTGTCAGAATTGCAAATAGTGGTTAACAAAGTACTGAAAAGGGAGAATTAGAGTTTTAACCCTTTAATTACCGGTAGGGTCTGTGAGGGCACCCCTAGACAAATTGTGTTGCCCAATCGAAACCGCCTCTTTCTCAGAAATGTCGTTTCATGTATATTTTCCTTACAGTCTTACCAATCTTTTGACACCAAGTTCATTGAAATCGGACATTCGACAAGAGGATTACTTGACCTTTCGTGGCTGAAGGTCAAACCGAAATTTGAGATTTTTGACATTTTGTGTACAAAACCAATGGCAAGGTCAGATTTCCTATTTAACTCTATAAATCACAGGTAAATCATTCTTTACACTGGTTCTAGTATGTATTCAGAATTAGAATTGATCCAGATAATGATTTGAAGTATCAGAAGGTCTATATCTATAATAATTCTTATGTATTTCATTGTTTTATGAATTTCTTATGTATTCTATTGTTTTTATTCTTATGTGTATTATCTGTGTTTTCTATTGTTTTAGGAATTTTAAAACTTCAGGCCTTCATTTAGATTTGGTTTCATTCTCAATTAACAATAAAAGCAGTCTCAAGAATGATTTACCTGTGATTTATAGAGTAAAATAGGAAATCTGACCTTGCCATTGGTTTTGTACACAAAATGTCAAAAATCTCAAATTTCGGTTTGACCTTTGGCCACGAAAGGTCAAGTAATTCTCTTGTTGAATGTCCGATTTCAATGAACTTGGTGTCAAAAGATTGGTAAGACTGTAAGGAAAATATACATGAAACGACATTTCTGAGAACGCGGCGGTTTCGATTGGCCAACACAATTTGTTTAGGGGTGCCCTCACAGACCCTACCGGTAATTAACGGGTTAAACCTCTAATTCTCCCTTTTCAATACTTTCTTAACCACTATTTGCAATTTTGACACTGCCATTGGATTTATCAGGCTGATAAACATAGAAATAGACACCAGAATCATTTTTATAGCCCTTTTAATAAAAGAAATACAGCTTTTTCAAAATTTGAAAAACGATGACTCAGCATTTTTTGGCCACGCCCCCTTAAAATCGTTTTTTGGCCCGCACTGTCTCAATTTTCACCCGATTTTCTCAAAATTGGTGGCATATCGATCAGGGCAACAAGCTGCTTAAAATAAGATAGGCCAAACTTGGTTCTGAAACACGACTCTTTTTTTACCCCTTTATAGCCCACCTCTATTGGTATATACATACGGGAATACAAAGCTAACTAATTACCTGGGTATAATATTTGAAATTATATTGATTTGACATTTACACTGGAACAGAAATAGTTATGTACATGTAAGTTTCATTGAGTACATCATCTGAGTATCAGGTCAACAAGATTACCGGTAATTAAATATTGTCCTTACTTTTTTAATCATGCATGGAGTATTATGGTAAAAGGATTGTGGAATTATATGAATACATAAACGTTCTTTCAATGCTCTTTAAGGAGTTCTTTCAGTGAAATACATGTAGTTGTTTATTTGGGATGAAGGGTCTGTATTATTGGTTCATGTTTTGATTCAATCTTCTTCTTAAAGTCATTAATATCAAGTACATGTTTGTGTGATATTTTGGGTCCAAGTTTATAAAGTTTTATATTTGATCTGTTTTTTTTTTCTTCTGGGAAGTCAAAGGAAATAGTGTAAATTTGAAAAAATGATTTTCCTGTACTTTCAAAAACTCAAAAGTGTAAATTTGATTACATTTTAGGATTTGGTAAAACAGTTTCAGGTTCCACTCACTTATTTGCGATATATTATGTAGTTTGTATGTTCAACAAACTATAGCAATTGAAAGAAATGGGCATAATCCGTCAACTTTCTGTGACTTTTTTTGCCTTATTATTTAATGATTTCCAATATTCAAAATTGGAATATATCGTGTCAACCCATCTTTCATTGCAGGACGTACTAATGAACCATACTGACTTTGTTTTTTGTAACCAAATTTTTTTATACCCCATCTCACATAGAATCATGGTTGAATTACATAAAGTTATGTCCATGGTTTAGCCTATACAATATATGAATGTTTGTGTTGGTAGGGGTCTTAACATTCAAATAAAGCAGAGATGTAATAATTGTGCTTTGATACATCTTATTACATAGCTTTGTACTCGGAGTTGGGACTGAAGTACATATAAGGTTGATTTCTGTCTCAATCTTGAGTATGGGGCTGTTCTAAAAATTGAATTAAAGAGGGGTGTCAACTTAGACTTGGCAAGGGAAACTGGTTTATCATGGGGTAACCAGTTCTAAACTCCGCTCAGTGTCCACGTCTCTCTTGAAAGATCCTTTACTTTCTTTATAATTTATATCGAAAATAAGATTTCATAGATGAAATCAAAGGCTATAATGGAAAGACTTCTAAATGACAATGTTGTATTATGTGTTTCTGAACCTCATAAATGGCCATGTATGGCATTCCTTCTTATAGAAAGGGAAATAAAATGACTACCTGTGAAAATGTTTGTTTTCCTTTATTTTTTTTATATGTCTGGAAGTATTTATTTCTTACAGTCCCCTCCTGTTATAATGACATGCTCTGGGCAAAACAAATAAGCTGGCTGTAATTAACCTCATACAGCTGTACTGAAGGTTTGAACTTGTATGTGCCTTTTGAAATCGGGACCAGTGCCCTGTAACATAGTCGATATGATCAATTTTATCATTGATATCAATTGTAAGTCGATGGCAAACCATGTACTATAGGGGTACAATCTATCAAATCTATGTATGCTACAGGGCACAGGAGATTCGACTTGTAGAACAAAATCTTGTATTTGTGCTCATTATAACAGGAGTGAACTGTATTGCTACTATACATAATATTAATTTGTACAGCGCAGCTTTTATATGGATATATTCAGCTGTGCTGGCTCAGAGCTCTTTTTTTTACTTAATTCTACATTATACATAGGCAATTTCCTTAACTGAATAGATACATTTTCAATTTAGATTTGAAGATGATTTGAAGATGGTTAACTATGTAACCTTGTTGTAACGACCTCTGTGGGACCACTGAAATGTACATGTATAATCTTTACAAAAACCATGGAATTATCAGGGCTAAACACAAAAGAAAACAACATTTAATATTTAAAGTAAATGGTGTGTCTGGTACCTCTAGTAAAATCCCTTTGTTTATACGATATTACAAGGTTCCACTTTTGGTTGATATGGATTAAAACATATTTATGTGTACCGGTACTTTAGTGAATCACCTAATTGCTTCAGTTTATGTTGAAAATCATAAATCTTACAAATGAATCAGCAAACAGAACCACATGAAAACGCCCAATCGTTAAAACAAAAGTCTGGATCAGTTATGGTATATGATAAAAGCATGCATGTAATAGTGTACAACGTTTCTTTTATCTTTCCTCGGCCGATTGACGAGGGTTGTTTACTCACAAACTTCCACGTAGTATGGTGACCTATGAATGCCCTCAATATTTGATAATAGCTAGGACTTGGTACTCTCTGTGCCCTACATTTTCATGTTTTACAGTGACTGTTGATGATAAGAGCTTGTTTATCTCATGATCCATCACTTCTGGCAGTTGTTTGTCACAAATGTGATAACCTGGAAACCTGCTGAGAGAATTTATTTGTCTCTCTTTTGAAAAGTATTGGCAGACATTGCATGTTATTACATCATCATGCAAACATTGCTTCCCCAGGGTAAACAGAATATAAAAAGACAGTATGCAAATTTATTTGGATATACATGTTTTATTCATGTATGAATTTTGATCACTGATTTTTATTTCAATTATGATACAATTAGAAAAGGTAGCTTTTATTCATATCTCAATCTTCTCTCTCTCTCTTCTTTCTTTTCTTCAACATTTACCCCTCTTTCCCCTCTCCCGTTTTTTAATTTCTCCCCATCCCTAATCCCTCAAGCTCTTGTCCTTTCTTTCCTTAATTTGTTGTCATCTCTCTTCCTCTCTCTCTCCCTCTGAACTGTCTCCTTACCTGGACACTTCCCAAAACCACCCTAGTGGCAGATCAAGCGGTAAAATTGCCAATTGGTCTAAACCCACTTTGACTAATGCCCGTTTAGTCTCCTCGCACTTGGTCTAATTTCATTTTGTCTTCAACCAGTTCGTCTAATTACCTTTCGGTCTAACTGCTAATTCGCCTATTTACCATTTTGTCTAATTCTCATTTGGTCTAATGTCCATTTTGTCTAATGTCCACTTGGTCTAACACCACTTGGTCACTTCCAGCAACAACAAATGTTAGACCAAATATTCATTTTGGCATTAGACCAAAATGCAATTAGACCATTTGGCTATTAGATGAATTGGCAATTAGACCAAGTGGTCATCAGACCAAGCAAGTATAGACCAAGTATGTATTAGACCAAATGAGACTTAGACCAAATTGTTAGTAGACTAAATGGGTTTAGCCCATGTGGTAATATACAATCCAAGAATCTGGCCAACTGCTGTTAGACCAAGTGGATATATACCGATCAAGCATCGTGTGGAGATAATAGCAGTTATCATCCTCCAGACGCTATGCCCCAATACAAGTAAATCCTGTGTCATCTCTGTCAGAACCAATGCTGTATCTGCCACTGCACTAACATTCATTCTTTTCTTTGTTCCTATCATTCTCCTTCTCACCTTTTTCACATTCCTATTCTTCAATAAAGTAGTCTGTCCTTTCTTCTCATCTCTCTTCCTCTCTCTTTCCTATTCCATTTCCATTGCCTTCCCTTTTACATACATCATCTTCAAGAGTACCCCCTTCTCTCCCTCCCTGCTCTCATTCTCTACGTATCTTGCTGTCTTTTCTGTCCATCATTCTCTTTCTCACCTCTTTCATTCACTTTCTTTTTCACATTCCTATTCCTCTATACAGTCCACTACTATTGGAACAATGTCCTTGGCTCTGTAACACGAAGGTTTGCAATCAATCGCAAAGTTGCAACAGCCAATCACAATCATTGTTGCATGCGTTTATTGTACAAATAACTGGTCAGTGACCAATTAAAATGGTTCTTTCAAATTTGCGATTGATCGCAAACCTTTGTGTTACGGGGCCCTTGACTGGCTAATCACCTTGCTATAATGAAATATTGTTATATTGAACACATCAGTTTTAAGATTGAGACTGAGATTGCAATATTGTAACAAAATAACATATATATCAATGTTCAGCATAATGGGAGAGAACTGTAATGTATACTCTGCTCTCTCAACAATCATCTACAGTATGAAAATTATACACCAGGATATACACAATACATGAACTATAATACTATTCAGAAAAAAATAGACAGATTATCTTTATTCTGCAAGTTAGATTGAGCAATGGTAAAGAACACAGTATGTACAATGCCCGGTAGGCCATAGAGATAACAATATTTCAGCCAAAGTACTCAAAAGGTCAAGTAAAACTTTCTCATGAACATATTTCATGAATTAACTATCAAAATATCCTCAAATTAAATATAAACTGATTTGGTATACATTTGAAAACCTCAAATTACTTTGAAACTTGGCCTACACCAAGTCCTTACCTTTTATGTACTGCCAATCCATCATTAGACATTTTATTTCAAAGCACTTTGTTTCCTTACCTGGAAATAAATCTGGAATTACCTTCTGAATTCAATCTTATATTTCATTTCTTCTTCTTCTTTTTTTTTTTTTAATGTCTATTCATATGAGATTTGACAACATATTTACAACATGTTCATTTGCATGCCTTGCATAACAATCTATACTTATAATATAAACAAAGACAAATATTGATTCATATTACAAAGAGTAAAAAAGGAGACCAAAGCTAACAAACGCAGGAGTTTTTAATTTTCTATGTTTGCATGAATTGCATAGATTAACGTTTTATAAAGTGACAAATGAATTTGATTTGTAATTTTTTTTTTTGGTTTCAAAAAATTAAGTTGTTCAAAAGGCAAAATATGATGATCAGACTGTAGCATATATTAATGTGATATAATTCTATACATATGCAAGAAAACCAAGAAAAGAACTAAAACTTATTTGTTTCCAAAAGAATTTAAAAAACCTGAACATCGTTGTGCCTGCAGGCTATAAATTTATAGAAATTTAGGTCACAAATTATGCATTAGAATTGAAACGCAAGAAAATCTGTTAAAATTAATTCACACTCTTTGAGTTAGATTGTTAAAAAAAAAAAAAAAACTTGAAACACACATACATGGTACTGTGAAATTGAAAGTTGAATAATAGTCAAGTACCAATACATCAAATCATAAAAATTATCACTAATTTTATTATTTACAATAAAGAATTATATATTTGCCTACTTTGCTATTCGTCCTCGAATCGCCCAACCAACCGATACTTTAACCCGCGAAAACTTTTGCTCTATTGTCTCCTATCTTCCCCTCCCTTGTGAGAAGGGCCGCCTCTCATGATGAGGGCACTCAGCCAAAACATTCCCAACAAACTTCCTCTTGTCTCATACCACCCTAAAACTTTTAAGTAGTGATGGAACGGGGACGGAGGGAGGGATTGTAGGCAAATAATAATTCTTTATTGTAAATAATAAAATTAGTGATAATTTTTATGATTTACTTCAAAAGAAGATATATTTGCCTACTTTGCTATACGACCAGCACCGATTTGTACTGGGGAGGTACAACACCTACGTTTTAGATAATAAGGATGACGCCGTAGCCATGATAGGAACAAAGAGAAAAGTTTCCTTCCATCGCAGAAACGTTCACCCATTATTTGATAAACATACTTTCCACGGGAAATTCCCTTAAAAACATGTCCCGAAAGGCTGGTACCCTCACATCGAGGTTCCTAGGATAAACTAGGTACTTTGGTCCTCGGTCCGCATCTTTTTTTTTTTTTTTTTTTTTTTTTTTTTTACTACTATCTATCTCGAGATAGTACTCCCAGTACTGGTCCGAAAGATTCCATGGATATAACCAATTTGGACATTTTTCAGGAATCAAAGATGTCTTCAACGGCGCCACATTCTGTCAGTGCGCAACGATGAAATTTGACTAAAGGACGTAGGAAAATTTTTAACAGACCGGAAAATCTGTCTGATTTTCGTTCAAAGCATGACGAAAGAGAAAGGATGAATATCTCTATAATTCCTACCTAAGTGGCTCGTTGATAGAAGAGAACGAGCAATAACTTAGCGTTTTCCCGACATATACAAATCAGGTAGAAACCTTTGAAAGATCTATCCAGGCAGAACCTAGAGACGGTGGTGTGAAGGAGGGTAAGCTAGGACCTGATGTCCTCGCGACCACTCAATTTAGAGCCCGAGGTTTGAGTAGGGACTCTTAAGAGATAGAAAAATAAAAGAAGTGATGACAGAAGAACCGCTGAAAATGACTATCCATCGATAAGAATTTGAAATAGCTGGGATAGCTGAAAAAGCTGGGATAGCTGAATAGCTGATCCAAATCCCTCTGGGGAAGCAGAACATTACCCCGTCGAGTGAAAGATGATGAAAAACGGTATGAACGGGAGAAAAGTTTTTCTCGGAACCCACAGAAATATTACCGTTCGGAAGAAGGGTTTTACTAGTGGATACACACCTACTCCCTTAAGGTCGAGAGGAGCACAATCGTCACATCCTGTAGCTCGAATTGACTTCTTGATAACGCTGAATATAAAAAGGAAGACGTTTCAGGTGTTCGAGAGTTAGCTCTAACCGCTGCTGTTATGCTAAGAACTCACACCACGGCAAGTGTTATGGTTTCTCCGTTAATCAGAGGGAGAACTATCGCAACCAAGTCCGCGGCTGTGGTAGAGAGGAGTGATGATAATCGTCGACGTCCTGCCCTAGTGAAACAGGAGAATACACCCGGAAGAACCAGGGATTTCCGGTCAGTTCCGGAAATTGAAACGACAACCTGGGTAAACCCAAAATATCTCCTTTATATAAATCCTAACCTCAGAAAACAGAAGATCTTTACTGACTTGAGGAAGCCAAACTGAGGAGAAGTCAAACTGAGGTCGGCCTTGCGACTCAGTCGTGTGAGATCTATGAAACCAGCGACCACTCTGAAGTGAGTCACTTATACGTCGTGGGAAACAGGAAAAAGGTTTACACAAATTATTTTTCCCAAACTCGGTATGTGCGAAGCGACTGGACCGATGTTCTCGTTGTTGCATCAGAACTAGAGTTGAAAGGTTACTCTGCTCCTAGCAGTGAGAGTAAATCCTCTATGCAAATGAAATAAGACATCATCCCTCCGATGTCTGTTCCAACCTAAACTGTCCGCTATCTGTAAAGGTCCTTGAGGTGAGGAAGAACTTTCTCATCTTCAGGCTCTCCAAACGTCGTCGAGAAAAAAGGTCTCGGAGATTCCAATCACCGAAGTCAAGGGGCCTCGATAATGGACTCTCCCTCCTAACTGTGAAGGATATGCGGTCAATATAATTGAAGAACGGAGACGCTCCCATGTCTTCCCTGGGAAGTGAACTCCTTAACCGCCCAAAAGGAATATGAGGTTTAAATTCAGTAGAAAGGAATTCTAGACGGAGGCGGACTGAAAATAGGCTGGAAAATCTCAAGAGCCGAACATTGAGAGGTCACGTTAAAAGTCTGCCAAATTGGGAACCTGGACCAACAACTTCGATAGTCAACATGACATCCTTAATGTAATAACACTTAAAAACCTCCTCAACGCGATCCAAGACTCTCTAAGTAGATCGGAAGTTCTACTATCTCCAAACTGGGTCTCGTCAGATGATTCGCGGTGTCCGGTTGAGTCCCTAATACATGGGAATCAACTCTTAACTCAATCAAGACATGATGCAGTTTAGAACTTAAAGTCTGCTGCTGGTCCTCCCAACTGAGACTACCTGTATCGAGTCTCCGCTTTTGGGGAAAACAATGTAGAAATTAGACACAATTTAGGGTAGATTGTGACTTTTTCGATTTCTTCCTTTGAGCTGTGTTCCCGACAAGGGACACGTTAAGTGGTTTGGGTGGATGACTCTTGAAGACATCCCTGGATCGAGGTTTCTCAAAGTCTAAATTGAGACCGAATCTGATTGCCGAAACGATAATAATCGTTTGAGATCGGAAACCAAATAGTCGTTCCATGGACCTAAATTTTTCCAAACGTAGGTGGGAGGTCACCTCAGGCGCTTTCCTCCCTACTAAAAAGGATGAGAGTTCGAAGCGGATCTGAGCTACTCCTATCCTGACTTCTACCCCACTGACCAGTATGATCTCCTCGATCCGACTGTTGTGATGAAGAGTGTTATGTCTGACTTCCTTGTCAGACGGTTATCCAGTTCGTAGAAAAGTTGACGTGAAGATTAGTTACACGTCAAAAAGTAATAACAGACTTGGAGGTTGATATCAAGCTTTTCTAAACTACCCTGAAGTTCTTGGCCGAATTCTCGCCTCTGAAAAATTTTTGACCCCAACGGGATTTTGGGTCCACGGAAAGTCAGTCCAGTAAAACTGGAGATAAGACCACCATGACCCCAAGATGTCTCAGAATCTCTTTCTTGTAGACACTGTCCCTCTGGTGGTACAAAGGGCGGAGCGAAAGATCGACCGTGATGAAGATTTTTCAAGGTAAAAAATTTTTCTTTGACGGAACTCGAACTCCAGTTCTGACCTAAACCTCCCTTCATTTAACTACGGGAGCGATCAGCCCAGTTACAAGTGACACTTCTCTGATCATGAAGATTCAATTAGTGACCCGTATTTCGTCTGTTATCTCAAACATTATTGACGATAATGTCTGAAAGAAGGGGTCCTAGTTCTCCTGAGTGAAGAATAAACTCGCCTTAAACCTTTCCTTCATTCTTCCTAGTGAGTTTAGGTAGAAAACTTAAGGCTCTGTATCTCATAAAATCTAATTTCGGAATCGCTGAAATCCTGAGATACTTCCGGTTTGAATCCTACATACAGATCGTAAATAGGCTAAAAGCTCGTCTTTTTTCGGACAAACTCCGTTGAGTCCGAACTTCTTCTTCTGAAGAACAAAACGGACCTCTATCAGATAGACGGGCCTAAAACGTCGCAGTTACGATAATCAACATCATAGAAGCGTGATCTGAATATCCTTGCAAGGGTGTAACGATGATCTGGTATCAAACACCCCCCCCTTTTTTTCTTTAAGATAGAGAAATCTAAAGTTTTCTCAATGCGTATTCGTGAGAACCGAACTCCGAGGAGGAAGAGGTATAACTCCCTCAATCTAGTGCGTAGTCTTCTTAGTCTCCGATGGAAATCCCTACCACGGAGTGGTCGGAGTGACGCGACTCTGAAGGAAGAACTGCTGCGACGTCTGCTCCAAAACATTATCGTCCTGAAATTACGACATTGTAGGAAATAACCCATTCCGAGCGACTCCGGTACCAATCCTGAGTCCCCTTCGGTGGGTCTCGAAATTCGCTTCCGAACTCGCAAGGAGAGCTCTATTTCCACCCTAAACTTGCGAAATAGATCTCCTCGGGGAAGAACTCGAACCATCGAGTCTACTAGATAGGTGCTCTACCTTATTTAAATTTAGGTCGATATTGAAAGAAATAGACCGAGAAGGAATATCGAAAGCCTTGAAGAAGAATAAATAAATTTTCTAAACACCATAATATTCCGTGAAGAGAAGATATTCCGACAACATGGTAGATTGACCACCCTCCTGACTCATCAACTTCTGGATCGAAGTCAAGCCAAGGTGACCTAGTCAAAGGAATAGGAGAACCATCCCATCCCAAGCCGTTCATATCGCAATCAATTTGTGGTGAGCGATATGACATGATAGCTGTAGAATGATCCTTCCATTAAGAAAAAGTGATATGAGGTTCTCGTAATAATTTCACCGGAGAAAGTGGGACGTGGACGTGGACTCGACGAAAAGTCCCCACTTCTGCATCCTTGTGAGTGGTAGTGAACTCCGACTTTGATCACGATGAAATAACTACGATGGTATCTGACTTGATTTTTCCCATAACCAAACCAACATGATCATTCTGTCTACAAATGAATCTGTCGGGATTGATTTACCAGGGCAGGAACCATGGGAAATCGAGATGTAGAGAACAACATGACTGTAATCGATTCTGACATGATATATTCAACAGAGATCGATTTAGGTGAGATCGATTTATTATAATCGATTGTTGTCATGATCGATTCCTCCGAGATCGATTTGGGCGGATCGATCCAAAATTGATCGATTGGCGTGATCGATTCATTCTGTGATCGATTTGTTGTAATCGATTCAATCGTGATCGATTGTGTTGTGATCGATTCAAACTGTAACGATTATGCTGTGATCGATTCAAACTGTAATCAGTATGCTGTGATCGATTCAATCGTGATCGATTATGTTGTAATCGATTCAATCGTGATCGATTATGTTGTGATCGATTCAAGTTGTAATCGATTATGTTGTGATCGATTCAACTGTGATCGATTATGAAGTGATCGATCGATCGATAATGTTCATGATCGATTGATGTGATCGATTTACCTAACGATATCGATAACGATACCGATACTGGCTATCGATACTAGACCTATCTCAGGTGGCAAGCCAACCTTCGATGGATCTCGATCATGTTGGAAAGATCTCACGATCGATCCTACAACTTCCACTAGATCAATGTCAGACATGATCGTAAACGAAGTTGCCCTCCTCGACCCTCACCAAGATCGATTTGGGGTGCGTCGCTGGGATAGGCCCGACGACGACCGACTGAACCTTCCCGGGAGTTCACTTACGTGACTCCCATACGACGACTTTCCGGGGCTCGCGGTACTGAGTTGTGGACTTACCAACTGCCACCGGCCCATACTCGCCCCGGGCGGGTTGTGAATCCCGACTTACTTTCGTTGAAAACAGATGTGAACGGCTTTCGTTCCCCGTCTAACTGCTTCTTCCCCGTCTAACTGCTTCGCGGCCTCTATAAAATATGCAGAGAATCCGGACTTCGTGCCTTCCTGGTAGATGAGACTCTCCGATGAGTCGGCGATGTTTGAAGTCTCCGAGATACAAGAATGGATGAAAATCTTCTTCCCTCGGAATAAGAAACACTCTGCAATATATGAAAAGAAAGACACTTATACAAAGGAGTTTAGACCTGCCCTGGGACAGGAAGGGTCACAAAGGCCTCTCCCCACCCAACAAAGGCTTCACTGAACTGTGTGAAATGAAGCGCGGAACGGGAGAAACAAAGGCCGCGCACCATAAGGGTGTAATATAAAACACGTACGTAATGAATGTCAAAAACCTAGGGAGAAGGCGCCGTAATTCCAACAGAATTACTCAAAAAACGGCCCTCAAATACTCCCAATAAAAGGAAACTGACCTAGACATTGGCTAGGACAACTAAGAGCAAGACCCCAAATTAGGTATCAAAAAGGTTCACAAAAGTGAAAAACAAACCCATTTGCGGGAGCAAATTCTCGAGGTTACTCGCTCGGCGGCAGCCGATGAGAAAAGAGGAAGTTTGTTGGAATGTTTTGGCTGAGTGCCCTCATCATGAGAGGGCGGCCCTTCACACAGGGGAGGGGAAGATAGGAGACAATAGAGCAAAAGTTTTCGGGTTAAAGTATCGGTTGTTGGGGCGATTCGAGGACGAATAGCAAAGTAGGCAAATATATCATTCTTTTGAAGTAAATAACATCTTTACTATTTTTACCACTGCACCTTCAAAATCTTCTACTTGCCCACAAGCAGCATTCATGCTCTACAATTCATGCAGTAAGTACTGGTATTGCTTATTATGTTTTTGTTTTTTTTATAAACATGAAATTGTTTTGTTTTTTCTTGCATTGAAAATTTTCTTCAATCATTCATCATAAACGAAAAAAAAAAAGGCAAGTAGTAAAAATTATTTTCTGACATATTTGAGAAGATTTTGGAAGCTCTATTTCCTGTTAAATCTACATATCGTGCCTGGATGGGTGTTTTTTACTTTCTATTTATTAGGTAATAAAGTAGAATACAGCTCATGCCATAAGCATATATCTCCATTCTTGACATTTCAAATGTAACAAGAAAATAGTACTGAAAGAATAAATATTAGTACCTATAATCAATAATATATGGCATCCAGAGGACTACAGACAGCAAAACATTCAAACTACAAACAACCAACCGATGACATATTATCACTATAGAATTTATAACGCAATCATTTTTAAAGGCTTTTTCAACTAATTGTTCAGATGTAAATGTTGAAAATGAATTCCTTTATAGTATTCTTATTAATATTATCACACTGTACATACATCAAATGAAATGATGAGATGAAGGATAGCTGAATAGAAGTGTGTTCTACATAGTGAAAACTGGTAAAATTACATTGTAAATCTCGGTGGAAGCAGAGGATATTTACTTGAATACTAGAAAATTGACAAAGTTGAGAAAGAAGAGAAAAATAATAGAGCAGGTCTAGCTACTCGAGTTGTGATATGATTAGTGTACGATTAATTTTACATTTGTATTATCACTTATTATTACCCTGTACATTGGCAATTCAAAATCAATATAAAATGTGTAGATGAGTTGTGAGAAAGACCCAACAATATCATTGTTGGGTCAAAACAGCTGCAACTACTGAAGATATTTGAAGAATTAAATCATTGCAAGTCACAAAACTACACATTCACAGCAGAATGAACCTACAAATGCATGTGGCAATTATTTTGTAAAGTTTTTATAACAAAATCTACCAAAAATGAAGTTAATTTTACTATAAATCATAAAAACTTTTTTCTTATTGGACTCAAAATCAAGTTGGTATATCAATGCCAACATTGATCCCTGTTGGTCTTCTAATGAAAGATTGAGCCATTTAGGCCCACTAACCTCTATGATACATAACTGGCTTGTCAATGTGTTCAGCGGAATTCACAAGTCCGCTTAACATCTCAACTAAATCAAGAGTTTATAGGATTATCTTTGTTCTCAACCATTTAAAAAAAGAAGAAAACATGACATTAAAAATCAAATCGTCTTCATTATTAATGAGTTTTTGATAGGGGTACCTGTTTCACAAGCAGGGAAATTATGGCAATAGCGAACTGTTTATTGAAAAGTGATCTCAGTAGAAATTCCTTGTTGGTAACGAATCAAGATGGAAATTTTACCCCAAACTCCAGCCATTCCCTCATTAAAACTTAGCTGAATACAAAAGCATTTTCGTTGATGAAAGACAAAAAGGTTCTGAAGAAAATATGCACTTAGGTGGAAGAGTCTTTCTCGAGCTGAGGCGTGACGGTCAAAATTAAAGCTCCGTGTTCCATTTTCCTCCCTGGGAAATCTTGTGGCGAAGTTCTTTCATGGTATGGTGGATCTAGGAGCAATGCACAGGAATAAGAGAATTGTAAGTTTATACATAGGGGGAAAAGGATTAAAAGACTTGTTCATTGCTATATACATGCAAATGTTAAATCTAAGATCATTATAAAAAAAATTCTTGTTATCACTTTCAAATTACCAAGTTTTGCTCTGATGCAATTCCCCGCCCCCCCTCAAAAAAAAAAAAAAAAAAAAAAAAAAAAGAAAATCACATTTAGATATATATACTGCCACCATCTTAGCATGCAGGTGAGATGAAAGGACATGGCAAGCTGGTTTATATCCTCTTGGTCTCTCAGCAACTGGTCTAATTCTCTGTTTGTTTAATACCACATGGGCTAAACCCGTTTGATCTAATACATACTTGGTTTACATCTCCATTTGTCTAATGACTACTTCATCTAATTGCTAATTCGTCTTAAAACCAAATGATGTAATAACCTTTTCATCTAATGACCAAATGAATATTTGTTCTATTACCAGCTTTTGACTGGAACTGACTAAGTGGTCATACATGTCGGCTAAGTGGACAATAGATGAACTGGGGGGCATTTCATCAAAGGACTTGTCGGACAATTTATCTGACAAATTTGCTCTCAGCCAATCAGATGCAAGCATTTCAGTAGCTTATAACAGTTTGTCGGATAAAACGTCCTACAAGTCCTTTCATGAAACGCCTTCCTGGACATTGGACGAGATGGGAATTTGACAAAATGGTAAATAGGAAAAGTGGTAGTTAGACCACAAGGTAGATGGAAAAACTGGTTGTAGACAAAACAGAATTAGGCCATATGGGATGAGACCAAATGGACATCCTGTGGACTTACATTGAGACCCATCTCTTTGGCTTTATCATACAAGGTCTTTTGTTCCTTGGTCTTCATTTTATCCACTGGACTCTTGAAGCCTGACCTGTGATTGATCTCAGCATTCAATGAGGCTATGTGTGCTTTGTCATGCTCTGCTAAACGTTCCTCAAAATCCTTCAACTCTCCCTGCATTATCAAATCAAAAATAATAATAAAAACACTGATAATAAATAAGAGGGCATTTGTGTTTTCACAACATTATGTGCACATGCGCTTTACACATTTAGACACTATTTGTTAAATACATAATACATTGTATGATATAAAGAAAATTTGATACAAACAAGCAACAACAAAAACAAAACCCACATAAATGGTACCAAAAATAGTTATAATGATAATAATACCTTATCCCATCTTACAAAAAAACAAAACAAAATGTGATTCCAAAATTATTCAGCATTTACGTATCAGGACCACCCCCCCCCCCCAGACAATTACCCCCCTAGGACAACTACCCCCAGAAATAGGGTTAAGGATAGGTGTAGAGTTAGGTGATAGAATATTTGTAGCGTAGTTGTCCGAGAGGTAATTGTCCAAGGGGTAGTTGTCGTAGAACCAGCATTTACTACCTTGCTTTGGCTCAATCAATTTCTGGGATGTATAATTAGTCCTGTATCATTCTGAGGATTTTCAAACAAGACTGAACTGTAATAAAAACTTTGTGGTTCTGGGTTCAGTAATTTTCAAGAGAATTCCTTAGGAAAGCATGTTCCCTAAGTTATAGAGTACCAATGGTCTTGATTACAGATCTATCATTTTTGTTCGCCATCATTAAATTTTCCATATGCAAATTGAGATAGAAATTCATAGGGTATAGCATATCATCATACAGTATACCACATAATCATCTCAGTTTTATTATTTGGAGTAGAATTAAAATATTTCAGCTAGAACAAAACAAAACCAAAACAAAAGAAGCTAACTAAAACTTGAATATCATAATCATCTATGGGTGCAAACTTTTGTTTTTTGGGGTAATTAAAGTTTTTCATTCAGCACTAGTATAAATGTCATGAAATCAAATTAAAATATAAAGTTAGAAGTTACCATGATGGCTTCCAGATCTTCGGTGGAGAAATCCTGCTTCTTGGCCTCCTGCCAAAGAGTAATGACACGCCTCTCGGTGAATGGACCCCTCTCCTCTTTCGGCATGGTCTTCACCGCGATCTTTTCGTATTCCTTGGTGATGTCTCGATGCTGCACTTTGAGTTCCATCTCCTTGATGCGGATCTGGCGGATTTCCTCCGGGCTCTTGCCCTCAAAGCGGTTTGCGGAGTTGGCCTTGCCACCATCTGTAGGAATTCAAATCAAAAATTGAGATTTATATACCCTTTTCATTGTTTAGTACCAGTATTTGTTTTGTGTTTTGTTTACATTATCTAA
Organism: Paracentrotus lividus; assembly: GCA_940671915.1. Lineage (NCBI taxonomy): Eukaryota > Metazoa > Echinodermata > Echinoidea > Camarodonta > Echinidae > Paracentrotus > Paracentrotus lividus. The sequence continues at coordinate 16,270,509 of CALNVZ010003433.1, read as the reverse complement.
GAATTTCCACATACCAATCTAGAGAAGCTTGAGATTACCTCCCCCCCCCCCCCCCCCCCCCCCTACGTTGAACCGAGCAAACTCAGCAAAAGGTCAAGAAAATCGCCAAAATAATTAAAAATGTCAAGTTTTGGGGAAATTTTTTACATTTCGTTTTCTTTAATGTGTGCTCTGTAAAGAAAAATATAGAGTACAGTATTTAAAAGTGGATTATTTTACCAATAATTGCTAACTAATTGCTAACGACTTGTGTGTCCTTTTGATGATGAATCCCATGTGGTGTCTGATCCTATTCAGTACATCTTTGCAAGAAAGATGCATGTGTACATGGTTCATATTCCCCCACGATATGGAGCAAATCATCCTACCTTCTCCGTGAACTTCTTCCAGTAACTGGTTAAACTCTTTCTGCTTTTCATCATGTTTGGACAGTTCTTCTTTCAGCTCTTCAAGTTCTTGTTTAGAAAACTGGTTACCTGAAATAAACATGGAATTCATATAAAGAACAAGAAACAGGTATATACCTCTGCCCTTAAAACAAAGGCCCCCCCCCCCACCCCTCGGAACCTACATGGAATCGTAGGAAGTTGTGCTCATTAGTATTCATACCCCTGTCATATTTTCAATTTTTTTTTTTAGTCTTGCTGTTTACTGGATGTGTATCTGATGAAAGATACCCCCTTAAATAAAATAAATGAGAAACATGCAATGCCAAAATGTATATGAGATTAGAATATCTTACAATTCACTCTACTCACTTTTCTGTGCCTTGTGCCAAAGGTTGGCAACCTTGCGGTCTTCAAAAGGCATGTCCTTGTTGAACTTGAGCTTCTCCTCTGGACCAGCATTACCTCCCATACCGTATCTCTTCATAACAGCTGTAAAGTCAAAACAGGAGGGATGGACAATGCCATTGTTATTTTAAGAAATGATCATCACTGAATCAATATCTAGATGGATTTTTGGACCACAACGTCCTGGACTTACATGTATACTTCCAGGAAAATTATTCCCTGGACAACTACCCCTAACCATAAACAATATACATTTTGTAGACCCTAACAACTGTGGGGTACATGTAATTACATGTTACATGTATCTAGAGAGGGTGGGGCAGTTGTCTTGTACTGTTATCTTGTAAAAGTACTTGTCCTAAATGCACTAGTTATCCTTGGGGAGGGGGGGGGGGTATCCAGGGAGTAGATTAAAAAAAAACAACATAAAGAAGAAAAAAAATAATAGTTGAATTACATTTTTGGTTATTTATAATAGCCGATTATTTATAGCCTTTTATGGCTTTTTCAAGTCAAACTGCTCAAAGCCCTTTACAGAACTGCAGGGCTTAAATCAATCGACGGCCATGGAGGCCATGGCCTTGGATGCTCCCCTTACAGACATTAATGCTCTTCCGAAATCCCCTGTTTTGCCTTGGAGATTTTGAGCCCTTTTCCAGACATTTGCATTGGTGCTGTACTTAAGAAAAAGTGCCCTATGAAAAAATGGCCTTGCCCTAAAACTGACGAAATTTAAGGCCTGGAATTGGAATTTATTGATTATATAGATCTCTGAGAAACTTGGTATCTCCTTGGTTCATTACAAGCATCAGTCAAAATTGCTCTTTCAGCTGGTCATACCTGTAATGATTCTTGACTTAACAATGTTAAGATTTTATTTATATTTTTTTATTGTTCAATAATGTCATGCTTTTGTAAAACCTTTGATTCTGTAGACAGTAATTAATTGATATCAAGTTGAAATCTTGCTAAGTTTATTTTGATAAAACACTCAGTACTGTATTACCTCCCAGTTGTTTCTGTATTGCCATTTCCATATCATCAGGACCTCTGATTTTATTATCGTCGATCTTTGAGGTGGAGTCCTTCTTCATCTTGTGGTACATTCCATCAATGCGGAGCAGGTCTCTGTGCAGGTCCTTCATCTTTTCCTGGGCCAGATTCATCTATTCAGCAACAAAAAATTAAAAAAAAAAAAAAAAAAAAAAAAAAATAGTAATAAAGTTTCATTACTAATGTGTCTCAGTCCCAATCCCATATCTTGAAGTACGCCCTAGACCCTAGATCTTCTCGAAGTCTAGTCTTTCTTCATATCTAACGTTAGACTATATTAAAACGAGACACAAGTTGCCAAGCAACCTCATCAAACTTTATTCATATATCATGACATTATCAAAGGCAGTCATTATGTCAGGAAATTGACAAAATTATCAAAAATGTCAAATTTGGGCCCAAACTGGGGGAATTTTTATTTTTATTTTCTAAATTAGATCTAGATCTCTAGGTCTAGATTCTAACGTTAGGCCTATTAAACGTTAATCAATCATTGATTGACATTTATGAAAACAATATGTCAAGAGCGAGTCCATTGAATTTCAATTTGAAACCTCGGCAGCATTTGAATTTCTGGCACTTTGATCTTCATGAATATGGTCTACATAGACATCTGACATATCTGTTTGCATTGCAAATGCACATGTCATGACAATGGTAATTAACGTTAGAACTTTCCCGTTTCATTCATTCAATTTCATTCAATATGCAATGACAATGTGCATTACACTGTTCACAATAGGTGGGACAATAGATAAGCCAAGGGGGCGTACCGACCAATGAGAAACTTACACGATCGGCCTTCTGCCAAACTTGAATGACTTGTCGAGACCTAAATTCTCTCCCCATCATTGACGTTCTGTCGATATCATCCATTTTGTCTACTCGGTTGGCATTTTTACTATACCTAGTATCTGCTGCCATTACTTGTGCCACGACAAATGCCATTAAAAGGCAGGAAAACCAAATGCCCGAATTCACAAAGGTGGTTTCTGCCAAACCACGGATCCGCGGATTTGTGAATATTCATGTAATAATTACGCTTAATTGTAGCGCGTACTATGAAAAAGGTCCAATATGAATGCGCGATTTTGTCATTGCACGAGATATACGCCAGTTGCTATGGTGTTGACATAATGAGCCCACGGTTTTGATTAATGAGTCACTGTTGAGTCAACGGTTATTTAAATTATTTGAATAAACAGCAGCAAAACCATAGCGACAAGCGTAAATTTAGAGCTCTGTGACAAAATCGCGCATTCATATTGGACCTTTCTCACAGTACGCGTCAAAATTAAGCGTATTTATTACACAAAATCTACATAATCCACGGATCCGTGGTTTGGCAGAAACCACCCGCTGTGAATTCGGGCCAAAGTTGAGACTTTTCGACGAAGAAGTGAGATTGCGCAATAATTATCGCGATATGATCGACCCATCTCTTTTTGCGCGGCGGGGGGGGGGGGCGGCTCAAGATACCTGATATCGATGATAATTGGTACAAAAAAGTCGGGTTTTAAGGGTATATTCTAAGGTTAACTTACGGAGTTATGCAAAAAACACATGTTATAAAAAAGAAAATGGATCATTTATGTCTTATACATGTAGATCTATATAGGACAGTCTTCAATTTGTTTTGTTTGTTTTGCTTTGTTTTGTTTTGTTTTGTTGTTTTGTTTTGTTGTTAGTTTGTTGCTTTTTTTATTTATTTATTTATTTATTTTTTTAGGGAGGCTCAGATACTTGAAGATGATTGGTATTGTAACTTAACAGTCTTTTTTAAAGGTTAGCGTTAGTTTACGAACTATGCGAGAAACACATTTGTCGATAAAGAAAATGGATCCTTTATGTCTTATAGGATTAATAGGACAGTCTTCAATTTGTTTCCCCCCCCCAAATAATCCAAACTTGCTCATATCTTTTCATATGCTTTTTGCCACCTCACATGAGCAGAAATGTTTCACTGCAATGCTCATCTAAATGTTAAATGTGGGTTTTGTTAATTGGAGTTAGACAAACTCGACACGTCTATATCCATTAAAAAAAATAAAAATAAAAATAAATAAAAATAAATAAATGATATTCTATTATCAATATATAAATTATATTTATATATTATATTATATATATATAGGCCTATATATATTTTTTTTTGGGGGGGGGATTAAAAAGCAAACCTAACGTTAGAATCATTACTTATGAAATAATCCCTATAGCAAATCAGACATTGATTCCAAACTTTATATAGCCTAGATCTTTTATTTGTTTCTTTTCTAATTAATTAACAGACATGATCAGGAGCAGTAAATAGACAAATAAATAGTCTAAATCTTAAAAAAGAAAGAAAAGAAAGAAAAAAAAAAATCTTTGTTAGATCTATCCATGCGACTAGTTGTTATATAGCTCCCTCTGCGTCTGGAATTAATTAGAGTAAAAAAGCTAGCCGAGATCAAGATGGGAGGGAATCGCGACGACAGTGAAAAATGTGTCAGAATAGCTTTGAAAGCAGTGTCAGAAGGCGACAAAGAGAAGGCACTGAAGTTCCTTCACAAAGCTAAGAATATATATCCAACAAAGAAAATCGATGGTACGATATTTCCTTTATTTATTTACCATTTAACCAAAACTAAATTGTAGATTTTGCCAACCGCAACTTGCAAATGCATTTGCACAGTCATGAATTGAGATTTGAGTTTTCGATTAATTCACTTGACTCGCACACAAACTGCGATTGAATGATGACAATGCATTCCCCTACCCTGGTTGGATTGAATTTAATATAGGCCATCATATTATTACAGGCATAAACTACCAAGATAACTGAGTAATAATCTTGTGTAAATGTGACAGTGATTGAGTTAAAAGTAATAGGAATGTTGCAATCGTAATAAACGCACTTTTTGAACGCGTGTGTAATCAAATAAATGGGGGTGGGGGGGGGGAATGGAAGCAGTGCATGTGATGTGACTGAGTGAAGCGCTGCTGTAAAAAAGTGAATGGGGGGGTGGTGGAAGCAGTGCGTGTGAGCTGAGTAAAGCACTGCTGTATAATTAGGGTTGGGCAAATAATGACTTTTTTCTGAAAAGTTATTTCAACAAGTTGTTTCTATAGTCAAATTTGATGTAGAATCCAAAAATGACAATGATTTTTGTGGTACGTCGCTAAAGTGCAAAAACAAAATAGTGTATTTTGCCCATTCATCACACACTTTATAGGTATAGATCCCTAACCCGGTTTTATTTTGTTTTCTTTATGGATTTTGATGGTTTAAAAGCTCAAATCTGACAATTTTATCATGACCAATGTACCTAGTATGGTTATAGGTGTTAAATAGTGATTTGATATGAGGTGATTTTTGCTCGATATTGACTGAAACTAACTACCAAACTACACAAACAGTCAACTTAGGTAGGATTAATCATGTTGGATTAATCATGTTGGGTTCCCAGACACCCAAAAGCCATTAAAAACGCAATAAAAGTGGTTATACGTAAAAAAGTTTGATAATTGGCATAATACGCTATTTTGGCGGCCATTTTTGTGTTTTTGCACTTTAGCGACGTAAGACGTCATCGTATGCAAAAATAATTGCCATATTCAGTTTCTAGTCGGAATTTTACTATAGAAACAACTTGTTTGAAAAAAAAAGTTGAGATTCGCCCAACCCTAGTATAATGTGAATGGGGGGGGGGTGGGAGCAATGCGTGTGACTGAGTAAAGCACTGCTGTATGGTGAGAGTGCCTAAGTCTGCGCACCCACGTAAATGCGCGAATTTTAAATTTATTATAGAACAAAACCCCTAGCTAATATCAACCTGCAATCTTAACCTCAACAATCCATTTTGATTAAAAAAACTGCGAAAAAATTGATTAAAAATGGTTTTCAGCAAGTTATATTTGCTACCCTGAAAATTTCAACCATTCTCAAAAAAAAGAAAGTCTAAAAACTTGCGTGCGCTTGATTTGCGTGCAAAATGAGTTAGTGCCACATGGGCACTATTCATTACTGCATACAAACTGACAGCCCTTCGAAAAATCTAAAAAACATTGTTTTGGTAAATTAATTTTTGAGATTTTTGCTTCATTGATCATGGAGTTGAAGAAGGAATATTATTGATGAATCTTAAATAATACTCTTTTATTGAAAGTGAGGTCAAATTTTAGGTGCGCAGACTTGGCACCGCCATCAAAAAAGTGAAGGGTGGGGGTGGTGGGAAGCAGTGCGTGTGACTGATAAAGCGTGTTATCAAGTGATGGTTGTACTTAAAACCACAATTAGGGCTTAGCCTTAGGCCTAGACTTCTAGCCTAGGCCTAGTAGATGTATGCTGAGTTAATTCAGTAGGAAATCATCACAACCTGACAACACAGTCACATCTCTGCTGTGTAACTTGTAAGGTCAATTTTGAATTGACCAAGATTTGTAAGTGAGGTATTTCCCCTGTTTCAATTTTTTTAATCATTTTATCAGTTTTTATCAATTTCCAAACCAAGTCCAAATTAGGCCTAGGTAGAGGATATAGAAGTATCTTTATTAAAAAGAATTTACAAATCAACTGACGACAAAAATACTTGGCTTTCAAATGCCACGTAGGACTTATGGTCCTCGCACCTGGGATCTGTAGCCGTCTTGATTGTGCACTAAATTTCTTAACAGTAGAGAAACTAAAAAGCCTATCGGAGAGAGTCTCTTGTATTATGATTTCATGAAATGATTAAGAATAATACATTGAAACAGAGAATGAAAATTTACATTCATTTACTGTGTGGTACCTGGATTACTGTACATGTTTTGGGCGTGATGAGAAAAAGCTAGACGTCTTTTGTACTGAGAGCTTTGTGGCCCGGGCATACCAAATGTTTTCCCTTTTTATTCTGTACAAAATTACTTCATTTTACAGGTATCACGTAATTGGTCAAATTTATCTCTTTTTTTTTGGTTGAAAAATATCTGTCTTCTTCTTCTTCCTCTGCTATTTTCGGCGATCAGCAACAGGATGAGTTGCAGGACTGTCAAGGTAGTGTTGATAGCAATATTATGAACAGTTATTGAGAAGAGCAAGTGGATATGCATGATTCATGGAGTTTGTAAACAAATGAAGAGATGCTATTATAAGTTTATCATGTACTTGAGACGGTAGGAGAAGGGAGCAAGGTAGAAGCATCGCCTTGGTGTATGCTCTGCTTTCACGTAGGTCATAGTGAGAGGAGATCCCTTCAAATATTCGATTGCTCCTTAGCTTTTTCATGAAGTCCTGTAAGGGCATATAATGTCTTCAACCCCTTTGAGATCATGTCCTTAGTTGAATCTCTTTTTGTGCTATACTTCATGATGCCAAGATGGGGATGTATTGAGGCTGTCTGCACAGTATCATGTCCGAGGTGCCATGTGGGATGCTTATCTGCCTTACGACTTTTGTTGAAAGCAATGATGCAGCTTTTAGATGGGTTGATCTTATATCTCCATTTTTTGTGTAGTCATCCAGGGTGTTTAATTACATATCATGCAGTTCTTCAGGAGATGAGCTTAAGAGTGCCACATCATTGGCTAGTACTAGGAGGCCAGAGTATCTCTCAAGTAAGTTGCAACAAAGCTCCTGGTCCCGTAGGGTTTTGATAAGGTTGTCTATGAAGGTAGTGTAGAGGAGCGGAGAGAGCACTCCACCCTGCCTAACTCCTTGTTGAATTGGGAAAGGCTTGCTCACTTTACCATCCCACAAGACTTGACAACTAAATTTTGGTAAAGGGACTTGACCATGCCTATTAATGTAATGGATCAATGTCTGTAGCTTCCAGCTTACGAAATAGGCCTTGGTGCCATACTTTATCGAAGGCCTTCTCAGCATCGAGCAGAGCAAGATAGGTGGGCTTCCTGTTGCTGGCATTGAGTTCGATGAACAGTTCTAAACAGAAGGAAGCAAGAATGCACAGGTGCTGCTTTCTAAATAATTATGTACACTTTATTTATACTTTATTTATTTATTTATACTCCAAATACTCCAAATGAACTAGAGGGCCTTATCACTTATTTTGCGACCATCATATTTTTAAAAACATTTCATTAAGTTGAGCTAAAAAAAAAAAAAAAAATTAATAAATTTAAAAGCCCTTACCATTAAACGAATATTTATGGCATTATTTCGAAGGTTCATGTCGGTATTCATGGAATTGCCCATGATTTAACTTAAGATTGGCAGGGATAGTTTTTTTTTTTCAAGTCAAATACATGTATGTTTGGTTGTGTGTTTGATATGAGATGTACAAGTACACAATTTATGTACCTGCTTCATCAACTTTCTTTTTGCTTACAAGCACAGGTTACTTTTATTTAATGTCAAAAAGGTCATATTAAAAGGGTTGTTAAACCTAGTGTATAGTTTTGGTAGCAAAGAAAGAATTGGCATAAAACTGATCAAATATAGTCTTATGTTGTCCATATTGCACTAAAAGATATGTGTGGGAAATCTTGTGATATTCCTTTTGAATGTTTGAATGTTCACTGTTGTTTATACCTTTGCTGAGCTGCCCGCTCGCCAGAGCTTAGCGCATGCAACTGCATGACCTCATGACCGTAATGATCTGTGTGTATCACCCACACAAGAGAATCCCCTTTGGCTTTCCACGTGAGCGTTGACTCAACGTTGACATGAGTCGGATCCCCGACTTTCCATGTTTTATACTTATATTGTGAAATAAAGACTTTAAAGGGATATTTCAAGTAATATTTATTCTTTATTATAGTTATAAGATTCAATCTTTCATATTATCTAACTGTGAATCCAAATTAAAATTTTCCTTCTCCCTAAACTATACACCAGCTTTAAGGGTTGCTTGTCTACAGTTTAAATATATTTTTTTTAGCAATCCTATTATTTTATGCACTACATTGGGATATCAATGATTGTATATGATTTTTATCTTTTACCAAATAAACTTGAATCTGTAAATATTACACATCCTTGATTTTGATAACCAGATTTGTTTCTTCCCACTCCCCTTCAGCCCTATTAATTCAGCTTGAGAGTACAAATGAGAGTGACAGTGACACCACATCGCAGTCTGCAAGTTCTTCTGCAGATGACAGAGGAGGAGGAGGAACACCACAGGCTAGACAGAGGAGAAATTCTGCATCAAGGCAGAAATCATCAGGGGATTCTACCACAACGTCCAATGGGGATGCCCAGAAGGACTACACACCAGAACAAGTAGCAGCTGTATTAAAGTAAGATGGGAACTTCTACTTCAATGTTGTTTCTCATCAAAGCCTTTTCAGCAACTGGATGAGGATTTTTTGTGTGTTGCTTCCTAAGGTGGATGCTCACTGTTTTTCTTTTGTTGTTTATTTTTTACTATTTTTTAAAAGGGGATACCACAACGTCCAATGGAAGGACACTGAAAGACGTTGAAGTCAACATTCAACGTCCAATTGAATGATGACTCTCTCTATAAACTAACCTAAAAAGAAAAGAGCATACAAAAGGCTTACTGTACTTTTGTATCAATGCACCTGAGATGAAGTAAATGTACATTTAGAATGATAGTGCTGTAAATATTAAGAACATAAACATTGGCTGGATTAGGGGGCTCTGTTTGTAGATAAGATCTAAAGAAAAGCAAAATAAGGACAAAGAAAAAAAAATCCCAAACATATATACGGTCATGTGTTATGAACTCGCCACCCAAATAGGGTGGTGCTATTACACTTTTGGCTATTTTTCAGCATTAATTTGTCAATATTTTCCAAAGTAAGAAAGTTTATGGAACAAATTTTATCTCATTTTGAAGCTATGTTACTGTGCTAGCTCCCTGTGAAGTTTCATTGTTCTAGGTAACATTCTAGTGGAGTAACAATGGTTTAAGTTTGGGACAGTAGGGGTGGTGCTGGAAGGTTTGAATAGGTTTGATGTTACAATAGTACCCAGGAAGACTCAACAATCGTTATTTGACCTAAAAAGGCAATGCCTCCTGTACAAAGTCATTATGAATGAGAGATATTGTAGTAGACTGTACTGTTGGGAAAACTGCAATATCTCTGCCAAATTTTAGCCTATGATTGTGAATTTAGCACCAAATTGAAGCTTTCAAACTGCTTCATACTATCATGTCACTTTAACAATATGTTTGATGGTGCAACAGTACTTGGCAGGACTCAACTCGCTCATGAATTTGAAAAAAAGCTATATTATCAGGGCTAAATTTCAGATCGTTATATATTTCATTCTAAAGTTGTGAACCATAATGAATTATACCTTGTTTGAAAGGTCTTATTATTATCTACCAGAATAATAATATTATTGATATTTGGGTGATTATAGACGACTTGACGATAGAAAAAATGAAAAAATTCTAAATTTCCTGAATTTTTTCCTAATAACTTTTTTATCTTGCACCTAGTTTAATTTTTCAATGCAGATTTAGATTCCTTGAGGAATTTCCTTTCAGAAAATGTATAGTTTTAATATATTAGGATGTATACTTTTCGAGATACAGGTCTTTGAAGTGAAAAAGTGCCATTTGTAGTGAAATTGGCATGTAACGCAAAAGGCGGCGAACTTATAACACACGGCCATACATGTACATGACACTTGTACGTCAACAAGGAACAAGGAAAATAAAGAGGCTATATTGAAAGGGGGAGGGTTATGTGATCATTGGGTCTTGTGGTAACATTTCTTCCTCTTTGGGTATTTATAATGATTTACATGATTGGATCACCAAGGAAAATAAAGTGTAAGTTCAAATATATGAGGCAATTTGTTTGGCAGAATAAAGGAACTGCATGAAGATGATGTTTCTATTGTGTGTGAGAAAGTATGGAGGTTCTCTCCAACCAATACAAAAGATTTCCAGGCAGAATTTTGTTGCACCTATAGCTGTATTTTTTAGTCAATGATAGGAATATCGTTGCCGGGCTATAAAAACCTGGTATCTCAAATATGTCACATGTTTGGGAGAGCAAAAAAACATGGTAGCCAACACAGTACATGTACATGTACATTGTGTAGCCTGGATGGGATCGCTTTCCCTTTGACACACACTCGCAGCCTAATTTTTTGGGGTAAGATTTGGTCAAGACATCACTTGACTGATTACCTGGAGATTAACAAAAAGAGGTGATTTTGTTTTCTTCACCAAAAGGTTTCAACAGTCCAGTGATGATATAAATTTAATACAATTAATCACTTAATTTCAGAATTAAAAAGTGTAAGGATTTCTATGAGATCCTAGGTGTAGCGAAAGATGCCAGTGATGCAGACATCAAGAAGGCTTACAGAAAGCTAGCCCTTCAGTTTCACCCGGACAAGAATAAAGCTCCAGGATCGGGAGAAGCCTTCAAAGGTGAGCCAATATAATGACAATGATTTTCTTTCTATCTTAGTCAAGGTACATATACTTGGTATTTGGGACCTAGAAAGGGCTATTCGATTTCAGAGTCTGCTTCCCCTACTGTTTCACATATAATACATTTATACCATATATTTCTGTGAAAAGGCAGTAGTGTCGCTGTGCAAAAGTATTTAGGTGTTTTTCTGGCATGAAGGTCACATGAACATCGTGAACATACATGTACAAAACATGTTCGTTCATCGCTGTGCAAAAGTATTTAGGTGTTTTCTTGTATATGAGAACTGATAGGCCCTTCTACTAAATAGCATGTACTTGTGCTTTGATTTTGTTGTTGTTGATAGATCATTCACATTGATGTAAGCTACATTTATGTACAGCCACTGCAAAAATAAATTTGATGACAAAGTAGTTGATGCATTCCCTTTTTTTTTACAACACCTATATTTTCTAAAAACAAACATGTTCTATATGAAAATGTCCCTCTTTTCAGCCATTGGTAAAGCCTTCAATGTCCTCAGCGATAAGGAAAAGAGGAAAAAGTATGATGTGTATGGAGACGAATCACAACAAGAGAGACAGGTTCATCGTCATCATCACAGGCATCAATACTATAACAATGGATGGTACTATGAAACAAGGGGATTTGACGATGGTCAGTTTGAGAAACACATCTCCAGGGTAGTGTTTCACAAAGAGTTAAGTAGACTTAAAAATCGCACTTAAATCGTTAGTTTTGTGCGTTATATGATGCATCACCTCATTGGACTGACCATGCTCAGGGGATGCGCCCCACTGAGAAGTACATCAATTAAACTGCGCGTTATAATACGAGATGCGCAAGGAAGATGAGTGCGACTTTAAGTCTACTTAACTCTTTGTGAAACACTTTAGATCCAGAAATTCAAATGCTTCAATAAATAATTATTGTTAATTTTTTTTTGGAGGTCACATGGTGAAGTCTAAGGTTATTTTTAGTGAAACATTAAAAGAATACAATCTAGAATACAATCTAGCCCTTCTTAAATTTTATAGGTTGTTGCATTCCATGGCAGATATTTCACAATCAGCTTGGGATAAAATGCTCATGGATGGCAATGGAGATCAAGATGTTTCTAGTCATTTTCACAAGTGGGCAGGACACAACATTACTAATGTCTTGGTAGATTGAGGTGTTTTATAATGTAATCTTTCATTTCTGTCTGGCAATAACTTCAAACTTTGAAAGTTAATATTTTTAGATTTACCAAAACTATACCCCAGCTGTAAGCACAGTTGTATGTATGTTTTGTAATATCATTGCAATTACTAATTCTATGTTTGTAGAGTTTATTACAGCAATGATCCAATACTTGTAAAGTTGTAACTTACTTATCCTAATTCTTCCAGATGAAGTCAGCCCCGAGGATATCTTCAATATGTTTTTCAATGGTGGATTCCCATCGAGTCATGTCCGTAGGAGACATGCGTACAGGCAAGGGAGCCACAGCCAAGAAAGGAGGGCTGGCGAGGTAAATTTTGAGCATTCCTATTAAACATTCATTTGGCTATGGACACCCAAGACATCTAGGCTTTTCTTTGACACTTCTGTGAATGTCTCTCCCGAATAGTAGTTAAATGACTAATTTCAACCTCGGTCTTAAAGGGAAAGTTCACCCTGGAATTAAATTGGTTTTAAAAATGCAGAAAAATAAAAGAAAAATATGAGTGAAGGTTTGGAGCAAATCCACCCCAAAATAAATAAGTTATGAATCTTTAAAGGTTTGATTCTGTGATGTCACGTGCGAGCAGTTCTCCTGTGAGTTATGTAGTGTAAATTCCATAAAATGTCATTTTTTAGAAGAAAATTAATTATTTCTCCTGTGCGGTCAATATTTCATCAAACATATGTTCATATACATGTACATTCATCTATCAAATTGACTCTTTCCTTTATCAAGAACCATGAAAAAAAAAAAAAAAATTATGAAATTTACATACTCAACACAAGGGAGAGCTGCTTGCACGTGATGTCACAGAATTAAAACTTTAAATTTTCATAACTTTGCTATTTTTGGGTCGATTTTCTTCAAACTTTCACTCATATTTTCTTTCATATTTCAGCATTTTTAAAAACCAATAAAATTCCAAGGTGAACCTCCCCTTTAACACTAAATATTATGAATCTTCAACAAGCCCCAACTAACCCTACATCTTGACAATATAAATCTCAGACAAAAAATCGGCACAGGAGCAAATGTTGCATGACCTTCTGGACACCATATTGCTATTCTCAAATGAGGATTAAAATATGACATAATTTTTGTAGTCTGTTGTTTTTATTCAGTGAAATGCAAAAAACATGTACTAAACAAATACGTTTAGGAGCCGTTTGAAAACATTAAATACATATATTTTCTTCATTTGTTTAATTTGATCCGTTCTGTTTATGTAATGCACAAGGGTATACCTTTCATCTTTATATTTAAATTTGAATTGTCATGGACAAAATGAATATGTCATGTAAAAGCCAAAAATGGGAAGAGTAACCCAAATAACTAAAAGTTAGCTAATCAGTTCAAGACTTCCTGGTTTTTATCGTTGCAGGCTAACTACACATTCATGGTCCAGGTGCTGCCTATCTTGCTCTTAGTTCTGATGTCAATCTTCTCTAGTTTGTTTGTTAGTGATCCTCTCTTCAGATTAACAAGACAGGGGTAAGTCTATGGCCCATATTCTGGAGCTAAGACTGAGTTTGTACCAGTTGCAAGTTTGGCGAAGCTATTGTGTGATCCTTTTGTCTGATGTTGACTGATGCATCAGACAAAAAGATCGAACAATAGCTTCGTACAAACTTGCAATTCATACAAACCCAGTCTTCAGTTCAGAATATAGGCCTATAAGTTTATGTCCACTTAATCTAACAGCAGTTGTTCCAATTATTTGATTGTCTTACACCACATGAATTAACCCCATTTGGTCTACTAACAATTTGGTGTAATTTCCCCTAGGTCTAATGATGCTTGGTCTAATAATTTTCACTTCATTAGATTACTACTTGGTCCAATTGCTAATTCGTCTGACAGTCAAATTGTCTTTAGAGCATGTTCATCCAATTCTAAAATTATTATTTGGTCTATTACCAGTTTGTTACAGGAATTGACCAAATGGTATTAGACCAAGTGGACATTAGACAAAATAGACTTGAAATGAATTGGGAATTAGACCAAATGGTAAATAGGAATAGTGGCAACTAGACCATAAGGACATTAGACAAACTGTTTGGAGATGAAATGGAATAAGACCATGTAAGGTGAGAATAAAAGGGCATTGTGATCAAGTGAGTTTAGACCAATTGACAATTTACAAGTCTAAATGTATATACCACCAAGGGGTGTAGATAGAATATAAATTGGGTGGGGGGGGGGGGGGGGGGGGGGAGTTATAGGCATCCCCTCTTCATTGTTGATCTTCTGTGTACAGGAATTCAATGCATGAGCAGTTTTTAGTGGCTCAGATGTATACTCCTTTCAAAGCTTTAATTCTAACTTCAATAGTAAACCCGCCCATTGTGCCAAATATTGAGTAGTGCCCTCTAAATGTTATGATTAACAGACTTCAACACATGCATTTAATGAACCTGAACGTATGGAGATTTACTACTTGCGAAGAACACTCTTGTATCCCTTGACAGGTCTGTAATAATTTGTCCTGAACATTTTGCTGGAGGGAAGATTATTCCATTGCCATATCCTGTCATGTAATATTTGGTCTATTGGTATTACAAAGGGATGAAATGACATCAGGTCACCGAACACAAAGATTTGCAAGCAATCACAAAATGGCAATGGCAAATCAAGATCATTGTTCGCAACGCATTTCGTTCAGAATTGTTCTATCAAATTTGCAATAGGTAGGTTGCAAACCTTTTATGTTCTTGTGCCCTGAACAGCATATTGCATGAGTAACCATAACCTGAACAATCTCTTGTATCATATTCCGATATAAAAACTAAAAAACATTCACATCAATTTCCTTTACTAAGTGCCATGGTATTATGCTTTATATTTTCTTTGCAGGAATTTTAAAGAGGAGAGGAGAACACCAAATGATGTTTTATATTATGTAAAAGTAAGTACCCTTTCACCACGGTATGGTTTGATACAAATGTAATAATAATAATACTAATATTAAACCTGGTGTATAGTTTTGGTAACAAAAAAGGAATTGGCAGAAAACCGATCAAATGTGGTTACATGTTGTCCACATTGCGCCAAAAGATATGTGTGAGAGATCTTGTGACATTCCTATCATTATTTCAGATGAATTTCATTGAAAATGTTTAAATATAGCGTAATTTAACTGCCGTTTAGACCTCCGGCGTGAATTAGTGCGAAGATCTGTGTGTAACACCCACACAAGAGAATCCCCATTGGTTTGCCACGTGAGCGCTAACCTGAGACGGGTCCCCGACTTATCTTTTTTATACTTATATTATGAAATAAAGACACTAAAACGAGATTTAAAGTACTATAATTTGCTTTATTATTGTTATTGGATTCAATCTTTCGTAATTTATCTAAATGTGAATCCAAATTAATTTTGTCTTTCTCCCGAAACTATACACCACCTTTAAGCATTTATAATGCGCCGTCTATGTAGTAAACTATTCAGAGGCGCAGCTAATATTGTTATGTACTCTATTAACGCCACTAAGCAGACCAACCGATAATCAAATAACCTTTTTACCTCGCAGCCTATCCTCCTGTGATGGTGCACAGGGCATAAATTAACCGATGGCCAGGCCGCCGATGCACTTGTCCCTGGCCGTGGTGCCCAAGGGAAAGCAGATTAATTCACGGCCAAACTGGCCATGCCTTTTTTCAAGCGTGCCCCCCTGCCCTCTTAAGGTTGGAAATGGAATATTAAAGAAAAAAAAAAAAAAAAGAATTTGAAACTTGCTGAATACTTACTTTGATATATGTACTTTCAGATGTAATTTACATTTTCATCCAAATTCACAACATTTCCTGTGTAAATGGGGCCTGAAATATCCTTTCCAATTTTTTTCTACACCGAAAGTGCTTATTTTCAAACCGAAAGTGGTTCAAAACCTAATTTATTTAGTTTTAAAAATTGGAGAAAAAAAAGAAGAAAAAACAAAACTGAACTGGCCCTGATCTCATGGTGTTATAATGGAGTGTTATAGCGCCAGATGTTTCTCATAGTAGGTGCAATCAACAATATGGCAACCTCCATAGAGATGTAGAACCTGACTTTATGACATTTTCCACTTCAGATTGACAACAACGGTAATTAAATAATTGCGTAACGCACCCTCACTTTGAACTTCCAATTGCTTAAATTGAAGTTTTTTAGGACTAAAATTGTAATAACTTACAAAGTAAATGTTCAATTGTAATGAAATTTGGGGTGGACCAAGATCTCATTATGTACAATAATCTTATTGAGGCTTTTTTTTTTGTTATCTCCTCCAGGGGTGGAGCTATGAAGATAATTCAATGAAAAATTTTGATTTATCTGAGTCTTGCAAAAATCAAAATTTTAAAACTTTCTGATGGAAAAAGATTGAAAAGCTCCAATAGCATCAGTAATGACACTTCGAATTTTGATAAGAAACAGAAATGATCTGAATTAGACTTGGCATTAAGAAGTAGATGCATTTTCAAATTTCAAGTGAGAATTTTGAAGAATTTTTTGGGGGACATAAAACCATCCATAATTTTTGTTTTGAAGAGTAAACACCACTAAAACTGTTACCATCATGTAGCAAATTTCCTAAGCTTTCTATTGGTACATGATATGTAGGGGTGCAACCTATATTCACATAAATATGACTAATTTGATCGGAACATGCGTTTTCACCCAATAATACCCCACCTCCAACCTTAAGAAATTTATTGCCCTATCCTGAAGGACTGACTCTCATCGATCGATCGATGTCATACAGGTCATGTCTGACCCTTTGTGACCCTGTTGATGATGCTTTTCCAAATTGCTCTGTCTTGTGGGCAGCGATGAGCTGCAACTAGGGAGAGGCCTGTTATATTGTTTAATGCATCTGTTCCATCTCAGTTTCTGTCTGCCTTGTCTCCGATACCTTCAATGCAACCTTGCATAATTATTTTTTCAATGTTATCAATCCTGTCGTCTGCATATATGACCAAAATATTGCAATTTGCTACGATCTATCTTATTAACCACCGTAAGGTTTTGCCCAATTTGGTTAAGTACGTATTCATTTGTCTTATGCTCGCGTCCAGGATATTCTCAGCATCCTCCGCAACACCACATCTCAAACGCTAATATTTTTTTCGCTATCAGCCATTCCCACGAGCCATGTCTCACATCCCATACAATGCAATTGGGAAAACAAGCGTTTGCATAATTGTATTTTAGTTTCTTTCGATATCCCTCTGTCCTTCCATATAATCGCTTAAGCTAATACAGGATGATCTCGCCCATGGCTAGTTTCTCTTTGATTTTCCTGAGAACTTCCTCTTTGTTGCTTATATATGAGCCAAGGAAGTTAAAAGATTCAACTTCTTCCACATTTTTTCCATCACGCGTCACTCACCTTGTTTGCATCTCCTCCGCAGATCATGACTTTGGTTTCTTAACTTGAGACGAAGTCCTAACTCCTCGCTGCGTAACTTGACTCTGTCAATGAGATTCTGGAGTTCTTCTGCCGATCCTCGCAATGAGTGTTTGTATCATCAGCATATCTGAGATTGGTTATCTTTCTCCCACCAAATAGATACACTACCTGCAGCTCCATCAAGTGCACTTCTCATGATAATATTCGGCGTATATGTTGAAAGGTACGGTGAAAGAATACAGCCTTGACGAACGCCTTGTCCAATTTCAAACCATTCACTGTCACCACTTTCAGTTCTCACGGTGGCTACTTGGCTGTCATATAGTGAACGAATTAATTCAGTTATATGTTTGGAGAAACCCATTTCTGTCATTATTCGGCCATAGCTGCTTATGACGCACGCAATCGAAGGCTTTGAGTAGTCAATGAAGCAAAATTATAGGGATGTTGGAATTCCATGCTTTTTTCCATTAGGTTCCTCATGTTGGCTATTTTGATTTCCTGGTTTCCCTCTGGCCCCTCCTAAAATCCGCCTGTTCTGAGTGGTAATTCTTTCTCGAGCATGATCTCTTATCTCTCGTACTATCACATTAAGGAGATATTTGCTTGCGTGTGAAAATTAAAGAGATAGTTCGATTGTTAGCACATTCACGTGTATCTCCCTTTCTTCGCAGGGGTAAGACACTGCTTCTCCACAGCTGGCCATTCCTTCTAATCCAGATTTGTTGCAGAGTCTATGAATGATTTCAACACCTTCTTCGTCACTCTTTCAGTAGTTCAGCCTGAATATTATCTAACCTGGAGATTTCATTTTTCAATTTCTTTTATTGCATGAATGACTTCACTGATTAAGATATCGGCTCATTGTCCACAATATTGTTGTCTTCATGTTGGTTAAATCAGCTTCCTCAGCTTGTCTTCTTGTGAGCATATAACTTTTCACAATACTGTTTCCATCTGATTTGATTCAATGTCCTCCGTAAGGATATTCCATTCTCATCCTTCAGCACGTTCAGTTTGGAACAGGTTTGGAAGTTAGATCTTGATACCTTTGTACATATTTTTGCGTTCCCTGTTCGGCAATCTCTTTCCACTGCCGCACATTTCATGTTGATGAACGACGTTTTATCCTTCGTATTTGACGTTGAATTCGTCTGCTCAGCTCACTATACTCTACTGCATTGATCTTGTTCTTTCAACCTGTGACTTAACATTTCTTCACTGATCAGCCAATCTAAATACTTCGCCTGTTAGCCATGGTTTTTTCTTCTTCTTGCACCTTGGAACGTTCTATGAGCTGTTTTGGACACCACTTCCTTGATGCTTTGCCAAAGTTCTTCGGGACTAGAGTCTTCAGAGTCCTTTTCTAGCAGACTTTGGAACTGGTTTTTAACTTCCACTCTGTATTGTTCATTGATCTTGGTTACATCAAATCTGACTGGTTTTTGCTGCCTCTTTATCCTTCTCAGTTTCATTTTCATGGTACAAACGAGAAGTTGATGATCAGATCCACAATCTGCACCCGGGAGGGTCTTCGCTGACATGAAACTGGATCTCCATCTGCCTTGAACTAATATGTAGTCAATTTGATTTCTCGTTCTTTGATCCGGTGAAGACCAAGTATAAAGTCGTCTTGGATGCTGTTTGAATTGTGTATTAATAATGGAAAACTGGTTTTCCTGGCAAAAATCCATAAGCATCTCGTCTCTTTCATTTTGATCTCCTAAGCCGTAATTACCCATCACATGTTTATTAGTGCTCCTCGCTCCAACTTTAGCATTGAAATCACCAGTGACTATTAGAATGTCTCTCTTATGGATGCCATCTATGGTCTGCTGAAGTTGTTCATAGAACTGCTGGATTTCTTCATCACTTGATGCAGAGGTAGGTGCATACGCTTGGATTACTGTCATATTCATTGGATTGCCATGAATGCGAATAGTCATTATTCTATCGTTTATTGGGTTGTACCCTAGCACACATTTGGCAACGTCTTGGTTGGCTATAAAGGCAACTCCGCGTTCTCTTTTAGTCTCTGTACCAGAGTAATACACTACATGTTTATCGAGTGTCGTGAAGTGCCCTTTTCCTGTCCATCTTATCTCAGAAATCCCTGCTAAGTGGACATCGTTTCTATCTAGTTCATTAGTTAAAATGTCTAGTTTGCCCTGATTTAATGTTCGTACATTCCAGGTCGCAATCTTAATAGTTGATTTCCAGAGGTTACGTCTGACATCACTCTCCGTGGGGTTATCAGCTTCCACACCTCCTTGCGGCTTTAGCGTGACAGCGTCATTGATGCCTCGGCAGATGTCATCAGATCTCTCTTCCCCAGTATTGATCAAGACACTTTCAGGCCTGGGGGTCTCACTGTCCAGTGTAATAACTCTTTCATCGTTATTTGTACTCATCATCATCAATAGGTTTTTGTGGCAAGTAGTCAGTGGTGGTTTGCCATTGCCTTCCACCATTGCGCAGTAGAGAGAAGACCATTCACCGGACTCCAGTTACTAGCTCTTCAATCCAAAGAAAAACTCCCAGTAAGATTAGCTTTTAAAGTTATCTTCTGCCAGTAATTCTACTGAAATCTGCTGCTGCCCAGACCCAGATGGATGCCGTTGACTTTTCCTTAAAAGTTCATCCGCCTTTTGACGACATTTCCTTCGTCAAGGGTCCCATTACCCCGATACTGCGCATTTATCATGCTTATAGACGCAGGAAGAAATGAAATATATCACGGTCTGACTCTATATATGAACTTACTAATACAGTAGTCTCAATAATATAACATATAATGTACTAATAAAGTAGACGAAATTAACATGTAAAAAATAAATGATGATAAATATAGACAATTAGTTTTCCTCAAAAGTCCTCATTAAATAAATAAAAAGTGACATAATATTTGTAATTTATAGCTGTGATCAAGAGTGCAGATAAAAATGATCCATAGGCAAACACCCTACTTAAAAAAAAGAAAGATAATGAAAGTGCCTGATCTCACTGCACCGTTCTCCAGCAATTCAAGGAGTAAATCCCGCTGGAACATCATTCCACGGATGCTCTAGTAAGCAGGAAGATGAACCTACTTACTATACGGCCATGGAATCAAAATACCCAACCCTTGAACAACCTATGCTCAAATATTCGACGTCAACAATATATAATTGGTTGTGTCACAAATAAAAGGTTTTGAGACGCTTGAATACGCAAACGTCACAATAAGAATTTACGTCACAAAGAAAGTAAACATTAAATTACAGCGCATGAAAATATACGCAAATGAAGACGCTCATAGTAATGCACGCTTCTTATTATGATACGCTTATTTTTGAAAATTTGTTATTAATAATTTAGATAAAATTTCACCCAAAATCATACAAAATCAACATTACACACAAATTCCTCAATGTTATGATAAACAAATATAATACTTGCGTTCCTTGAGTTAATGTCACAAGTCCATATAAAAATGTCCATCATTTCCAAATATTAAAGGTGTAAATTCCTTAAATCCGAGAGCCCAGAAAAAACACGTTCTCCCCCACCCTCCAAATTATGCGTAAAGTTATGGTAGTAAATAATTGTGTAGCCAAAATTGGATGAGATATGCGTGGCGTGGTGAGGTGCGTGACGTGCGTGCGCGTGTGTAATTTACTGAAGTTGGTTGCTAGGGCAATAAGGTTCTTAGCAACTCACTAAAACGTGATGAAGATGGATAGAAAATGTCTATTCAAGATGAAATAAATCGATTTAAGTTCGGAATTAGCGAATTCACTGATGAAGATAATGTTACAGTTTTCTCTAATTATTGCTAGAGTGCAGATAAAGATGACTTATGTTAAAAATAAAATACGCACCTTCACCCTGTTGCTATGAAGATGCATCGTTCTCCTGTGCAGACGATGAATTAAAGAATCGATGAAAACTAAACAAAGTTTTGTATTAGAAAGAAGAAAACGTCAAATGGATTCCAAAACAAAGAACACCAACGAGATCCACACAGAAAGTTACTCCAGATCTAGCAAACTGTTTTTTTGAAGAACAAGATTAATAATGATCGAAATGTCCAAAAAAAGTCCAAAAATTTCAGAGCAAACATGAAATACGTCCACCTCATCCACAAGAAACCATACCTACTCTCATACCTACAATAAAATGGGAAATATGTCACTATTTTGTCACATTAAAGTCTCAAATCTGTTTACATTATATAGACAGCCAAACAGAAATTTCATTGGCAAGTTTCTGTGGAAAGGAATTTTCTGTTTTCCCCAGAGAGGAAAGGCAATATTTTAAACAGAAAATCATCACCTGCTGACCTGGCTGGTCCATTTTTTTTCTTCTTCTTCTTCTTCTTCCCCCCCCCCTAAATTTTGTAATGTTTGAATCTGTTGTCATTGTCACGATTGCTTTATAATGCATTGTTTCATTTTTGCTTCCTGGAAATCAAATAAATAAATAAATTTTAGGGGGAAAAATGGCCTTCGATGCACATTTTATGAAAAAAAAAAAAATTGGCCATGGATGCCCTCTGAAGAGGACAAAGTGCCCTAAATTTTTGGAGAAAAAATGGCCTTGCCCTAAAAGTAAAGAAATTCAAGGCCTGGGTGCAGGAATGTCTAGTACACCACAGTGACCACACTACAATTTCTTTTTAGGTATTGGGATATACATGTATGTGTAACCAACAAATACCTTATTAACCGGTTGGAGACGAAGGGAAGTGTGTGATATTGCAAAATTAGCTTTTGTTTTTAATATGTTACCTAATAACTTTGAATGCCCAGTAGCATTGAGGGTTCCGATCAATTGTAAACCGATAGTAACCAACAAAAAAAGTGTCCAGGGCAAAAATCGAAGGTGGCAGCTGCTTTCTTGAAAAATCATATATTTAGCCATAATTTTGCATTTTTGGGGTCTTTTAAGCTGGTTGTGGTGTCTAATTCTATGTATTGGAGGTCAGGCAATCTATTTATTTTACTTTAGCTGTCTCTCAAAGAAACAAACAGATACATAATTCAACAAATTGGGTATCAAATAAAAGGGCATGAAATTGCCTATAAGTTCATATAAATTTATATGCATTTTGAATAATCAAATAAATATACCGATTGACAGAAGTTAGATGTGAGTTATGAAAATATGGATAATAAATACAAAAAGTGAAATCCCAAAAATAGAAATATATTTGTCTTTTTAATTCTGAAGAGTATGTTTTTCCAAGTCATTCAGAGCAAGAGCTTTACAGTGATTTACGATGTACATGTTCATTGGATCTAAGTATGAATTATTAAAGAAGTGAATTTATAGTCATGATGATCTTTTTTCTACCAAAATAGTGATTCCACTATTCATTTAAGAACCAGTCTTAGAGTTATAGTCTCCCATTTTAAATCACAAAACTCATTCTTGTGACAAAGATACATCACCAGAGTCTATATACAGGACTGATTTCTAAGTCTTTTCAGAAAATATAGATCTAGATTGGAAGAAAAAGTCACAAAAGTCTTTGAAAAAAGTAACGGGAACAATCGCATTCACGTGGTAATGTTTAATACTACACAAATGCCAGGATCGGCATGGAAATTTGTCAAATCGTTGCAAATTTTGTTCCAAAGTATTAGTTTTACAATGTCACAATTGCTGCAAGAAATGTGTAACAGTGAATGAGATAGGATATCAGATCAGAGTTTTCAGTCTAAAAAAAGCAAGTAAAATGATGTCATTTAGTAGCTATATGTGAACTATACAGATTTTCCCCATGTATTGTTTCTTTCAATGTTTTGATAAACTACAGATTTGCTGTATAAGGGCGGATATGGGTTCACCTTGTTGACATTTTATTAGATCAATTTTAAAACCCTCGTTTCACTGAAAACAGGTTGTATGGATTCAAAAATCCTGTGGTTTAAACATGTGATCATCAACCTTGTTGACACATTTTTAGATAATTACTCTTTAATTCCTTACTCAGAAACATTTTTTTCATGATTCAAGAATGTTCCAAACATGCGATCACTTACCAGATTCTAGGAACGCTGTTTAATCCCTTTTCTCACTAAAAACAGTTTGTTTGCTTTACAGTGAGATTTAAAAAAAAAAATTCATTCATCCAATATAAAGGTATAAAGAAGCTATTTTAATCTTGTTTCATTTGTAATACAGTCCTGTAAACATATTGAGGCTATAAAATCTATATTAATTTGTCTCCTTTTGCTTCAAAAGCTGGATTTTACATGTGTATGTGCTTTGAAGAGTGATCTGCTTTTCAAAAAGCTTAATTTACTTTGTGAATCTAGATACTGTTTCCCTTCCAGAAATAAAATATAATGATTTGAGACTATAGCATTTGTGCTAACTTCTAGTTAGTTTCCTAATTACATGTATTCATTGCAAATATATAATACGTCATTTTCCTTCCTTGCAGAAAGATTTTGTGAAAGAGTACTCAGGCAAGATACACTTAGTAGAGAATCAGGTTGAAGAGGAGTATCTACAGAACCTTAGGAGAACATGTTATGATGAAAAATATAAAAGTAAGTACATGTACACCTAAGGCAGCATTTCCTAAGGCCGTTTTAAGTAAAAGTTTGGTTGACATCGCATTGAAATGTATGAAATGAATTTAAATGCATTTTGATTGGATGTCAGTGAGTTTGTACTTTTGATGGCTTATGGAATTACTCTCTGCTTGTTATTTAATCTGTCATCAACATTTAAGGTGTTTATGTGATTTAAGTTATGATGTCGTTAGGACCTGAAATTTTTCTGTGTACATGTACATGTATATCGGGTATCTTGCTATAGTGCAAGTCCAAGCTATTTTGCAACTCTGTCCCATGTGTTACTAATGAATAATTTACCATAAATTAATTATGAGAAGATTCATCTTATTCTTAAATTATTTTTCATGCTTTGGGTTTCAGATTCAGAGCCTTATACCATATCATGAAAAAGAATTGAGACGAATCATATCATAATTAATTTATGGTAAATTATTTGTTGTTAACATACGGAACATAGTTGCAAAATACCTTGGACCTACCCTATATCAGTAGTTAATATGAGTACATGTAAATGAAATAAGTATGATTTCATTTTGAATGTTATATCACATCATTTGTTACATCACTGTCTGGTAACATGAAAGATATACATTTAATCTTACGATCGATCATGACTCTTAGTATGACTATTAGTTTACATAGACTTACGCTGATATCATTCTTTAGATTAATTATAACTTTTATTAGGGCGCAGAACTCATTATATTGAGTTTTCACTACAACCCTGAATGCCCTAGCACCTTCTGATGGTTAAACCTGTACCAGGGTAATAGTCGGCACTTTTTTTTCCTATGGAAAAATACTTATTATTAGTCTAACAGTGTACAATATATGTCTTTTGTTTCCCCATTTTTCCCGTTCACAGAAGAGAGAGTTATACAGCAAGCCAGATACTTTGGAGACAGAAAGATGTTTGAATCTGGCAAGAAAATGAAGACGCCCTCATGTGATAAGTTCAATACAATGTATGACAAGATATCTGGTGGTTAATGATCGGTATCATCTGAACTAGGATTAATATTTTATGTGCTGAGTGATTTAGTAAGTTCATCATTATTTCTTTAGAGTAATGAGCAGGTATTTTTTTTTTTTTGGTGATACTTTTTAACATCAGAACTGCTGTTTGTAATAATCCACTTATCGTTTGGGTCATACTCATTGCAGTAACAACTTATAATTTATGTGTACTGAATGATTAAGTAGATATTATTCATTACAATTCCGTTTTTTTTTTTAAAGCCATAAATGGAATTCTATTATTTTTGTTTTACTTTTTAATGTTTATACTGCTTTTAATCCAAGGGCTGTGGCCATGCAGTGTTGATTTCCTTTTGTTTTTAATTCAACTGAATCCTAATCAAAAAATTTCTTATCCGTAAAAATTTAGAAGATTATTTTATTATTCTTATTATATATTATTATCAGGCTAATGATATATTATTAGTAGGCAAAATTTAATATATGAGATCCATACACACACAAAACAAAACTAAAAAAAAAACAACTAAAGAAATGAATCCCATTTAAGATATAAGTTGGGGTGAAATTGTTTTAGGATTCACTTTCTCATGTAGATGTAGGCAGCTATGGCATGTTGATGACTACATGTACTTGTTCAGTCCACTCCCATTACAGTGAGATACCTAAGACTAAGCCAATTACATCATTATAAAATCTTGTCATACTGAATAAATAGGCATGCACACCCATGTGCACAAGTTTGGACTGGGAGAATTGCTTCTTTAAATTGAAATCTTGTATGCATGCTTTTTATAACAGGAGTGGACTGTACTAGCAGTACCAGTAATATACATACATGTAGCCTCAAGTAGATCTTAATCATGGGAACTTGAACTAAATTTGGAAGGCAAAACCAAACCCAACTTTAGCAACTCAAACTGAATGCTGGGGTTAGCAAACAAAACCCAACTGTTCTAGCAGTAACGGTAATATTCTGTAGCCTCAAGTAATTCATAATCATGGCAATTAAATTTGGAAGGCGAAACCAAACAAAACTTAAGCAACTTAAATTGAATGCTGGGTTTAGCAAACCATTCTAAAAAATGCATTGCCTCTCTTCATTTTGGCTAGGTAAAATTTGGAAATTAATGGCATCAGAATTTTGTCGTTCAGCAGTGTGACTTTACGATTTGCTTATTTGTACTGCAGGTCATTATTTTACCTCTAGTTTACCATTGGAACAGATTTATTTATTTATTTTTAACAGATTTCAGTTCATTATACATGAGAATTCTGAAATGGAAAGTAGTACTGCCACGTAATTTTGTGGCTTCTTTTTTCTTTAAAGTCTAGCGCAACTTATGAGACCTATTTCATGTAAATTGGGCATACCATTGTGAAGCTGCATGACCTTTTATACAAGCTTCTAGGAAAAAAAATGGCCCCCATAAATTATCATAAAGCGACATTATTTCATAAAAACAAGAGATAGAGTCTTGTAGATTGCATCGCACAATACCAGCATGCAAATTTTCACTGCACTTGAGTGACCTGTGGTCAAGATCTTTGTAGGGGGGGGGGGGCGTTATGCCCCACCCACATTCTTGACAGCTACCAAAACATCCCAGTCTGATCAGGGTTAAAGCAACTACTAAAGTACATCTATAAGCAGAAATTTGAAGTTCTCAATTTAATAAGTTAAAGACAATTAAGTGGATAGTAGAATAAAGTTTTATCAAAGAGAATAAACCATAATGGCTTTTTGAGTAAAGGTGTTTTAGAGTCTCATCAGAACGAATGAGTACATATTCTTATTATTCCAGTGTTCTTATAAATATATATCAATATGGTTGTAGGTAGTTTGTACATGTATGTAATTTAGTTGGTAATATGGTATTAAGTTAAATTGTGTTATGTTCAATAGTACAATATCTATACAATTGTTTTTTTAATTCATTAAGAAGACATACCATTATCAAGAATACTTAGTAGTGAGGGACAATTAATTAAAAAATGATGTCGGTTTAGGAGAGACACCTACATGTAGGTACCTTAACAGCTTGTACCCACAGCTGATGATTAGTGTCTACCATACAGGTCATACATTGATGTTCATCCCTTTTTATTGGCAATGGGAATACATGTATTGACTACATGGACTAATCTTTCTAGATCGATTGGTGAAGAAAAAAAAACTCAAATCAAAATAAAAAAACAAAATTTAGAAAAGAAATTTTTCTCATAACTGCGATTTTAGCTTGTGATTTGTAGTAAGATATTGTTATGTGTTATTCTTTATTATGCAAATATTTATGTGTTGCTTTAAGTAAAGAACGGGTCGGTGTAATAAAGTGCTAATCGACACAAGTGGATTTCTGAGATATTAGCATTTTAAACCCGGTGTATAGTTTTGGTAACAAAAAAGGAATCGGCATAAAACAGTTATATATTCTCATGTTGTTCACATTGCACTAAAAGATATGTGTGAGAGATTTTGTGATATTCCTTTCACGATTTCCGCTGAATTTCAGTGAAATGTTTGAACCCAAACATAATGTAACCGTTTTTGAGACCTTTGCTGGGGTGTCCAGTCCCCCGAACTACCCGCATGAATAAATCTGTGTGTATCACCCACACAAGAGAATCCCCATTGGTTGTCCATGTGAACGCCTAGTGCACACTGAGATGAGTCGGATCCCCGACTTATCTTTTTTATACTTATATCGTGAAATAAAGACACTAAAACGAGATTTCATGTAACATAACTTTCTTTGTTACAGTTATAGGATTCAGTCTTTCATATTATCTAACTGTGAATCCAAATGAAATGTTTCCTTCTCCCAACACTATACACCAGCTTTAAAGGATTCACTGGTGTGGAGGGGAGTGAGAAACTTAAAAGATACCATGCTTTTTGATAAACTTGTCGGAAATTAACAATGGTATATTCACAGGATATACATGTACATGTATGTATGGGGTTAAGTTTATACTACTCTATCTAGCTGGGTTTTTTAAAATCAATATGAAGGTTGAGCACTTATTATTGCACCGACCCCCTAATTGCCAGACACATTGGTATTGGGTCTGACATTCTGTAATCTAATGTAATAATTATACAGAATTAAGTGCAATGATGAATTTGTTGTAGAAAGTGTAAATGTCTATATTTTGGTATTTGCAGGTAAATACTAAAACAATAAGATACAAATAAATTATTATACTTCAAAGTATTTAATTCTATGACAAAAGGACATTGTATGCAAAATATCTTTAAAGCCTTTATTAATATTTGTATAGTTCTTTTATGTCATACAATTTTGCACAGTACATATTTAACCTTCACCTCTGCTGAATTGCCAAAATTTGTTCTTGTGGAGGGAAAGGTCTGACTTCAATTTATATTTTTAAATCATGGTTTTCTTGTACCTTATACAGAAACATGAATTGTAATTTCTCAAAGATATTATTCGAATAATTTCGGTATATTTAACAATTTTTCAGAGCGTATTCTTGATATATATTGGCAGTCTGCCAGGGAAAGTGTTATGTTGTTATAGTCTGTTTAAGCTTACGAAACTTGTTAATTTACAGCTTTGTACATGTATTTTTTAATCTTATAAATAGGTCCGACTTCACGAACGCCGTACAATTATCGCCCAGGCTATAAATATCCACTTTTTCCATAGAGCCCCATGTTTAACAGTAGGCAATTTTTGTCCTGTGTGTATGTGGTGTTTCACAAAGTCTTTTGTAAGTTACGAACAACTGAATGAAGGACTGGTAATCAGTTCTTGTGCTAAATGATTTAGAGTAAGGTTATAGTACTACATGTAGCATAGCACCCAAGAACATGTTCAAGTCATTCGTAAAGTCATTCATAATTTTATGAACGACGACTTCGTGAAACACCACCCAAGATTCCTAATTGAAATAACCCATGGATAAGAATGCCCGCCGTTACACACGGTACATAGAAATGGGAATTTTGTATTTCCTGGGCCATGGTGTTCTGCGTTCGAAAATTCGGGCCAGAATGGCTATAAACAAAATACTGTAAACTGCACAGAATTATATTGTAGTTGACTCCATGGTTTTTGAAACACCTTACCATATTTCTGGTCCAATTGTATAGAAGGACCTTTGTATTCATTCTTATGTGAAATCTCACGGTGACTTCAAAATCATTTATATAATCTTTGTTTAGCCATTGAAAAATCAAAATACATGTGTCTAGGTATTTGTTGGCATGCAGAAACATCATACATTTACATTATTGTATCTTGAAAAGATAACAAGAGTGAACTCTACTTGTTACATGTTACAGAAAGTGTGTCAAGTTAACAAGTCATTGGGAATGATATTTCCAATTTGGGAAGCCAATTATTTATCTCCTTTTATAAATTTTGATCTTTGAAATTTTGACAGAAAAGTATAAGAGAGACCCAGGATCGTTGGCCACTAATATCAGTGGCCCAAAGTCACAACGCCAGTACAAGTCTAGACGGTCAATGTTTGTCCCCTGTTTTTCATAGAGCGACGTGTTACACTTGTGACATTTTTTGTTCAGGGATTCTAATTTGAATAATCCATTGACAAAAATTACCCACCCAAATTAGACGTAGGGATCTATGGAAAACAGTGGACAAAAAAAAAAGCCCGGGTTATAATTGTCAGGCGTTCATGACTTTAGGCCAATATGTTGGCAACTCACCCTTTTCAATGCGATCTGTAGGATGACTTGCTTGCGACTCGTTAGGTACAACTACTCCCAGAACCATTATAAACCGATTGAAACCTATCCCTAGTTTAATCCAAGGGGATACAAAGTTTTTTTCTTTCTTTTTCGATTGAAACCTTCTCTCGAATTTGCATTTTAATTATATATACGCGATAATACATTGCTTTAGAAATATTATGGTTTAATAGAAATCCAGACCAATAATGACTGAAAAAAGCTGGATGTAACACCAGATTTTGTATGACAATGAATATTTTGGAATGTATATGCCTTGAGATGAAGGCTTGTATAGCAGAATACATATGTACTTTATGTGTGAGATTCATTGTAATTGTGTACATATGTTATATAATATCCGAAAACACATATCGAGTGAATATTAAAATGATCCCTCTTTGCCATACTGGAATGAAATGTCAGATAGTTTTGTGTTTCCTTTCTGTGATTGTAGGTTTTACATGTGTGTAATAACGGACTCCTTTTGTATTGTGACGGCCCTCAGTCTTGGAATGTGTTCTCTATGCAAGAGGGCAGATCAATGTGGTAAACAAATTATTTATCATCAAGACACATTGAAGTTGGATTTAGCGCTTTTTGGAAAAAAATATTCCCTATCTATAAATAAGTGAAGTAATATTTTATTATTGTTTGCTGTTTTACTATTGCGCTATTGTTGTTTATTACAACAAATTCCTGGATTGTCCTCCCTCCTTTTTTAAGATGCCAATTCTATGAATTTCTGCTTCAACATTATACTGGCCAAAAATGATTAGCCACCTCCTTTAAAAAAATGCAACTTTAAAAAAAAAAAGTATAATTATATATTTCATTTATAATCGTGGTGTAGTCGATCATTTTTGTATCATCTGATTTGGGAAGCTTGTCCCTAGTTTTCATTCCTGAGAGCAGATGAGGACCAGACCCACCCATTTTTTTTTACCAAAGGGAAAGGCAACAGGAAAGAGCCCCCTAAAATTGAATTTTTGGAGGGCGGAAAAATTAAGCTATTTTATGATTATCTTCTCCCAAAGGGTTACATGTTTCTTTTATACTTCTCCCAAAGAAATATTGCCAAAAACGCGCTAACACAAGTGCGCAGCGAGACTGCGGGACCCCGAGAAGATATTTATTTGTGCCATCAGTAAAGGTTTACCAAAAGGGAATTTGTACTAAAGTCAGAGGTCATGATTATCCAGCAAATATAATAAATGCGTGAAAATTAATTTACTAAATTACAATTCAAGAAAATATATGTACTTGTGACATATCGGTAGAAGAAATTTGAATCAAAACTTCTCTCCTTGGCAACGGAAGAAATAAATTAATCTTCTCGGGGCCCTATCGTCTTGCTCTACTCTTGTCTTGGTACGCTTTGGGAATTATTTCTTTGGGGAAAGTATAAACAAAAAAATTGAGCAGTTTTGGGAAAAAATTAAAACAGCTTCATTTACCCCCAACTCATACTGATAATCCTCACGTCCAAAAATTAACTTTTTTTTTCTTCTTTTGTCTACCCATTTTTTTTTTTTTTTTAATAGGTCTTTCCCTCATCTGTTCTCAGTAATGAAAAAGGACAAGCTTCTTCTTCCAGGTGATAAAAAAAAAAAAAAAATGATCTACAACACTATAATTATCAATGAAATGGGTTTTACTCTTTGTTAAGGAGGTGGGCTACTTAATTATGGCCAATACACAATACACAACGAAACCATGCTTTATTATTCTAATCATGCCAACTGTTGTTTAAAATAAAGAAAGAAAGAAAAAGAAAAAAAGTGGGATGGTTTTTCATCCTTTCTCAACTCGACATTTCCATGAATCTCAATTTTAACATTATATAATAATAATAATAATATGGTTTTATTTACCCAGGGTAGCCACTTCAGTTCTGACAACCCAGCGGGCCCTGCATGATGTTATTATTATCCCCACGTGTATATATTGAAACAAAGTACAACGAATGAACAAATGATTTATTATCATCAAGTCACATTGAATTTGGATTAAGAGCTTCTTGGAAAAATATTCCAACGGTTAATTATAACAAAATTTCTTAGGATGATCCTCCATCCTTTCTCAAGTTGACAATTCTATGAATCTCAACTTTAACATTAACATAACGACGCACAGTGGGCCAGAATGAACTAAAAGTGCGACAAAACTAATTCCTCACCGAAGACGGATAATTAAATTCTTAAGAGTAGTCCTTCTAGGGTTTTCAGACCCGCAGAATTCGATGAGAACAATTTCAAAAAACTTATGACGTCATTAAAATGCTCTTTTCTGATTGGACAAGACAAATATCAATAGTAACACATAGGCATATTCATTTTACTTTGATTAGTGGGACTTATAGGGGGTTTCAAGATATGAGAAACACCATAAGAGTATTTTCAAATGTCTATGACGTCATTAAAATAACCATTTCTGATTGGTTAGAGCGGATTTCTTTGTTAAAGTTACATAACTGATATTTTTTTCATAAGTGAGGTGTGTATGGGATTTATAGACCACGGAAACATTGTTAACATGATTAGGGTATCTTTTAAATTATCTGACTTCATTAACATAATGGGGTTTTTTTTACTGGACGAGGAAAAAATGCCTTTTTTAGAGAGATTTATATTCTATTTTGAACTTTAATGTGGTTTTATGGACTAATGAAAGGAGAATCTCTTTTTTTATTCATAAAAATACGGTTTTCCTGATGAGACCAATAGACTTATTCATCAAATAAATAGAAAATCATTTTGATTTTGGCTCATTTATTGTTCTTGATTATGACGGAAAAGTTATTGCAATTTATATATCTACGATTTTTTTCTTTAATTGAACTTATTGTATTGTACTGTATTTTATTTTCCAAATCGCAACAATAAAAAATACAGTAATTATCATAAAAACATATAATTAAACGTAAATTAATAAAAGAAGCATAAATGGCTTCATGGCCCATTCAGCTTTGTAACAATGCTGATCTTCCATGGGGTCCAGAAAGTACAGAAATTCGAAAGACAAAATAACAATGATATCTAACTACAAATATAAAAATGAAAGAGAGTATAATGATAGATATAAGACACAGTTAAAATGTTATAAGTAGGCAGTCTTACATGTTCTCCTGACCGAAGTAGCAAAACATATATGTGAATACAAGTCATAATTTAATAATGATCGGTTATGACTTTATTACATAATAAATTGTTTGGAAACAAACGATAATAACCTATTATGACATAGGTGAGCCCCCAATTAAATACCATAATACTATTTCAAGATTAAGATCAATTCAGATGGTCATGAAATTGATAGGTTGGGGGGGGGGGGGGTAACAGTCTAAAGACTATATATCACCCCCATAAGCACACATGTCTGTATTTCATGGAAGTCATTGTATTCATGTGTTTTGGTTTTTCGGCTTTCAATTGAAATATTTACGCCACTTACGGTGAGACATTTGTGTGCACAATACGTGCGCATTATCGCTTTTTAGCAGATTTTGACGGTAAAATAGGCGAACATGCGGATGGATAATTGGTTATATCTCCGAAGGTTGCAGGAGGTTGCAGCTAATTTTGGTATTGATGTAAAGCATAAACTATAACAAAGACTCTCATTGTATTTTTAGCGCAGCAATCGGCAGCAATTTTGAAACTTTATGCGTATGAATAAAAAAATTCAATTTTCCCCCATTATTTAGTGGTTTCTCCCAAAATTACTTCGGAATGGATGAATTATTTGTCTTTAAATTCTATGGGCACTAAAAATGATCATTCTTAAACAAGTAAATCTAATTTTGAATATATTGAACTACCCATTTAGTAAAAAATCCAAAATAACGAAAATTTGTCATTTTCACTTGGTGTACCACTAACAAGTCATTTTCTGGTCATTTCAAAGAAAAATAACCAACTAAAAATCAATTTCATGATGAAATATTTTGTGGAGATGTTCTAGAGGTTGCTCTCTTTGCTGAGAATATTAAAAAAACAAAATTGGTTAGGTGACCCGAAACCAGTTTTGGCGCACTTTTGCTGACGCCTGACCCACTGTGCGACGGTTGTCCAGAATAATACATACACAGGAAGAAAGGGAGACAAAAAGATATTAAAGAGAGAGAGAGAGCGCGAAAGAGAGAGGGAGATTGACAGGTAATTTAAATTACAAATAATGAGAAAACAAGAATAGAAAGGGACAATTTATCAACATTCAAGAGGATTTTGGTAGCATTAAGTATTTAAAAAGACTTCATTTTCTAGAAATTGTGGAAGAGAGGATATCTAAATGTGTTCAAAACCCTACATTTTATGAGAGAGAAAATTATTGGATCAAGGTGCTCTATATCAATTAATACACATGATATCACACGTGAATGGCTATCATTGTTATTACTTTCAATTATAATTTATCATGGTAGGAAAAGGAACTGGACAAATTAATTAGCTCATCTAATTATCTAAACAATTATTGTACAGTATTAGGTCTCCTGTTTACTCAAAGACTCCGCGTGTTGAGGATATGTGTGTGTTGACGCGAGAGAGAATTGGTGTGTGTGTGTGTGTGTGTGGTGTGTGTTGTGAGTGTGTGTGTGGTGTGTAGAGAGAGAGAGAGAATTCGTGCTGTGTGTTTGAGTGAGTGTTGTGTGTGCTGAGAGGAGAGAGAGAAATGTGTGTGTATGTGTGTGTGTGTGTCGGTGTGTGTGTGTGAGAGAGAGAGAGAGAGAGAGAGAGAGAGAGAGAGAGAGAGAGAGAGAGAGAGAAATTGTGTGTTTGTGTATGCTTGTATATGATAAAACAGAAAACGGGTGCATTACGTCACTCGATTTGGAGTGAAAGTTATTTTGGCGCTAAAGGTAGAAAGTAATCATTGACTCATCATTTTTAAGTAGGCCTACCCTCATTTTTTAAAAATTACATGCTCTTAGTTATACATAGACGTAACCTGTTACGACGTATACAATTACGTCTATGTAATGCTACAGTCACACAGACACTTACGTTGAGTTACGTCCGGGTTGCGTCCAAAAATTCCTTTTTTCTGCGGATCCCCACGAATGCCTTCCCATCATAGCCAGGAGTGGAAATAGTGATAACATCGTTCATCCAATAAAATAAAGAAAAACACAAGAAATGATAGAATAGTTGATGAAGTAAGGATAAAACAACAAAAACGTAACTATACGTATGTGTCTGTGTGACTGCAGCATAATGATACAGTAGTTACGTCAGGTTGCGTCCACAAAAAAAAAAAAAAAATGTGCGAATCCTCACGGATGCCTTCCCGTCATGTCAGCAGTGGAAATAGTGATAATATCTTTCATCCAATAAAACAAAGAAAAGCATAAGAAATGATGGAATAGAAGATGAAATAAGTATAAAACAACAAAAACGTAACTAGATCTATACGTAAGTGTCTGTGTGACTGCAGCATTAAACTGAGTCTTTCACGTGCGTATCTAGGCTTTCACACCCCAGAGCCTGACGAGAGTTCGGTGCTCCTGTGTACATTTCAAAAGATGACGCACCTACTTTTATAAAGCCCTATTTGAAATTTAAATTCTTAGCATTAAATCCTCAGACGAATCATTACATCATCAAGATCATGTAAGCGTGAAGCGCGGACCGATTTATTTTCGATAATTACCTTGAAACAGGTAATTTAAAACCATTTTCACATTATTCTTTAAAACAGCTTCTTGAAAATGAATTTGATGATTATGATGATTATGATGATGAGTCACAGCATTCACTATATTGCGCCATTATTTCTGCTAAAGCCATTCAAAGGCGCAAGCTCATCCAATTAAGTCGCACTCCGCCCTTGTATTTATGGCATTAACTTTGAGAAAAGATGTTTTTCACGGATAATCCCCACCTCCAAAATTATAATCTAAAGGGCTGTTTTCTGTTGTCTTCCCATTTGGTAAAAAAAAAAAAAAAAAAAAAATGACCGGTCTTGTCCAATCTGATCTCAGGAATGAAAATGGGCAAGCTTTCCTTTTCAGATTATATGCAAATGATCGACAATACTACATTTGTATGATTATGAATAATACAGCGTCTCCGA
>CALNVZ010003433.1:16071057-16226936 GCA_940671915.1 Paracentrotus lividus | reverse complement strand
TGCGTAAATTAGCATAATTAATTCATATAAAATAAATTATTATTATTATGGGAAAATTAACAATGCCTTCTTGTAGTTATATCACACACTGCCATCGTGCAAATTTCCGGCGCGCTCGCGCGATCAACAGCCAAGATCTTACACTCTCAAAACGCTGGTAAAAAAAATGCATATTAAAACCAGTTGGTTAAAAATATTAACCAATAATGTATTAAAAAGAAAAGTTGGTTAAAAAACAAGTTGGTTAAACGTGAAAAAGCATGGGTTGGTTAAAAAAGCCCAATTCCATTTTTAACCAATAGTTGGTTAAAAACATTGGTCACGTGGAAGAAAAACAACCAATGGGAAATGCGGATTTAACAAAGATACGCGCTCCGCTCCTCGCGCTAGAAATCCTGCGATTTTCATTTATACACGTAAGATATAGTGCGCCTATTCATTGCACGTACTTTGATCGCGACGACAACAAGGTTACACAAGCTGACTGCTGGTCTGGCTGGACCTATCTTGACAATCTGATCAAAGTATATTGGTAGGTAGAAATTACTTGAAGAGTATAGGCCTGTGATATAGGACTAACATGCATTATGTTTTGGACTACATTGCCAGTACGGTTCTTAATTATTTTGGTTGAGACGTTAGACCTAACGTTAGGTATTAAACTTGCTTGAAATTTATGCAACTCCGGTCTAGAATCTAACGTTAAATACTTCGCTCTCCAATCAGCTTGGTCTCGGACTAAGTCTTGAGGTCATAGATTTAGTTGGCTAAATATTTAGAACTACGTTAGAATTATCACTTGCATCTAAATTTAGCCTAAATATTTTTAGACCTCTCGAGTGGATAGTCCAATAGATCTAGGCCTAGAGTCTACTTGATTAGTTTAAGAGTGATGACCTTGGAATCTAAATGTAGAATCTAACATTAGGCCAACATCTCATTTCTATATTCTAGATCTATAATTAGATCCAGTTAGATCTCACCTACTGGACTAGATTGTAGACCTAACGTCTGAACCGAAGTAATGATACTGTACTGGACCAATACTTAGGCAACTGTAGGCCTACTCTATATATTTAGGCCAACAAATAATGCATGTAGTCTAATAATACAGGCATAACTCTTCATGTTATTTGTACCAATACTTTGATCAAATTGTCAAAAGGCCGGTCCAGTCCGGTCTATCGCTTGATTTTTTTTTAACCAACCATGATGTATTAAAAAAAAGAAATTAACCAATTAAGTATTAAAAAGTTTTACCAACTAGGGTTGGTTAAAATATTTTAACCAACTTTTTATTAAAGTTTTAATACATAATTGGTTAAATTTTAACCAACTGGGGTTGGTTAACGCGTTTAACCAACAGTTGGTAAGTTCATATTTGAACCAACGGTTGGTTAAAATTTTGCCCGGTTGGTTAAAATTTTTCTGAGAGTGTATAGGGGGCATCATGGCCCCCCTCCCTTACCCGCCCCTCCCCCAGTCTTGACAGCTACCAAAACACCCCATTGACTGACTAGGGTTGAGTTCATAAAATTTTTTACCACAGCGGATATAGTAATTGCTCAAAATGTACATTTATTGCATAATACATAATATATTCATTTTTCTGTACAATTTGCCATAGGTCACACACGTGACCCACTAAAATGTCACACACGTGACCCGACATCACGATATAAATTAATAGATAAAAAAAGAAATTTCAGAGATATCTCCTATCCAGTGGTAGTTTTTGGTTAACAGGTCCATAATGCATGTCTCACAGCAATAAGAACATTTCCTCATTTTAAAACTCACAGGAATTTCAAAATGAAATTGAACTTTCAAAATCATGCTGTTCTGTGAAGTCACATACGTGACCCACTTCTTTTGACCTCTGACCTTGAACATGCATATTGTAAATATCAAAAAATATTTACAAATGATAGCCAACAAAATATATTAGCATGATATAAACATTAAATCAGTATATTTTTAAAATTGTTAGAGTTATAGCCAATTAAAGTCAAGATTTTGCATAATTTCGGTCACACACGTGACCAAGAATGGTCCAAAGGGGAATTATCCCCTCAGAAAAACTTGGCCTCAGTGAATGGAGACAACCCCCAAAAACATATTAGTAAAAATTTCAGAAAAATCAGGCAATGAATAAGAGAGATATGAATTTTTAGATTTTGAGATCACTTCTGATATGGATATCCTCCCATTGGCAACGCGACCATGATATGTGATGTAATGCAGGGAGATCTTTCCTATATATATTGTACACATTGTACTAAAATCCTCTTTTTTCTCGATTCTAAAGGGAGAATAAAGAATATTTTTATGGGATGACATGTAAATATATGAAAGTCATAATATATATGAAACTAAAAGCTTTTCTATCATTAGAATGAAAATAAAGAGACATTTTGAATAGTTTTGGGGCACACTATATGGGGAGTTCTCCCTTTGTGACATCACAAACGGTGACCGCGTTGCCAATGGGAGATCTCCTACGTCATAAAATACTCATAACTTTCTCATCCTTTATCCGATTTTCACCAAATCTTCTTCAATGTGCTTATTTCATTTTTCTGCATCCACAGTAAGACAACCATCTACAAAGGGACAATTAAATTGAACACAGAGATATGAGCCTTCTTTCAGCACTCATCACCTCTCAATCCAAGTTTCGTTATTACGTAGAATAAAATAGTCCAATTACGTCTTCATTCACTCTTATTTTAGTTCCTTTTTTAGATTTTGGGCCCACAACTTGCGGGCCCATACTTAAATTTTAAAAAATGAAGGTTTAAGAAAAATGGCGTGATATCTTTAATAAAACATAAAAGTTATGCTATACAATAACTTCAAGGAAATTAATAAAAACTTTTTAATCCATGATCTAATCTTAAAAAGTTCCGTAATTTTTGTTTCTAGTTTGTATTTACGTTATTTACATTTATTCTTTCATAAGCTAAAATAAATTATGTGTGAAAAAAATAAGATGTTTAAAATAGAATATAGAAATGCTTCATCCATGCACTTTTTGTTTTGTAATTATCAGGCGCGGATCCAGGGGGGGGGGGGCCAAGCTAAAAAAATGAAATAAAGGGGGGAAAAAAAGAAGAAAAAAAAAAGGAAAGGAAAAAATGGATTTACCGACTAAACCCTACCCCGGGGGTGGGGGTGGGGGGGGGGGGGGTGTTACACTTTCGGCCTTCGGCCCATCATAAAGGTCATCAAGTATCGGCCATAGGGGAAAAAATTTGGGTGTCCTAAAATCTGAAATTCCAATTTTTTCCAT
This sequence comes from Paracentrotus lividus, assembly GCA_940671915.1. Classification (NCBI taxonomy): domain Eukaryota; kingdom Metazoa; phylum Echinodermata; class Echinoidea; order Camarodonta; family Echinidae; genus Paracentrotus; species Paracentrotus lividus. Next base: position 16,223,644 of record CALNVZ010003433.1, on the reverse strand, counting down.
GACTGGGGAAATTTACATGTTGAAAGGTTCTTTTTCTGTATGAATAGGTTATCCCCAAGTCCTGAACCAAAGAAAATCCTTGCAGATTTCGTCTCCGCGACGGATAAAAAGTATTAGAGACGTCTCCGATATCGCGGAGACGTCTAGGAGACGTCTCGGAGACGGATTTGGGACTACTTCAGACTTTTTTTCCATAAATTGTCGCGGAGACGTCTCGGAGACGCCTCGGAGACGTCTCCGCAATATCGGAGACGTCTCTAATACATTTCATTCGTCGCGGAGACGAAATTTTCTATTCTGTCGCGGAAACTACTTTGAAACAACTTTGAGACGGATTTCGGAGACGTCGCGGAGACGTCTCCGAGACGTCTCCGAGACGTTTCATGAGTCGCGGAAACTATTTTGAGACGGTTCTTTGAAACTACTTTGAGACAGTTTTTGTAAACTGTCGCGGAGACGTCTCCTAAGTTTCGGAGACGTCTCTAATGCTTTTTATCCGTCGCGGAAACGATTCCACCGCGGAGACGTCTCCGCGAAGTGAGATACCACCCTTAAGCACGTGTGGCTTAATGGGAATAGATATAATTTTCAAAACTGTCTCAAAGTAGTCCCAAATCCGTCTCCGAAACTCAGGGGACGTCTCCGAGACGTCTCCGTGACAAATCTAGACCACGTGACAAATCTTCCATAAGTCAGGGGGACATCTCGGAGACGTCGGAGACGTCTCAGAGACGTCTCCGCGACAAGTAGTCCCAAATCCGTCTCAAAGTAGTTTCCGCGAAGTGAGATACCACCATTAACAAATCTTGTTCGCTGAACCTGACTACACATACTACTTAATACAAAACTTGGAGAGGTCTCCTGATGTGCAATAAAAAAAAATGCTCATATCTTTGTGATTATTTGACCATATCACATAAAATTTAATCCAGTTGTAGAAAAGGAATCGTAGTTTACGGGGGTAAAGACATAAACAATCATTATGTTGTAATTTTAATATTATACCCATCTAATGCCATTAGCGTTTTTTTGTGGGACTCGCTGTTTAGAAAGGCTTGTAATTTGATGTTTCGGAGGTGGCTAATTAATTATGGCCAGGATTGTATACTAGTATATAAGCTGATATATCATCTTGTCAATCCGATACTATTTGTGAAAAGTGTGTTTTACAAACTTTTCAGAAATACATTTATAAACAATATATTACGTGCCAGATAAATACCGGATTTTATCATGTATAATATAACTCTTAATCTGCCTACGCAGGCATATACCTACTCAAGCTACTTATCACTTCACATTTATCACTGGATTTCATAGAATTATAAGAATTATGCTTGTAAAGTGCTGCTTAAATAACTATTCAACATTTTAAATAGTAAATAAAAGAATTGACTATTGTGCCGATTGGTTGTAGGCCTACAGCATCACAAAGTGCTTGAAACGCAAAATCTTAGAAAATAAGAAAAGAAAAGAAAAAAAAACATCAAAAGTATGCCGCACACTAATTTATTATTTTTGAAACCCATTCAACTTGTTCAACAGTTATCATTATCGTATTATGTTAAGTACGGTGACTTTTTTTCTTGTGCTCTTGTTTCCCACTTGTTTTATACAAGCGTTTAAAGCAGTAAAATGTGTTGAAAATGGTGATAAGCTAGATACGGTGATTAGAATAAATGAAATAATTTATTATTCATTGGAAATCATACAGGGCGTTCGTCTAAAACATTAATCACATTTAGGCCTATTCCTGGTTTTATTGGCTACGAATACCCATGAAATGGTATTATAAGTTATGCTAATATAGGTTTTCCCGGTCAAGTTTAAACTATCTCCGATCAATTTGACATTTCTTTCGAGCGCTTTCGTTTGAAATGTGATCGCGATTACAAATCTGCAATCGTTTATGTGTAGCCAAAATCAAACACCGTTCAATCCGATTGCAAATTGCGCCAATGAATTTGCTGTTGTGAGCAGTCGTATTCGTCAATGTTTGCTCAAATTCGCCCATTTGTAAAAAAAAAAAATCCCGTTTTCTGGTGAATTCGAATTCGTTTTTGGGGCATGCTTATTCGAAATAACTGTATACAAATTAGGAATGTTAAGTTCGGGTAGGAAAATAAAATTTGGGAGGGGGCCGCGAAGTGTTTTTGTCAGAGAGGAGGCTGATCATGGGGGAAGGGGGAAAAAATTCTGATTAACAACAATTATGTTTGTTCAAAAACGTAATGTCTACAAAAAAATAATTTGTATAAAACAGAGTAGGGGCTGCAGCCCCCATCCTCACTCCTATTCATCAGGAACATGCAATATCCCCAAAATTTGAACATTCTACACAATCCTAATTTAGTTCATTACGTAAATAAACGCATAAATTGCCATTTGGTCTAAGCCTACTATGACTAATACCCGTTTGGTCTCATCAAACATGGTCTAATTTCATCTCCATTTCACCTCCAACCAGTTCGACTATTAACCATTTTGTGTAATTTCCAATTCACCTAATTTCATTTCGTCTATATCTTCTTGGTCTATCACCACTCGATCAATTCTAGTAGGCATAAGAATAGTCCAATATTCTTTTGGGAATTAAACGAAAAATGCAATTAGACAATTTTGCTATTGGTAGGCCCTATTGGACGAATTTGTAATTAAACCAACGTTACAATACGATAAAGTATGTATTACATAAAATTCAGATAAGACCAAATAGCTGGTAGACAGGCCCCCCCCCCCCCGGCAAAAAAAAAAACAAAAAAACAAAAAAAAAAACCTTTTAGACTGCTGATAGCTCACCTCCACTTTATTTTTACAGCTGTTATTTTTTTTTAATTGACCCCACGAATTTGATTTCATGCACATTGACAAAATTTACTGCACATAAACGCATTTGATCGCACATAAACGAATATGAAAGGTCATTAACGATTATGAAAGAACATAAACGAAATCGATTGCTCTAATAACCGATAGCCCCGCTCAGGGAAGGTATCGTTTAAATTGACTGAACATTAACGTATTCGAATGTAAAGAATTTCAAATCGACCGAGAAAACCTATATTATTTCTCTTTCGTTACGGAAATACTAGTCTGGATAGGCCGATTCTATTTTTGACCAAAGACAAGCTATTGTACAAGCCTAGTTTTGGCTTCTGTAGTACAAAATTTATGGAGTGCAGAGTTTCGTTCACAATTCAAAGGTGCACTAAACCCCATCTCCCTAGTTAGTACCTTGCGCCCCAAAACTTTATACATTTAAAATATCCAAATGAAGATTATGATTGTTTTTTTTTTTTTTTTTTTTTTTTTTTTGGGGGGGGGGGGGGGGTCTGGGTGGCACAATAGGCCTACACACAAATGCGTAGGTGAATTGTAACAAACCATTCAATCCGTTTTACAGTTTTTAGGCAGTGTATTCCACATGATCAGAGCAATAATTTCACTTAAAGCACGCGGCAAATTTGGGGATGCGCACCTATAGGCCCCCTACCCTCACCCCCTTGGTTTCTATAAGTCATGTTCCACGACGTCCTTGTCTATTTGTATGAAAAGTTTGAATATAGGAATGGATGTGGGAATAGATGATATCATTTACGACCTTTTACCATGATTAAGCTTCCCAGATGAATATACACTGAGTGATGATTGTCATTACAGGGTTGACAATTCATCGGGTGAAAAGTAGACTAGTGGATGCAACGCTTTCTGCGGCGCCTCGCTTATAAGTAAGAACCCTGCGTGATATCGTACCTAGCAGCGTTCACATTGATGCGAATCCTCAGACATTCGGCGTTTTAATACTCGCCAAATACGTGGAAACTATTATCATTCATGCAACTGTTAGCAGTAAACCGCATCTTGGATACCAATGTCATGTAGGGAGGACTAATGAGCCGCACCTTTTGATTTTGAATACGTAACGGTTATGTGAACAGCTCAAGACTGATCGGTTCAGGAACATTCCAATTGGATGACACAATTTTGTTTAGATATCCTGCATGCTTGACACAACACGAGAGAACACAATATCTCTGTTTGGATCCCATTCTTCATCAGACCGTTTCGAAAGCCAGGACGAATTGCGATGATAAAAAAACCCTCGAGATTGATGCCGACCCGGGGTCATTTCCCTTCGCCACGAATCAGTGACAACTTCCTCCAGGTCTATAATGGATACCTGTGATGATCAGCAGTGAGAACGTGCTGCAATTATAACCAAGAAGTGCTTGGCGTGCACAGCTCTCTGGGGATTGCGTTCATGTAGCGTGGAATATTGCATTCAATGAGCCAGGACACACAGGGCTTCACAGCCGAACCAAAAACTGGACAGTATCTTTGAGATCTCTGCAGCGAAAGGTCCAACACGAGGGGCGGTTCTCGACGAATAAAATTGGTTCTGAATCGAGATATTTTCTATCACGCTACAAAAATGCAGTCAGTTATCAAAAAAGAGGTAAGGATTAAATGTCTTCCACGTTACAATTTATTATATATAAATCAATTCTTTATTATTTCGATATGGTATGTCGTTATCTGGGCTTTGTTTCCACAGGGGCAATATCACAACAAACAAGAGGTAAAAGTTAACATAAATCTCCCGGATAAATCTATGATCACTATTATAATTATATCATTCGCCAAATGGATTTGAATTAAAAATATTTAACTAGAGATATTTACAAAAATTGATGATTCGTCCTTTTTGTGTGTGTCAACATCATGAGAGAAAAAGTGGATAGGGGTGGGAAGGGGGGGGGGGTGGGGGTTGGAGGGGCAATTTTCCAATTCTTGTCCTTATCCCCTCCAAAGTTCTTTTCCCTGGCAATGTTGTATATGTTATTGTCGACGCTCAAATCAAACTTCCATCTTATTTTTTTTCTGCGACATAGCCTTATTAAAATGCCAAATTAGTTCAGCATTAGGCCCATTTGCCTCTACAATGATACCAGGATCAAGTAAAATTATCTTGCAATCAATCCATCTAAAAATATAAACATAAAAGGAGTTATCTCCAAATTTCTTCTGTTAAAAAAGATATAAAAAAATAACCAATTTTCATCAGCCCTCTGTAACAGCGCTATTTCGATTGACGAAATCGGACAACTGCGAATTTTAGACGGGTTCTTCCCCACTTCATTACCGTTTAATTTACTAAATGGTCAATGCTGAATTCAAGATTTGAAAATGGAGGGGGGGGGGGCGCCACCACCCCCGATTTTAACTATACAGACTTGACGTATCTTGAGAGCTTCCAAAACACCACTACTTTATATTTTTTGTAACGGGGAATAGGTACACAATGTGTTGGGATCGTTAAAAAATGGTATTGCATTGTCTTGATTTAAATAAGACTGCGAAGGTGTATAAAGAAGGAAATGATAAGAGTATTTCCTCTCTTGAGAATGAAACACGTGACCTTTCTTGTATTAGAGAAACAAATTATGTAGGCATTAATTAAAAGGAAATGACAACAGTTTACCCAATCATGAAAATGCCCTAATGAGTTCTCATTTAGATGAATATTGAAGCGCTATAGTCTAATTTTGGATATTTCTGTATAATAGATGAACGCTTATAAGACTTCAGGGAAGTTGAAAATGAACAACTTTCTCTCCTCAAACACGCAATCACATACCATATAAGGAATGTGGCATCATCCCCGGAAATATTGAAAAGGTTTGTGGATGAGGATGTAAAGTGCGTCTTCAACAAAAAAAAAAAAAAAAGAAGAAGAAGCAAACCCAACTCATATTAAAATTTCATACATTGTATGACCTTGAAATGTATTTCATAATAACGAGTAAATCGTATTCTATTCAATGATACCAAACTTATACCTGTGTTGTGACGGATGACTGAGCACTTGGAAAAAAGCGATAAAATTGATTTGTACCGAGTTTGGGCAGAAGCAACCCTTGCATTTCAATAGTCCATAACCAAGAATTCTTTTGTCCCTTATGAATGAATGATCAGAAAGCCAGGGTTGCTTCTGAAAAAAAAAAAAAAAAAAAAAAAAAAATGGTACAATGTCTTTATAACCAAAGTTTTTGAAAACTCGAGTACTCAGTCATCCATGACAGTACAGGTATAATTTGGGTATAACTGGATAGAATATGCGTTATTCTTTGTCATGATATAACAAATTATTACAAATGAATACAATTTTCATATTTTCTCTATCATTTATCATTCTTTCTGATTGTCTCCAACTGAAATTATTTAGCACTATGAGGTTTGGAATATATTTTTTCATGACATCTCTTCAGCTCAAAAGGAGGTAAAAATCTATTTTGAAGGGGAAAAAGGGATAAAATCTGAAAAATTGTGCGCAGAACATAAAATCCCGAAAATGTAGATAATTGAGTATAAAAATATGCCCTTCTATATATTGCCCTTTCCCGGTATTAGGGTAATTCGTATGGAAATGTATTTTTTGCTGTCAATAATTGTATCAAAGTTTAGGATATTATCATCAAGACTACCGTTATCTATGGTTTGGATTCTGACGACCCTCCCTGATTGTTTCACTCTAAATGATTTGTATATCTCTCACCTTCTAAATGGAATTGCAGCTGTCATGATAAGAACAGAGAATAAAAGAATCCTCATAATTAAAGGTATAATCCGTCCTGCTGATCAGAAGTCGTGCATAATACATAAAAAAATTGTATGATCTATCGTTTATAATAATAATAATAAAAAACCGTAATGTATGGGACATGTTATTTTCATGCAGGATTATGCGCTTCATATTTATACAGGCAGTGAAGGATCCAGGAAGGAATATGAAAGTATGAAAATTTCGCGGCTTACCCTCTTTATCGGGACTGACACCCCCTCTATTTTCAAATCCTGGATCCGCCACTGTACAGGGAATTAAACTAAAGTGCAAACGACATATCGGAAGAAATTAATGAATATTAAATTTGTCATCGAATAGAACTAGCACATCAAAAATGAAAAATACTTTATACATTCAGCTGACATTTTTGCCCGGGTTTGTTTAATGTTCTAATATGAATATTTTGTATTGGACTATTGACCTTGTCCTTTTCTTTCTCACTGTGTGAAAGTAACGAAGTATTTTTTTTTTTTTTTTTAATTTTGTTTTTGCAAATTGAAAAAATTTACTAAACGAATCTGGCAAAGAATCATACAAGCATATACCAAAGGCACAATGTCAAAGCAATATCGCTTTATTCCAAGAAAGGGGATTATTTCCCCTCGTCAATACTGAAATCGTACGGCCCAAAAGACCAACGACTAAAATTACTTCTCTAGCCAAAGATCGCTCAATCATTATTACTCGTATAAACCGAGGATAATTTGGGGATCGGGTGCCAAGATTAACGACCCGTCTTTTGTCATGATTGTGGAAAATTTAAGCTATGGCGATTTTTTATGCTCATTGGAGGCGTTGATTTTTTATTTTTTTTTGGTTACACCGTCTTTAAGTCAAGCTACTATAATTGAAGTACATATTTAGTCAAGGCATTTTATCTGGTTTGAAAGTGATAAATGTAGATTAAAATCTTTTTGGAGAACGCTCATGCCGTGACAGCTAGGGAGCATAATCCGTGCCCACTTGTCGTAATTATGTTGTAGTATGGTTTCAAATTCGACCCACGTAAAGTTGACAAAAGGTCTGCATGTGGGACCGAAGAGACGCAAGCCCGAAGACAAACGACACGGAATGCTCAGGAGGCCGAAGTGAAAACCCGCCTCACGGAGAAATAGGGACCATAATGATAACAAATACCCATTTTAGAGGGGGGGGGGGGGGGGGAGTTCGGACTCTCAGGGCTTCGGCTTCAGGCTTGCAACATAATTAGGATACTCATGTATAGGAGGATGACGTCATTGTAATTGCGTTTTTTGTAATTTTTGCGTTTTGTTACACGTTTGCTGAAAAAAGTGGACGGCTGAAGCCCCCCCCCCCAGCACCCCCAGCTCTGCGGCCCCTACTCATGGCGTGTTAAAACATATACCTTTAATATATAATGTCTGTATTTTCTCGTTTTATGCATCAGAAAAGGCAATGGGGGATCTAGACGGGGCGCAGGCCGGACGCACCCTCTGTAATTTGAAAACCACTCATTGACTGTACATCTTAAAATCGAAAAAATTTCTGCGTCGCTCCCCATCGGTCCTGGCGCCCTTTTTTTTTGTTTTGTTACAAATCCTGGATCTGCTATTGAAAAATGTTTAGAAGGAACGTCCATTTGAATACATTTTGAAACTATATCCACTATCGTGTAAATATGTATTATATTTGTCACTTTCAGTATAAAACGCACCAAATCAATGTTTTATCGACCTCCACGCGTCGTGGGGCCCATATAGATATGATTCACACATTCTTGTTTAATTTAAGTGCACTCGTATCATTTCATATTAGTTTGACACCCTGCCCTCACTCTATCGACTCAACCGTTTCGCAATGTTTCTCAGACGCATAGTCGAATCGTGAATTCTGGCCCTTCTTTTGTATGCTTCTTGTAATTCATTCAATAGAGCTGCCCCATAGGAAAATAAACCGGATTATGCCTCAGGTAATTCATAATACATTTGGTTAAAAGTGTCAAAATATATTCAGTGCTTGCAGACTTCCGTATACGAATTGCCCCAAAGATAATTAATTAGTTCTCTGTGCACAGGTATTTTCTTATTACTTTGACACAGTCACTTGCTTTCCTGGTATAGGAAAAGGTCAAGCTGGCCCGTATGATTAACACTATACATTATTTAATTCATTAGACGTTATGGCCGCTCGGAGGTTTATTAGTCATATGTACTAAGCTATTTTGCCATTGTGCCTCCACGACATATACATTTATATGAGTGTATCTATACGAATGTTGCTAGTTTTTTATGAGAGAGGGAGAAATAATGATTCAATTCTAGAGTCTATAACAATGTATAAGTATGTCAATGCGAATTTTGGTAAGGGTCTTGATCAATCAAGGTAATTTGATAAAAGTACACACAAGCGTACATGATAATCATGAAAATACTCATTACCCCTAACACTTCCATCATTATCAGTAACATATTCATCATCATCATCATCATCATGAGCATCATCATCAACAGCATCATCATCATCAACATCATCATCATCATCATCACCATCATCATCATCATCAAACATCACCACCACCACCACCATCTCATCCTCATCTTCATCATCACAACTCTCAACATTACCCCAATCAAACTTTAACTATGCCACCACCACCACCACCACCACCACCAACATCACTTTATCAGAAATTTCTGATAAGTATGCCATAAAAACAAAAATTACCGCCGTCATTTTAACTAATTATCTGATAGTCTAATCGAAATTGTGTGAACGCTTCCCAGTTGAGATCGGTCATACTAATTAGTTTTCCCCTCTCTATCGTATCCATGCTGCGTTGCCATAGCGTATGTTTAATAAATTAATATTCTCATCCTATTGTGAATATGTAGTATCCACAAACTAATGCATCATATTATAACGACGCACACTAACATAATTAAAATCGAACACTAATTAAAATTCTGATTTTCAACGAAATATCTAATTTAAGTCAATCTGACAAACGTTGAAACTATTATTTGAAATCATGATCAGAAATATTTTAATAGAATCCAGATTGCTTTGTGATAATGGAACCCACTACCGAGTGAGTAAAAAAACTAAACACCTAGACAAATTGTCGATAAAAAGAAAACCAATGTTTAAGTCCCAAATCATTATACATATTCTGAAAAATAAGTTCTCCCTTATTAGTCCAGCAGCAGATTGCAATTTGGGGGCCTAACCTTGTTTTGGCGTCTATATATTTTTTTTCAACGGATTATGATTGCCTAAACATTCTATTTGAAGAATCCGATTGCTGACACTTTGTCAGCATTGAACATTTTGAGATATGTGACGTCATACAAAACGGCCTCCAAATTACCCAATTTCCCTCTAAAATTGAAAAAAATAGATGTTTAATATGGACATTTCAACATCATTAGGGAGCTAAATGTCTGCATATCTCTTAAACCATTTCTAAATATTGTTTTATTAGGTCACATGGCCATACATTACATGCTAATTTGCATATTGTCCATAGCGCCCTCAATTTTGAAGTATTAGTTTTCATGAAATATATGTGCTCCCGAAATGATAGGTTTCAACCCCCTCCCCCATTTTTTCTCTGAGAAATATAAATACCAGTCAAGAAGGGATAAGCCTACGTGAAATATTTTTTTTTATTAAAGCAGCGAGGATTGGTTTAATGGCTCAAATATTTGTTTCAATAATAGGTTTTATATAGATGGTATGTAAAACAAATTAAAATTGGTTCTTTTTGACTTCTAAAATGAGGGATGACAATTCTGGAGAATGGATCACTATCCGGTTAATGAAATAAACAGGACTGCACCGTGTTCAGCCAATCATTAACATATTCCACATAAAAATGGTACAAGAGGATGCGGGGGAAGTTATGTTTCAAAATATATATAATAATGTTAGATTCGTAAATTGGCTCTCTTTATAATGACAATTTTCAAAGTTTATTTATTTATTTATTTATTTATTTTTTATTTTTTGTACTCACGCGGTTTACTAAAACATGTCAAATTGTTAGAGCTCTCTTGTCTACTTATACATATTAAAGCCCCCTCCCCCAAAAAAAAATATATGTAGGGCCTACCCAAATTTGAGAGTCTCTTAATATCATGCTTATTATAATATGTTTAACTTATGTGACCTTTATATTCATTTCATGTAAAAGAATAACTCATATTCAGTCTAAAAATACCAAATTTATACCCGAGCTGTAATGGATGATTGATTTTTTATTTTTTTTATTTTTTTTATTTTTTTTTTAACACTTGTGTCAAAATAAACTTGTACCAACTATGGGCAGAAGGAAACCATAACTTCCTGCTTATTCAATCATGTTTGAGTTAGGTATTCCCGGTTCCATTCACAAGGGACAAAATGCTATTTGGACTATTGAAATGCATAGGTTGTTTTTGCCACAAGAGATTTTGTATTTTATATTTCAAAGCCAAAGCGCTCATTCATCCATGACAGTAAAGATATAAATTTGGTATCATTGAACAGAATATGAGTTACTCTTTAACATTAGCTTAAAATTAAGGATATATAAGTTATATAAGGCTCTCAAATTTTTAGGTATGCTTTCTGGGACGCACTGTACGAATCCTTTAATACAATGGACTTCAATGCGAGTTCAATTACAACCCTGTATTGGAAACAAATCCGTATAGAACTTGTCGCTACAGCAAATATAATTTGCCCTTCTTCAAGTCAATCGATTTTCATAGATCGATATATTCATATAGAAATAGGACCAGAAATATAGATTCTAAGGGGACACTTGAGGATTAAGGTAAATAGTTTTAGGGTTGTGAGCAAGCGGGGTGAATTTGCTTTATCTTCATCGCGTGTCAGCGAGGGTAGACATGGTCTCACCGGTCCTGGTTTTGGAGTTTTTGCAATTGCGTGTCCTCCCGCAGCTTCCCGCAGCTTACGTCGGTCTTTCAACTCATCCGTTTTCCTGCATGGCAGGGGCAAAATCAACAGCAATTTTTTTTCTTCAAAGTTGCTTTCATGATAATCACTCCTCGTAATCACCTCTTCAATTATCTAAATTTATAGGGGAGACTGGGGTAATTATGGCCCCCTTTTTCACATTTCCTATTACTACCATTAAATGAAAGGTCCAATGATATTCTAAATATGTAAAAATACAGTCAATCTATATACCTATAATATTCAAAGGAAAGTATAAACCTGCTACTTCTCATTTGCATATTAATTACCATTATGTTAACAACTTTTTTTGGGGGGGGGGGGGGCCATAATTACCCCACGGGTTGGGGTATTTATGGCCCCTATTGTAATGACTGTATGAATTCAAAGATATTATGCTAATTAATGATGGTAATGTATAATAAATGTTGTTGGGTATTCCTAATACACTTATCAACCACCAACAATGATTTAATCAATAAATGGTTCAGCCAAAATGTTGAAATTGTGCAATCAAAGCAATACATATATTTATGTACAAAATCGTACAAGTTAATGTCCCCATCTACGCTTATCTGCGCTTATACACTGTTTACACATTGGGGGCCATAATTACCCCCAAATGACATTTTCAATTTGATCCCCCTTTACAGCTCTACTATTGAAGATATTCAGGTGGAAGTTTTTCTGTCGTGTTTTTTACTTCCTATTGTTTCAGTTTCAATCAAAATTTCATCTTAAATTATTTTAATTAGCCTAATGATATCACACCCCACATAAAAAAGCAGACTTGCCACTTTCCAACGAACAGAATTGTAATTGCCGTACATTTTAAGCTCCCCTAAGCACAACATTTCATGCAAATGGCTTATTTTTCTCATATGATAGTAGGAAGAGTTTAGCTAGGCATGTGTTAAAATTAAATTATCATTGTGTAATGCAGCAAAGAATTATACGATCTCAAAGACAAAGGGGCCATAATTACCCCAGGGCCATAATTACCCCAGTCTCCCCTATACACCTTGTAAAAATCTCAGATATTCAAACGATAATCTTCGTCTTTAGTTAACGAAGCGTTTTAAGTGGGGGAAGGACAGTTACCATTTTAGTATTTCTAAAGAGTTAATTAATCTTCCCTCGCCCATCAGTCAAACTGCCTTTACAACATATTTGTGAAGACTCTTAAATCATCTTTCTATAATCAATTGTTTACTTTCATTAATATTTACAATTTGATATTTTAAAATGATATTCATCTAAGAGAGCTAATCAGGCTCAATTAATTGTGTTGTGGGAAGGGGAGGGGTCGATGATGATGCTGCTGATGACAAAGACGAATTGAAGGAACGAGGATATAAACGAGATAGGGCAAAACATGGTGAAATTATTACAGATATGAACAGAAGATGTACAGACATCAAATTGAAAACAACCATGACAACTAAAACATGTGTACAATACTTCTAAAACAGTACAACTCGACAAGAAAAGACATCGACCATGTACTTTCCATTACTGTCTAATTCCCGAGCAAGACTTTATTTTCTAGAAATTTGCCTTTTCTTCATTTCATCCACCACTACTAGATTGAAACAACTCTCTTAAGACGTACAAGGCGCCATGCTGGTAGTATAACGACGCTCTCTCATTGCATGTGGGATTTGTCCAAATTACAGCGTAATGGAAGGAGGAAGATTCCAAATTGCGTCGAAATAGACACTAGATTTCCAATGTACTCTGTTTGACTATAAACCGTCCCCGGGCGATTCATATAAATGCCATTATCTCTGAAGCCCGTTAGTAATGAATATGCATCCAATACGACTTGAATATAGAGCAGAATTGGAATTGACAAGGTTTCAACAAGCCGGGATATTTTACGAGCAGGACTATACCATCTAGAGCTCGACATCAATATCGGGGTTTAGAGATGGGGGATTGAGCGTGCAAGACGGAGATGGGATGATGATGCTGAGGGGTGAATGGGGTTGGAGGGTAAGGGGCAGGATGTGAGGGCATGGGAAGGGGGGGGGGCAGCCATCAAATGAAAATTGATGTGGTAGCCTACAATAGCCATTAATGCAAGACGTAATTTTGAAATGACATTTTTTGCTCCGACAAGCTTTCGAGAAGGGTTAGTAAGAAAAGATGATCCTTTAGGTAATATCCACCTGCTGCTTTACCAATGCCCTTCTGTCAATCTTCAATTCCCTTTTCTCTCGCTGATGTGCTCTTGCTGTATACATACCTTCTCCCACTTACTATTTCGGTTACCCTAAATTCCCTGATCTCATGCCCGCCCTCTTTCCTTACGATCTTCATGTACACGTTTTGATATTGACAAGACGTTCCTCCCTAATAGAGAGACTGGAATCCTACATAGTTTCCAATTTCGAAAGCTGGTTCCCCTTCTTCTAATGTCCTTTCCTCTTTCTTAGACGCGACTAAAGCTCATCAAGAAGACATCTAGTTAAGTGCAGGATGCCTTATTTAGGTACAAGAGGCCCGTGTCGTGACCGCCGGATCTTAACAGGCAAATTGCATGTAACTGATAACCAAGTATTGACTAAAAACCCTGTCTGACGTTCGTAGCGTAGAGAGTCCCACTTTGTCCACAAGACCGTGTACTATGATATCCTGCTCTCAAAGTTCAGTTCAAATAAGCTTTAGTCACAACCGTAGCAAAAGGCGCAAAGGTGACCCCTTTGCCCCACGAAATGATCTGCGAATGGGGAAGGCAGCTTGGAAGGGGGGAGGGGGGCCTTTGTCTTTGACATTAATTGCTTTACTAGGTAGCGATCACCTCCCTTTTAGCAAAATAGATTGCGAGCGCGAAGCGCGAGCTGAAAAATTTACAACACATCCCTTTATTTAGGGGGGTTCAGAATCAGTCAACTTGTCAATGAAAGGGCCGCGGAGCTGGGGGCGGGCATCAGCCCCCACTTTTGTCAGCAATCTTGTACAAAAATGCGAAAATGGCCATCGATTTGTGATTTTTAGCCTGTTCAGCCCCCACGGTTCGCGGCCCCTGCAATGGGCCTTTCTAAGAGAAGTTTGCGAGCCGAAAAGTTTGGCTTTTGATGATTTAAAGGTTGAGTATTTTAGTCATCATGGTCATGTTGCCTCTTACTTACATATTTTTTATTAATTCCTGTAGAAGCCGATGATCAAAATGCGAGAAAATGTAAACTGTATGATATTATAAATAACATGAAGGCAGTTTTATCACAAATCTTGCTTAATATTTCTTGTTTTAAGAAAAAAAATGCGAGCGCGTCAGCGCAAGAAGAAAATTGTATCTCTATTGATATATTAGGTAATTATCGTAACCATTAGCCCTAGGGCGAATCTAAATCGAATTGAATTGAAATAACAGGTGATCATCTTGTTATGAGATGCATTGTTTTATTTACAATCAAAATAATACATTTAGTAACAAGGTTTCAAAATCAAAAAGACACGAAACGAAAAGGCATCAGCTTAGTTATTTGTAGATTCTTTGAGAAAGGTGGAGCTCCACTAATATACAAAACAAAACATTTCAGTCAAACGGTAAAGAAACGTCCTCGAAATCACCAAACTTATTTTCGTAGAATTAATTTCTCTTTCGCAGTAAATCGTGTCTAGCGCCATCTTGGCTCCCGTATTTTTTGTATTCTAAAACCTCTGATTTTTCTCTGATTAATAAATGTATTAAATAAAAATAAAAACAAAGACAAAAAAAAAATAAATAAAATTAAAAAAATAATATAGATCATTATACAATAATGTCTTATCCAGGGCCGCGAGCGTTTTTTTTTAAAGTTGGAGGGGCTGAGCCGAAAGGGGGAGGGGGGGGGCTGAATAGGCTAAAAATCACAGATGTATGGTCATTTTTGCGTTTTTTTGTACGCGGCCCCCTGTTATCGAGGGGGGGCGGGGGGATTTCCTTGTTGCATAAAATGTTAAATTATCTTAATGTTTTTAACAAAATTAAAATTTTGTTAAATATTGTGATGAGATAGATGACTAAAATTGAGAATACAAAACTTATTTGGGTAGACTTCATTTCTCTCCCGCAGTAAACCGTGTCTAGCGCCATCTAAGGTTTTGTGTGTATTGTTAGTGTTTTCAAGCCTCTAAAACCTCTGAATGGTGTTTGATTGAATACGTAAATAAAATTTTCAAATTTGATTTCTTTGTCAAAGGAAGTGGGAAGGTGGTGAGGGCACTTCCTTATTGCGTATAATCTGATATCATCTTAATGTTTAATATCGTTCATGTTATTTATTTGGGATTACTAAACGAAGAGTTGAAGAAAGGACAAGATTATTTGTGTAGACTTCATAACTCTTTCACGGTAAACGTTGTCTAGCGCCATCTTAGCTCTCGTGTATTGTTTTCAAGCTCTTTAAAACCTCTGAATGGTATCCGATTATAAATAGCAAAATTAAGAATGTCATTTTCTTTGTCGATGAAAGGGGGGGGGGGCATTTCCTTAATGTGTAAGATTTTAGATCTTCTTAAAGCTGACCTAGAGTCTTCATGGTCTTGGTAATATTACATTGGACTCTTTAGAAACACATCCAACTAATTATTAATCAAAATGATCGTTACATCAATTTTTTTTTACATGTTAAATCTTTATGAAAATTTGATTTTAACCATTAGCAATGATAAGAGCCGTTCTGGCGTCTGGCATTAATATTATTTCCCCTTATCCCCCATGTTAAAATAGGCCTTCCGAATAATCATATCATAGATGTAGCCTAATACATATCAAGATAATAAAAAAAAAACTATATGCAATTTTTTTATCTTGAAAATGTCCACCTATCCGTGAAATTCTTTTATATTGAAAAGGAAAATATAGCCAATTGCCGGGACACCGACATTTGGCATTTTCATGTTAACATTATGCGCATTTATAATGCTTTTTGTCAATATTAATTTTCAAGTGATATATATATTTTTAATGTAGTTATCTTTCATTTTATCTCAAAGTAACCTATAAACATTTGAAAGATTATATTTTGAGATCTAGCAAAACTATACCACAGCTTTTAAAGAGTTTAATTCTTCTTGTTGTGATGAGGTATAGGATGACTATCCATAGAGCCGAATAAAGTAGAAAATTATGTAGAGACGAGACGGAGAGAAGAAAATAGAGTAGAGGGATTATTTTCTATTTTCTTATATTATTATTGTCTGTGAAAGAGGAACCTTTGTTTCTCATCCCGCAAATTTATACAGACAAAAGGCCAAGAAATGCAATATTCATGTTTTTTGCTATCCCCGTGTAATTCGACTATTCCCATCTTGTGAGGAGCAGCATGATAATCAAGTTGCCCTTTTAAATTCGTGGCAGATTTATAAGTGTAATATTTGATGTTCTTATTCTCTTAGGGAATGATGCAATATCATAATTATGTAATGTCTGAATGCCAAAACCCACATCCACACCCAATCACACCCACACATACTCACCTACACTGTTCGTCATAAAGGTGGATTTTTTTTTTCTGGCTCAAGCGACATTATGTTGCTCCGTTATTATTTTCTTGAATGTGTTTGTCACCGCTTTCACTTTCGGGGATCCTGGGTATATCTTGGACGTTCCCTCAACCCTTCCAGGGGATTTGTCTTAAAAAAGTTTGTCACCCCCAGAGGATGGCCATTTTTGTCATTTTTTCTTATTTTTGGGGCCCTTTTTTGTTCACGCGACCCACCAAGGCCTCCTCAGTCCTACCCCAAGGAAACACGTCTGAGGTGGAGATTTGTTATTGTTCTTTAAATTAAATCTAGATTTATGGTTACAGGCACAACTCTTTTGTCTAGGGGAGGGGTCAAAATTTATTTTGATTGGGGTTCAAAATTCATTTGATTCATTTTTACACCATGGAAATTTCTATCTTCCCTAAATTGTATTGTAAAATCTCAACCAAACATAAATCAAAATAAAATATTATCAATAATGACTATTTACAGCCTTCTCATCAAGGCTAAACAAAATTTAAGGGGAAAATGATGATATTTAAGGGTTAAAGGTGGTTTTTCATTTCTTTTGTTTTCAGCATAAAGATGGAATAAAATATTCCGAATTTTCACCAATCTCGTATTTTACTTCAACCTCTCCCCTAGACAAGAGACCTTAGCCTGTCCCCAGAAATATAGATTTAACTTAAAGAACAATATAAAACAGTACACCTCAGTCGCATTTCCTGGGGGTAGGACTGAGGGGGGCTCGATCGGCCGGGAAAACAAAAAGGGGCCCCAAAATGAGAAAAAATGACAAAAGTGGGAATCACGGGGGTTGACAAAACTCTTTTGGAAAAAGGTCCACGTGAAGGGTTGGGAGAATGTCCAAGATATAGCCAGGGTCTCTAAAAGTAAAAGCAGGGACAAACATATTCAAGAAATTAAAGTCGGAGCAAAATCATGTCGCTATAGCGGCAAAAAAATATTCCACCTTTATGACGAACAGTGTACATAGGAATTTACGTCCTTTGAATAACCTTAAAAAGTTAGTTTGATGTGGTGTGTATATATTCCTGGATAACTTCGGATCACTTTACCTTGTAATAAACCTAAATCTAATATAAAACACACTCTAAAAACTGAAGTGCTAATTTCTGGGTGCTCGTATAGTGACTGCACTTGAAGTGCTATATCAGCAACTGAATTGCTATTTTAGCATTTGCCCAAGTGTTAATTTATCAACAAAAAAATGTTCATGGTCGGTTTCCACCTAGACATGGAAGAATACCAATGACGTTACCAATAGACCAACGGAGATCTCGCTAACCGGCTTTAATTATGACAGCATAGTAGATGATTATGGCAAATTTGAAAAAAGTTCGTCATGCAACAATATGATCTGCTAGTAATCGTGAGATGTGAATTGGTCTAACGTGCTCGTCAGCGCTTCTCATGCAGGGGACCCATGTTCGAGTCCCAACGAAGTCGCGCTATTATTGCCCATTTTTTCTGAAAGTTCAGCTCACGTGAAAGTGCTAAAACAGCACTTTGAGTGCAGTCACTATGCAAGCTCTTAAAAAGTGCTGATTTCAGCCTCTGAACAGCTAAAAACAGCACTTCAGTTTTTAGAGTGCTATCCTTCACCATGACCCTACATCCTGGACAAAATGTAACCCAAAGCATCTGTCTCAGATGCAGATATTTATGAACCATATAACATGTATGGTATTACACCATGGTAAAACTTTCTTTGATATCAATCATCATATCAAATTTGCTTCATTTTACCCCAAAAACAATTGAACTGGAGGAGAATTACAAAATTGTCTTGAATTATTTTCCCGATGAAACCACAGGGTCATATAAGTGGTCATACCGGATATTAATACCACAATTTATCTTAAATGTTTTTTTTTTAATGAAAATCTTTCGACATCTGTGTGGATGCAGTAAAATGTTAAGGACGAAATTTTGTGACATGATTGCATTGCAGACCGAGTAATCGAGGACAATTGCTTCTAATGGTGTGTAATGTAATGATTTGAAGCTGTTTTTATCATTACCTCAAGGGAATCCTTCATTCCATCAGATATTTTGTTTTTAGAAACATAAAGTCACGAAACTAGGTTACCTTCAATAGAGATGTTACCGCACATGCTTTTCAGGGTCTACAAGAACGTTAATGATCAATTAGTCAAAAACACCGTTTTTCGTATTTAGCAATACCTCATCCCCGATTTAATTATTTTATGTGCTTCCTTTCTGACCCCACCCCCCTCTCTCTATTCCTATCTCTTCATCCCCCTCTTTCCTTTTTCCTTCATTGGTATTACTAATTACCAAAAATACTAATTATGACGCAAGGAACATAAACCTAACACTACGAAGAAATAATAGGTATGAGTAATAAAATTATTCATTTGTATTGAAGTTTTCACTCATCAATATTTTATCATAAAAAAGAAATGAAAAATGAGTTTTAAAATGTAGGCCTACATTAAAATAGCTAACAACACGAATACAAAATGTATTACTATATCGAAAACTGCTTTTGCTGTTATTGTTGTTGAAATGTTACGAAATGAAGTCACTTTATAATCTCAGAGATTTATAAGCCCTAGACGCACACTGCAAGAGTTTACTCCAAGGTCTTATAAATCATTAAGCGTGTTAAGAGCCCTAATGGTGATGGTCAATATTAAGGGGGGGGGGACGTTTTCTGCGATCACTCTTCATCTGCCCCTAATAAGTATCAGAAACTATGGTCATCAATATAGCATCTCAAACGCATTAATTAGAAAGTTTACATAACATGAACCAAAAACTACTGTGACATGACGGACATCTTGTTTTTCTGCGAGTCACAAAATGAGGACACATTAAGAAAATCCTTATACTGCAAGAGAATGATGTTACAGCAAGTTCTAATCATTCGTAGAATAATAATGGTCAGTCAGTTGATGAAAAAAAAAGGAGAAGAAGAATTATATTAAGGTCCACTGAACAAAAAAAAAGCTCTTTAAAGGCCCTTACATAAATAATGAAGACAATTAAAAAAAATAATAATGATAATAAAAAAAACATGTCTTAAGCCAATCATTTTTTTTTTAATATTTATTTAGCCCTCCACAGGCTGCTTTATTTTCATAACAAAATCAATATAGCACAAACAATGCAAGCTCTTTCCAAAATAACTTCTCTAAGCCAATCATGATTTTGTGTGTGTACTGTGTGGCAATTCATGTAATTCTTATCTCTTTTTTTTTAAAGTATTAAATCTTATACCATTAAATGAATTCTTAGATGCATTCTAATTTACCTTTCGAAATAAACATTCAAACTCATGATTAGCATATTAATTATATTTAAACCGGGGTACCGCCATAATACCCCTGAAAAATGACAATGGTCCATTTTTGGACCAAAAATGTTACTTATATAATTTTATGTCAATCTTGTGTATTATTTATAACCCCGAAATCCCCCGTAAGTGCCTAAAATGGATGAAAACGACCCCGAATTCCTGAACTTAGGCTATTTGTACATATTGCTCATCTGACCAAGCTCTTTTCATAAGCGTGTCAGTCTATGGATGTTTTTCTCGCTTTGTATGAAAGAAAAAAACACAAAAACATAGTAAACACAACCTAAGGGTGGTATCTCACTTCGCGGAGACGTCTCCGCGACAGAATAGAAAATTTCGTCTCCGCGACGGATAAAAAGTATTAGAGACGTCTCCGATATCGCGGAGACGTCTCAGAGACGTCTCGGAGACGGATTTGGGACTACTTCAGACTTTTTTTCATAAATTTTCGCGTAGACGTCTCGGAGACGTCTCCGCGATATCAGAGACGTCTTTAATACTTTTTATCCGTCGCGGAGACGTCTCCGCGAAGTGAGATACCACCCTAACGCTACTTCTTTTCGACCTTTAAAAATCTTATCAATTGACACGTGAGTATAGGCTTTTCGTTGCAAATGAAAATACCCCTCTTGTCCAAGAAGTGAGAAATAAAGCTTGAGCTAATAATTTTTACCCGATCTGTACATATTATAGCGCCCTCTATCATCAGTCGAACCAATTACTGCACCATATTTTTAACCATATCTCTTGACATTCACCAATGAAAGTTACCCGTAGGCTAAACTTCTGAAGCCCACGCCAATACTACAAACGATCCTGGTACAAACAATATTCGATATTGACAAGCGCCATCTATAAATGTACCAACCAATCAACCAGTCTTCTTTAATGATTCAAAGATCGATCAAACTCCATCTAAAAAAATGAACCCCAAATTAACCTGCATGTTAATTATGATAAGACTGTACATGTAAACTTTTATTTACGATGTTGCTGCACTGCCATAGTAAAATATAATATTCTTGGTGAAATATAGACCAGGCTCTGGTCGTTTGAATCTTTCACCTTTCTCTTTTGACTCTACTTATCACCATTTCTCTTTCCATCACAAATTCACTTCCTGAAACCAAATGAGAGTCCCTGATGTGCTTGCAGAACGATAGTGTGTACATGTATGTGTACATGTATGATGTGTTTTGAGGGTTGATGAGAAAATACAGGATCGTCCAGGCAGTGGACTAGGTGAAATACAGAAAACATTAAGTTTTCCTTGTTTTACTCGAAATGACTTGAGTTGTACAAATGAGTTCATAGGGCAAGTGAACATACTTTTAGAAATTATTATCATTTTTGTCATGGCAGAATATCATCACTAATAATGAAAATGATTAAAAAAAATCATTACCATTTTTATTATTAGTGATGATATTCTGCCTTGACAAGTATTTTTTTTTTGGTAGCGAATTGTATAACTATAAACTTTTAAAATGTCTCTCGTGGAACTTTACTTCAGGACGAACACAAAATTTGTTTATGGTATATGAACGGCAACACTAATATGATACGAACGAAATCACTCGTGACTGAAAGCATTTCGCCTGTTGTTTGTTCATGCATTTTGATATTGAGTTGTTTGTGCAATATAGCCTTGTTCGCAATTTACATTGACTCAAACGATTTAACTTGTTTTTTGTTAAGGGAACGTAGGAGGACTAAATATGATAATATCACGATCCTTATCGAAATAAACTTGAACATTCTGTAATCAAAGCAGTCTCATTAGATAAAGAAACATCTTAACGAAGCAATTCATTTTGAGGAAACTAACAAATACTGACGTGCAAAAACAAACTTTAAATTCAACGAACGCGCCCATTAGTAAAAAAAACAAACAAACAATAAAAAACACACACAAAAAAATTGAATAACACATAAACTCTAACCCTATTGATTAAATCAGAAAAAAGTGCTTTCTAAGCCTTTTTACTTGATTTTGCTTTGATTCCATTAAAATATTTTCTGATCTTTCAAACAGAAATTTGACCATAATTATAATATTTTATTTTTTAATACAGAAAGATGTGGGGGATATGTAGGGGACATATTTTCAAACAGTAAATTCTGATGTAATTCACTTGTATAATGTGCAGTTTGTGGGTAATGCATTAACCAAGCTTTATTGTTCTGTTTCTTGTATGTAGGGAATGTGCAAGACGAAGGCGCTTCATGCAGACATACAAGCCCGCGAGATCGCGACCCAAGCCGACGACCGTGACGTCAAACCAAAAGTCACGTGCAGAAGGAGGAATCGACCAATCATAGCGCGGCAACGATCTGTCAGCGTTTCTCCTGACCGAGCTGTACGTTTCGAGCACACAGCTCGACGTGAGCGGCCGCCCACCAATCTCAGGCGCAGTCTCTCAGAAATTGGCAAGAGCCAGCATGTTGATGAATCGTATAAAAGCCTGACGCCTCGTTCTCGGAGTTTAGATATCGATCTGAGATCAGAGAGAAGCGCTGATGCGAGTTCTCGTAAAGGTATCAGTACTTATCATCAACCTCAGTATCACTATCATCGAAGTGAGTGTGAGCAAATACGATCACGTTCACCGTCTCTTACTAGAAGCATCAGTCTAACACGACCCATAGCTTGGTTCAGAAAGCGTTGGCTTTTTCATCAACTTTCTGACAGCGGAGTACTACTAGGTGACCTTACCAGCACCATGCATCAAGATCGTAAAATGACCAGGTCTTCATCCGTGGCCGATGTGGACATCAAGCCACCTTCTCCACCTTCAAGCATCGAGACAAGGCGGGTTAAGCACCAGAAGGTGGGGCCACATCCAAAGAAGAAGATGCTGCGATCTCATAGTGAGTCTGCTATTGACACCAACATTCTGAGGAGTGTCATGAAGCATAGCTCCACTGCACCTATCGATGATGACAAACCAGCCGGCATCATCTGCAGCAACGAAGACTTCAAGAAGATCCTGACTGACTCTAAGCGCCATCGGTTTGGTCGGAAGCGAAATAACACGATGGTGATCCAACTGGAGACAACACCCGAGGCCCCAACTGAAAATGGGATCCAACTCGACAACCGCCTTAGTGAGAAAGAATCTTCTAAAGACATTGTTTCAGTTGTTCCGGAGCGAAGGGGTAGCAGGGACCGAGTCATCAAGTTGCCGATGAGGCAATGTGCTTCCGATCCCAACAGCCCGGCACATCTGTGTACAGGAGCACGGGAATCGATTCGGCTTTCTCCCCTGATGATACATAAGAACAATGTCAACAATTCTTCCATTCACAGCAATCGCATTGTGCATCTCTCACCGAAAGCCTTAACGAGTAGACTATCGAAATGCAACGCCGACGCCGACGAACTCGAGCCTATGCTTCCTAAGGACAATAATGGTAATCACGTTGTTGAGAAAACCCAACTCGTCGATGACTTTGTGATCGAGGAGCAGGTTGAGGAGGAAGAGAAGGGCAGTAGCCAGGAAGAACTCCAGAACGAGAATATCCCAACAAAATATGACAATGATAACGTCAATGCCAATACCAAGTGTGAGTCCGCCTTTGACGCTCAGCTGCTTGGGGAAGCCATCGAGCGACACTTAGCGATGCAACGGAGTCCCGGTCGAAAGAGTCCGCGCTTTGGTGAGGGAAGGAAGCGATCGGGGTCTCTGAAGAATATGCTAGGGCAGAACAATTCGCAGATCTCAGCTCGACTTGGAAATCTTATTTCGCGGTTTCCATTCAGACGCGAGGGATCCGTCAGTCCAACACACAGTGATACCGGTGTCACCGTGTAAAATAAAAGGGGCTGGTACCCTTTGAAAAAACACTTTGGCTTGATCCATGTGAGACTTACACCAGAACTCTGAACTGTCAACAACTTCATTTGAACCATCATGCTATATTTTGTTAATATCTGATTTGATTTAATTGTCCATCTTTAAATTCCTTCATATGTATTGCTCATGTAATTCATATCAATAGTTTGATGTACGCTGTACTATTAAGTCTTAATGCATTTTGTAAATTCGAATCCTCACAAAATGAGGGGTTTTTTTTGTCACTCTGCAAAAAAGCACACCTGAATTTTGCTTGTACGTTTTGATTTCAGAGAAACATCTTAAAGAAATTTCCAAATTCTTTTAACTGAATTGTGAATGTTCATGATATTACTTAACAAAATTATGTTACTTTTGGTATTCACTTTTACTCTGTTCACCAAATACCAAATATATAGCGCCTAACACATTATTGTAAACAATACTATTACAACAATATACTTGACTTTTAAAAAAATGCCCAATCACAATATGATGAGATATTTGTATATAGATTGTTGATGAAAATAATCACTTGAAGTTTGACATACATTATGTACATGTTTATTAAATATTTCTGTCTTTGACAGTACTATTTCAGTATGAAAACATAATTTTAATGTCTATTGTATATTTTTTGAGCAATTGTTGTGTTGTATAGCTTTATGTTTGGCTGACTGAAAACATGGACATGATGAGAGTGAGAAAGTTCAACAGAGAGATAGAGTGAAAGAAGAGGTAGAGAGAAAAGGAGAGAGTAAGAAAGTGGGAGAATGAGGGAGAGAGAGAGAAAGAGAGAGAGAGAGAGAGTGTGTGTGTGTGTGTGAGAGAGAAAGAGGGAGGGAGAGAGAGAGATAGAGTGATAGAGAGTAAGATATAATGTGTGAGGGTGGGTGTGGAAAAGGGTGTGGGTGTGTGTGTATGTTGTTTTTTTTGAGCGACAGAGAGTTATAGAAAAGATAGAAGAAGAAAGAGAGAGGGATAGAGAGAGAGAGAGTGAGCAAGAGAGAGAGAGAGAGAGAGAGAGAGAGAGAGAGAGAGAGTGAGAGAGTGTGTGTGTGGTTCCAAATGGCACATGAGATATATAATTAAAGAGCCGGGCATAGAGAAAAGAAAAATATGATAACATAAATTGAAAATGAAAGGGAAAAGTGTGAAGAAATAAAATCCATTGTTTCGATAACATAACAGCGGCAAATTATAATTACAAAAATACATTTGACATACATGTAAGTCTCTTTAGTTAAATACAGAACAAATAAATTCATAAGTAATTTGAATATGAAACACATACATACAAAATCATCAGCTTCTTTAACATTATCTTCTTTCACGTTTTTTTCTCGTCTTTCTATCTTTTATCGATAATTAGCTGTCCAGGCTTTACTTTCTCCGAATATTTTTTTTTCTATTTCAACTACGACTACGACTTCTTCATTTAATTCAATCTCATTTGACAGTATTCTATTAACTTTCAAATTATTCCTATTTCTTCTTTATTCAATATTCTGTTAGAATTTGCTATATCTTTCTCCAGCTCCATATGCGATCATCTTATTGAAAATGCAGCAGCTCCCTTAATACACAGTGACAAGAGGCATACACTAAAAATATAACCCATCATGCAACAACGTCTTACAATACCATCCTTCAGTGCAAATGCATGCTGCAGATAATTATCATAAACGTATAGGTAATGTCAAAATGGGTTACGTGCAGTATATTTAGCACACCGTCTGGGCGCACTATTCTTGCTGCATTTCCCTTTAGCAAATAATACATCATCCGGTTCAATCTCTTTCCCACTATCAAACTATACCTTTCAATGTTTCTTTATCTTAATGATTATATTCCAGCATTTTAGTATGATCTCCATTCACTTACATTTCCTTTGATGCACCGTATATTATAATCTATACTCTTCTCTATATTGTTTTCTTTTTTTTTTCTAAACATGTCTGAGATTTCTGACTGTTTTGTTGAAATTATCCACATAATTTATTTCCTCTTCCAATTGTATACAATATCTCATCCTATCTCTTATACTAACCATAAGAAAAGAAATCATCCACTGAGTAAGCTAAAACTACTCATCACTCTCTGTTTTCAAAAGTCTATAAAGCCTGTCTCTTAAGACCACCTAAGGCAAACGAAAGACTGCATGACCACTCTAGAGGGTAGCCTTTGAAACGGGCTCTGAATCACATTTTATCCTTTTCTTCAGCAAACACCGAGAGACAATATAGGTGACCACTACAGTCCCGAGGTGCCGCCTAGACGAGGTTAAAAATTAGAGACTGGAATATTTTGTTAAATAATTATATCTAAAATGATTGCTTCTTCACGCGTGACGCCCATGTCGAAGGGTGACACCATCGTCATGATCGTACTGAAAGGCTGAGACGAAGCATTTCAAGTTTTCGATTCAGCGTCACAACAAGGTCACCACTTATAAGATCAGTGGGCGCCACGCGTGAGGAAGCCACCATTATTATCATAATTATTTGTACAAAAGCTTCCATTCATTACCTCTACCACGAATACTCCCATATCAACGCGCAATGCGAAGTCGCTATGATAATAGAGAGGTGGCCTTTATAGGGATGTAACCGTGGAGGCAGGTTAGATTTTTAACGCAAACGCATTTTGTAGATGGTTATCATCGCCTACAGAAAGGACAAAATGGGCTACGTGCTGTATTATTTAGTTACCTGTCTGTATGGCGTAATATTTCTTTCTTGGGTTTGGAAACAAGCTGCGGGATCCAATATCAGAAATGGAAAACTCGTTTGCTTGATTTGTAACCCCTATAGCAATACTTTCCTTCGTCATCCATAGGTCATTACATCAATCAAGTACATGCTGTCTCTATTGGGAATTTGGGTAGCTCTTTTGTCCGTCTAATAATATTAACCAAGGCACGTGTAAAATACTACCCCCTTTTTAGTAGATGTGTAATCATTTACTCTTAAAGAAAAAGATGAAAATAAAAATGCACATATCTCTCACGATACCTAAAAGTATTGAATGCGATATCAAATTTTTATCGTATACATGTGATGAACAGATTGAAACTACACACCAAGAATACATTTTAAAAACCTTGGCAACAGTTTTTCGTGTCACAGAATGAATGTGCGCCGAAATCCATCACAATTTATCTGTGCAATGCTTTGATAAGAGTTCTGTCCACAAATATCCAAAATTTAGAATAGTCGATGAAAATGTGAAATATTATCTACCACTTCAAGTATTGAAAACGTAAATGATATTACCGACGTTACTCTATTTTCTGCAGTGTATATTTGATATGAACTTCATAAATTATTTATACTATGAAATGCAGTCCAGAGAAATGGAAATACCGTTATCTGGAGATAATTGAATAAAACAAAATTTACTACTATAAATCGTTTGATGTCACAATTTTGCAAAGCCATAGTTTTATTTTACTTAATGTAGATCCTAAATTCATGGTCGTTTTGCTATGATATTATGATTCGTATATCATATTTAGGATGTTATGTATTGTATTAATGATATAGTTACCAAATGATGATGCTCTTTTTTATGTTTGTAAAATTGGCACAATTCGCCAAATTGGCTGCTGCCATGATATCTAAGAAAACGTATTCAATTCATATCAATAAAAAAAAGAGATTTCATAGTATAAAATCAAAGTTATTCAGATTTGTGTGAATATCTTTTCCGTTTCCTGGCTCAAGTATGATCTCTATGTATTCTTATTTTGATTTTTGAATGTCAAAGCATCAATTCACTGTATGATAATATTGATTGTACCTAAGTCTATTCCCTTGGATATTCACAATGCAAGGAGGAAGGAGGCACTCGGTTGAATCAGGGACTAAGTCTTTACAAGATGAAATAACGATAGGAGAGAGGAAAACAACATTACTCATTCTCTTCCATATAAAATATATGCCACATCTGTCCCTTCCACTTCATCCACCTGAACGGTTTGACATTATCTTTGAAGCATGGAAAACATCCCTAGGATATATGCCTAATCTGGGAACTGAAAAGTCTGTCAAGCGCAATGCATGTTGTCTGCCCATTGCTATCCCTGTTTTTTTTATTCCCTTCCTAGCATATTTTGTCGCCAAAATCTTGATCAGTTTTGACTGACTGTAAGTAGAATACAGACGAAGATGTGCATTTTAAATGAGTGTGCGTGTATCTTGTGTGTGTAAGCGAGCTAGAGAGTGTGTATGTGTGTATGGTGTGCGTGTATATATATATATATATATATATCGCACCTAAAAGCTGTGTTTTTGAGATTTAATTGGTGGAACCCAGTGTAACGGGAATTATGTAAATGGACCCATGTTAACATTGTATGGATAAAAATGTTCCTTTCTAAGAAGTGGTAAATGAATAGATGGATATAATATTTACTTCTTGTTTCACAAAAAATAGATTTGTAGCAAAATATGTTCACATCAAACTTAGATAGCAATACACAAGAAAAGATTTCATACATAGTATACGAATGGTTATATCTAGTATGGTATTGTTAGTATATTATGTTCATTATTTCGGTATGCAAATTTATCAGGCGTGGCTTGCCCTGTATCCCTAATCTGCCCAAAAATCTAAGGCAATTTTTAAAATATAACGTTTCCAATTTTTTTTAAAAATCATGATTTACATTTATTAAGGTAAAGGTGTATGACTTAATGTATGGTTGAATAATAAATTGTTTCATATATGTATTTATTGTTATACTCTGTTTTATAGGTAAATCAATCCATCAAATAAAAAGGTCAAATGTCTTCTAGAAATATATAAAATTGTCTGATTGAAGAAAAGGTAATGGAAAATGGTATGTGAAGTACGAAGTATAGAATTATCCACCCGACTAATATTGTAAGAAATTACTGGGTGAAAATTGAAGTGTCAGTGCCATAAATTGCTATGATCCATGTTGTGATGCCAACCCCCCCCCCCCCGAAACAAACAAACAAACAAACAAACAAACAAACAACTTTTTCGTGCAAACATGAGTAAAAAAAAAAAGAGCTGACAATATATTAAAGATAAACAAGAACAATAATGTATAAAATTAATTGACGTACATGAAGGGACAAAGAGAGAGAGAAAAAATGATCTGAGGGCTCTTGTCCTCGACTACTGAAGCTCGACACAATACGAGTGGTGTTTTATTAAAGATTGCAGAAGAATACATAAATGAAGCTCTAGATAAGGCCTGGTTAAAGAGAGAGAGAGAGAGGGTGGTGTATGGTGGAGAGAACACTGAGGGGGAGGGGTGGAAGAGTTTAATTTTTTTTTTTTTTTTTTTATATAAACAGTTTCACCTTTGCACCATATTACAAAAATGAATTGAATTTCAAATAAAGCTTCATTATTTATGAGAGTTCGATGAGGTACAATAATGAGAGAGAGTGAGAGAGAGAGAGAGAGAGAGAGAGAGAGAGAGAGAGAGAGAGAGAGAGAGAGAGAGAGAGAGAGAGAGAAAGAGAGAGAGGGGGAGGGAGAGTACAAAGCAGAATTTAATACGTGCATTAACAATTTGTTTTTTCTTTGAAACAGGTTAAGACAAGCGAATATTTTATTGAAGACAAACAAAAAGTTAAGCAGAATAAAATGATATGACGTACATGAAGACACTCAACAAACTTTAAAAAAAAAAAACGAAAAAAAAGAAATGATTAACTACTATCGTCATTCACAGTACAGTACATCTTCATTGTTTGATTGTATTCTAATATTCGAGGTCATCTATGAAGCTCAACAGAACACGTTAATATACTATCATTAGTTCACTTTTTCAATACATATGAATTGTACATACAACTTTTTTATTCAGCTAAGCTTTGGATCATATTTGAAACTCGTCAGGGCTACAAAAGAATGAAAACACATACATTTATATTCATAAGAATTCAAAGATAATTCCACCTGCTGTCAAGTCATCTTTGACTATTAGTGGAGCCCATTTGCATACTCTCTCCAAGTTTCTGTCTTGCGTTCGTTTAGAGTGACTGGATTGTTTCTTTAGCATTGTCTTTGATAAATCTGGTTCTTTTTTTCTCCTTTCCCCTTCAATTCCCAAGCCTGATGTTCAACTCCGGTCCCTTTGATATCATGATATGCCCAAAGTAACCCAGTCTCAGTTTTATAAAAATGTTCTCTTATGGGCGACTTGGATTCGGGTCATGAAACACTATCTGGTTTGATCCACGGTTTGTTCTGTGGCTCTGTGGTTGGATCTCCTTCCCGTATATTGGATCTTCAGCATTAGGCTCCAACCACATTTCAAACGTGCATATTTTCTTTCTCTATCCCTGTGTTTCTTTTTTACTGTCCAACACTCGCTTCCACACTACATCACAAGGAAAACCTGGGCCCGCTTTCATAAAAAGTATGGATTCTACGCATCTCAAAAAAATTAAACGCAAGTCCTAAATACGCGATCCTGATTGGATGAAAATCGACTTGCCTTTGAGTTTTTCGAGTTGCGTAGAATAAATACCTTTTATGCCAGAGGGCCCAGTGCTGATATTTTTTCTTTCATTTTTTTCCCCACTGACATCTCTGTCTTTTATTATATTGTTAAGAGCAGGCATTGAAGTTTTACCAAGAATTATGCGACCTCTTATTTCTCAAAGGCAACCACTTTCTCTACTCTTTTTCTGCTTTCCAACTACAAAGCTACAAATTTCAACATTGTGAAGTACATACAGGAAATAAAAGAGAGATACGTGTAGATAAATTTATGAAAATCATATTCATCGATTCAATGCAACGTAACGCAGTTGAAAATACCAGAAGAATACAAATACAAATACAAAATTTATGTAAAAAGACAAATGTACATTGCATATGTTGTACAAGCTCTCATGATACTTTAAAGCACTGTTACATATTGAAACATACGAGAGAATTGAAATAAATATGATTTCCATATTAATATTTACCCATGTAAGCGAATTAAACACACACACATACACACACACACACACACACACACACAGCATCACACGCACCCACACACGCACATAAGATACAAATAGAATTAAAACCGACAAACAGAAAAATCATAAAGACAATTGCAAATATAAAAAGGGTACTAGTAAATGATATTCATGAAAGAAAATCAGCACGATATATATCGTATATATATCGCATCTAAAAGCTGTGTTTTTGAGATTTAATTGGTGGAACCCAGTGAATTTTGTAAATGGACACATGTTAACATTGTATGGATAAAAATGTTCCTTTCTACGAAGTGGTAAATAAATAGATGGATATAAAATTTGCTTATTCTTTCACAAAAAATAGATTTGTGTATGTTCACTCACACTTAGATACAATCACAAGAAAAGATTCATACATAGTATACGAAATGGTTATATCTAGTATAGTATTGTTAGTATATTATGTTCATTATTTCGGAATGCAAATTTACCAAGGGTGGCTTGCACTGTATCCCTAATCTGCCCAAAAATCTAAGGCAATTTTAAAAATATAACGTTTTCATTTTTTTTTTAAAATCATGATTTACCTTTGTCAAAGTAAAAGTGTATGACTTAATGTATGGTTGAATAATAAATTGTTTCATGTATATATTTATTGTTATACTTTGTTTTATTGGAAAATCAATACATCAAATAAAAAGGTCCAATGTTTTCTAGAAATATATAAAAGTGACTGATTGAAGAAAAGGTAACGGAAAATCGTATGTGAACTATGAAGTATAGAATTATCCACCCGACTTATACTGTCAGAAATTACTGGGTGAAAATTGAAGTGTCAGTGCCATAAATTGCTATGATCCATGTTGTGATGCCAAACCGAAAAAAACAAACAAAAACAAACAAACAACTTTTTCGTGCAAACATGAGTAAAAAAAAAAGGCTGACAATATATTCAAGATAAACAAAAACAATAATGTATAAAATTAATTGACGTACATGAAGGGAAAAAGAGAGAAAAAAAAAATCTGAGGGCTCTTGTCCTTGACTACTGAAGCTCGACATAATACAAGTGGTGTTGTAAGATTGCAGAAGAATACATACATTAAGCTCTAGATAAGGCCTGGTTGAAGAGAGAGAGAGAGAGAGAGAGAGAGAGAGAGAGAGAGAGAGAGGGAGAGAGAGACATTACAAAGCAGAATTTAATACGTGCATTAACAATTTGGTTTTTTTCTTTGAAACAGGTTAAGACAAGCGAATATTTTATTAAAGACAAAAAAAAAGGTAAGCAGAATACAATGATTTGACAAACATGAAGACACTCAACAAACTTTTTAAAAAAGAAACGAAAAAAAAAAAATGATTAACTCCTATCGTCATTCACAGTACAGTACATCTTCATTGTTTGATTGTATTCTAATATTCGAGGTCATCTATGAAGCTCAACAGAACACGTTAATATACTATCATTAGTTCACTTTTTCAATACATATGAATTGTACATACAACTTTTTTATTCAGCTAAGCTTTGGATCATATTTGAAACTCGTCAGGGCTACAAAAGAATGAAAACACATACATTTATATTCATAAGAATTCAAAGATAATTCCACCTGCTGTCAAGTCATCTTTGACTATTAGTGGAGCCCATTTGCATACTCTCTCCAAGTTTCTGTCTTGCGTTCGTTTAGAGTGACTGGATTGTTTCTTTAGCATTGTCTTTGATAAATCTGGTTCTTTTTTTTTCTCCTTTCCCCTTCAATTCCCAAGCCTGATGTTCAGCTCCGGTCCCTTTGATATCATGATATGCCCAAAGTAACCCAGTCTCAGTTTTATAAAAATGTTCTCTTATGGGCGACTTGGATTCGGGTCATGAAACACTATCTGGTTTGATCCACAGTTTGTTCTGTGGCTCTGTGGTTGGATCTCCTTCCCGTATATTGGATCTTCAGCATTAGGCTCCAACCACATTTCAAACGTGCATATTTTCTTTCTCTATCTCTGTGTTTCTTTTTTACTGTCCAACACTCGCTTCCACACTACATCACAAGGAAAACCTGGGCCCGCTTTCATAAAAAGTATGGATTTTACGCAACTCAAACAAATTAAACGCAAATCCTAAATACGCGATCCTGATTGGATGAAAATTGAGTTGCCTTTGAGTTTTTCGAGTTGCGTAGAATCAATGCTTTTTATGCCAGAGGGCTCAGTGCTGATATTATTTTCTTTCTTTTTTTTTCCCCCACTGACATCTCTGTCTTTTATTATATTGTTAAGAGCAGGCTTTGAAGTTTTACCAAGAATTATGCGACCTCTTATTTCTCAAAGGCAACCACTTTCTCTACTCTTTCTCTGCTTTCCAAATACAAAGCTACAAATTTCAACGTTGTGAAGTACATACAGGAAATAAAAGAGAGATACGTGTAGATAAATTTATGAAAATCATATTCATCGATTCAATGCAACGTAACGCAGTTGAAAATACCAGAATTATTGCCCAAGAATACAAAATTGATGTAAAAAGACAAATGTACATTGTACATGTTCTACAAGCTCTCATGAAACATTAAAGCACTATGACATATTGAAACATAAGGGATAATTGAAATAAATATGATATCCATATTAATATTAACCCATGTAAGCGAATTAAAAACACACACACACACCGTCACACACACACACACACCCACACACGCACATAAGACACAAATAGAATTAAAACCGACAAATAGAAAAATCATAAAGACAATTGCAAATATAAAGAGGGTAGGGGAGACCGGGTATGGACGTTACAAAATTCACATTTTGGGCCAGATAATTCTAATGAAAGAACTCACGCACTCCATATTGGGCCTGTAGTTAGCCTATTATGTTGTCTAAAACCTGAGGCGTATAAGACTTGAAAACATGTAAACACTAATTAACTACAGCTTAATTAGTGAAGACATTTTTTTGTAACAACCTACCCCATATACGGGGTAGGTTGTTACACCATACTGGGTAAATTGTTACAATATGTAAACATACGGGGTAAGTTGACAATGTGTAAATCTCTTATACCATACTTTAATTTCAACTTTCCAGTTTCTTGACATCGTTAACAGAAGATCAAGTAGAGCTCTAGAATAGACAAAAGTAATAATAGAAAAATAAAAATATTAACACCTGAAAATTGAGACAAAATGTAATTTTACATATGTAATGTAATTGGGGTAAGTTGTTACATCAACATGGGGTAGGTTGTTGTAACAACCTACCCCATGGGTGATTTTACACACAGAAATCAACTGTAGCACAGTCATTAGGCAGAATTACAGGGCATGGCTAGGGGGTATATTAGTGACATACATGTACTATATTTACAATACCAGACTATCATCATGTGCCTTCAGTTGTAAGAGCTATTACAAATTTCAATTTTTGTCAAAAATTTACTTTGAACTGTAAAAAAAATGGTTTTTGTTGATTTACTTTTTAATAAAACAACGGAGAAACCTCACGACCGGCAGTTCATCACAGCTATGTGTAGGCTGTATTTAGATGCCAGTTAGCACATCCTCTCTTGTTCCATCTTAGCACACTGAGAACTGTAACAACTGACCCGTGTAACTTCCATACCCGGTCTCTCCTACTAGTAAATGATATTCATGGAAGAAAATCAGCACGATAGATTAGTAGAAAATATTAATTTACAGTCAAAAGATGTTAACAATGTTCAAAGGAAATTATTAAAACAGCTCTCTCCATGTTGTCTGTGGGACTTCAAATTAGAATTTCATATGACACTACGCATCGCCGCACGAGCTTTCAGTCCATGAATTAGGAGCATATCAAACTCACAGTCTGGCTTGTTTACAGTCAGCATGTTTAATATGCTCCTTGACATTTACAAATGCATGCAGTATCATGGATATCTGTCTTGAAGTGAATTAATTTTGAATTACTAATCGATGTTATTTATCTCTCTAAGGGTTTAATAACGGAGAAATACAACCAATTAAAGGCAATTTATAGTGAAGACAAAACAAGCTCATTAAAAAATAATACCCGATTTTCTTTAATGACAGAAATGGGAACCCAACTATTGTGATCGGCTCTAATTAGAATAAAAATAATAAAATGAAGGGGGGATTCTTAGAGTTATTCGGACATAGTGGCTCGATTGATTTGAGCTTCTTATTAGGTAGCTTATCTTGCCTCATGGATGAGAGATCGAAGGTTCGATTCCCGGCCGAGTCATTACGAAAGACTTGCAAAAAAGATACCTATAGCCATGATAGCCGTCTTCGAATAGCAAGGCGCTTAATTGGGATGTATTTACAGTAGCGGACGCAGACCGGAGTCACATAATGAACTTACCGGGCCCATGCGTAAACATAATAGAGCCGCTTTTGTCCCCAGACAATTGGGCCCCCGAAATGCATTCAATTCGATTTTCTTGGATCCGCGCCTGATTTATACCATGTATGTGCAATAATGAAGACTGAAGTGGCTACCCTGGGTCAATAATACTATATATATTAAATATTAAGTATTTCGATATAGCTCCTACACACATTTCAAGAAAATTTTCAATGATGTTCTTAGAGAAAACGTTTATTTTTGTTAATTGTCTGAAGACTGGGTGGTCTGTATACGGGCTTCAAACACAAGAATAGCAATTTTCATACAGCATGGTTAGCGTACGTATTATCTAATCCGTCACCTTGGATGCATGGCTTCTAAAACTTGTAAGGACTTTCTGAGACAAACCGATGAAGACATGCGGTACAATTATCAGGGTACTCTGACCTGAATTTTCTGTAATATTATGTCACAATAAGAATCTTGAATCTATGGGGGATTTTCTTCTGCCTCATATTATGTATGCATGGGAGTAAATATCTGTTTGTAATTATTATGGTGATGATGAGATAGGTGATGTAGGGAGTATACGGACAGTAGGGAATATCGACTCGGTCACCACATGTCAGCCTCTAGCTGCGCATAGAGACAACTGAGATTGAAATGAACCTGGCATCTTGGTACAGGGTAGTCTGTCTGGGGAAGGTTGAATGCTGTATTCGACACCAACAAGTGAGAAATCTCCGAGAAAAACTACCACAATCTGTCAAGGTAGGAAATTTGCAGCCTGAAAATGGCCTGATGTAAAATTGACATTTAGAGAATGTGATGGTATAAAAATAGAATTGGGGCATGACCTCTATTTCATGCATTTATGGAAGTGTGGAGGGTGGGCCAAACGTGTAGGGGTGTTTGCACTGTACAAAGCCTGTGTATTGGGGTGGCAAGTGTTGTTAAAAAGTGCTAGTCAGTCATTTTTTTTGTGTAGGAAATATCCGGAGACCACATGGACGGTTGTTTGTTTTACTTGCCGGGTTGAGTTGCTAAGCATGTAGATCAAATAGTCATTTGCATATATAATGTATTATATTTATTTTAATTAATTGTTTGACATTTTCAATGTCTATTCTCTTTATTAATATTGTGGATATGTCATGATCTACATGAGATATAAAGTTATGCTGAGTGTTTTGAAATTTGTAGTAAAATGCATATAATCTTCTAAAAAATAATAGTTATAAAAAATCAATACAAAATGTTAATTGATGGTTTACATTCCAATCAGTGCTTCCAGACAGATCTTTATACACAAAAAGGGTAAAAACATACTGTCGGTATTTCCTAACTGTAGGAAATGCCGGACAATTTATGATGACGTCATTATTTGCATATAACTGCTCAACAAATATTTGATTACCTCATTTTTTTTGGGAAAATAAAGTTGAATGATGGAGCTACAATGAGAATCTTTTTCTTTGTGATTCATTGTTTTCATTTGCTAAATTAAGCAAATGAGCTTAAGTGGCCGGCTATTCTCTACATCTACACACAAAAAATGAAGAGCTTGCATATATGAGTGATCACACTCAAATATCCATGTATTTTTTGACAAATAGTGAACACATTCATGTAGTGCTTTCACTCATAAAGCTACTTTGAAAACGCACCTAATCGAGTATTGTTAAATTTGACAATATAGTGACACACGCAAAATGAGTTTATTTAATTAACTCATTTTCATTGAGTAACATAAACTAATTGTTTTGAGTACATTGCACAAACTTCTAGTGAGTAACGCTTTACATACTCAGGAGAGTTAGTAAAGCTCATTAACTTGCGTGTGATGAGTTTTGTGCAACCTTATTTTCTGACTCTCTGAGTATGAAAGCGTTACTCACTAGGTGAGTCCTATTCCTTTTTGTTTGTTGTTTGCCTGTTTTTATAATGATTATTTGGAATGTTACGATGATATACACATTCAGTGCATCATGTCTCTCAACCAATACACTGCATTACTCACTTCAAGTGGCATCATTCACACAAACCACACATTGCATGACAATGCATCAAATTACTCAAAACTGTGGAACATGTGGACAGAAATTGGAAACCAGCATGGTTAATGCTATTGTTAGTGTTATCAGACGATGTATATCTCATGGGAAAGCATTCGCGAAATATCATTATATAAAACAGGCCAAACAAAACAGAACAAAAGGGAAAAGGACTCACCCAAGAGACATAGAGCATGCGGCTCCTCCGCTCTCGGATCCGTTCTGTCACAGAGTGTAACTCTATATGGTCCGCTAAACATTAAGCCTAAGGGGTATCTCACTGGTTGAACCCAAGGCGCATTTACAGGAGTGTTGAGATATATAATTATAGGAGGACTACAACGTTCTTTTGTGCTGCTTTGTTAGACAGCATAAGGGGTTATCTCGTTGTAATGGAGATATGGATGTTTTCTTTAGCGACTTGCTTTGTAAGCAAGTGCAGAAGGGTTTTTATCGTGTAAGAAGTTGCATATATTGTTTGTGCTGCGCTTGGTTAGCACTAGTCATAGGGTTATCTACTGTAGTCAATCTCGATGTTTTTTTGTATGCTTGTTAGGGAAGACAAGGGTGTGGTCGTGAATGATCATGTGCTGTTTTCTTTTGGCCTACTTGCTTGTTAGGCAAGTACAGGGGTTTATATGTTTGGTTTGGCATGTTTTTTTTGTTTTTTATGCACTCACAAGCAGGGCCGTGGAGGCGTTTTGAAGTGATGAGCTGAGCGCAGGAGGAGGGGGGGTGAACGAAGCGTGTCGTAGTTTAGCTATTCTAGTGATTTCACGGCTATTATAGATGTCTCAGCAATTCTCACTTACTCATTGTTCGGTTTCACCCGATCATCCACCAAGCGGTACTATGATTGAGAAGTGAAACTCACTTGCACAATTATTTGTTCGTAATTGACATGTAAAGTTACTAAGGGAATCAGAAAAAAAGTAGTAATATCTCAATAATTTTTTTTCATTGGATATCTTAGTAAGCTTTACATTTCTGGAAGAGCGGTGGTGTACTCTTTACACAAAACCGATCTGAATGCTAAAAATACGTGATATACGAATAAAAGCACTCACCTGCAAGAGTAGCAAACGGGTTTTACTCATGGAAACTAGTTCTTGTTTTTTGTGTGTACCCTAACTCTTAAAAAATTACAGATTGAGCCTCTTTTCACGTCTAGGCCTAAATCGATATGAACGTTGAATATTTCCATTTTAAAACATGTTGCGTTCTTTTAAATGTTATTTTCTCCAATTAAACAAATATTATAGGCCTATATATAATTGTGTCATATATGGTAAAATAACTTATAATCATGGACCTACCACCTTTGTCAGAAGTGGTAGGTCCTTATCTTGCAATATCACAATTATCTTTTATGTTAGTGTTTATTTGTTCTTCTTTTGACATAATGATATTTCGATAGTGTACAAAATGAAATGCGTATGCGTATGAAATACAACATTAATTATCTTTATTTTTTCAAAATATTTACCGAGTGTAGGTTTGTTGTCAGAAAGAATATCAATCGGATAAAATCAACGATGGGTATAGTTTATCAAAGGTTGTTTGTGATTTGCAAATCATAAAACTCACGATTTTAAATAAACAGCAATATTTGTTTTCTTTTATGTATTTTCTACACCCTTCCCTCCCCCTCTCTCTCTCTCTCTCTCTCTCTCTCTCTCTCTCTCTCTCTCTCTCTCTCTCTCTCTCTCTCTCGTTACACTTTTATGGGTTTAACGTATATATTATAATCTAAATATGACTGTTATGATGGAGATTAGTGGATTGCTGAGATACCTAAATTAGCTGCGTTTTACGTCAGCTTTTTTCATGGTCTTTACACCTGAGTCCCATGCACTTTAGCTTAAAACCTTGCAATAATATAACTTGTCACGTTCTGTTATAGGAAAGGGCATCATATACTTGGCAAGAAAACAACAACAACAACAACAACAACAAACATCTTGAACATTTATTTTTTTATACTCTTTATGGCTGATACGGCATTAAAAGAAAGAAGAAAGAAAGAAAGCACACACTATAATTATGCGTCTCTGAATTCCATGTCGTATTT
This sequence comes from Paracentrotus lividus, assembly GCA_940671915.1. Classification (NCBI taxonomy): domain Eukaryota; kingdom Metazoa; phylum Echinodermata; class Echinoidea; order Camarodonta; family Echinidae; genus Paracentrotus; species Paracentrotus lividus. The sequence goes on along the minus strand of CALNVZ010003433.1, from coordinate 16,184,014 downwards.
GTGGATCATACGGGGGTTTTACGTCTGGATTTACTTAATGATTTAGTCGTACGTGTTTCTTATGGGATTGATACCGAGGTATTACACAACCCATTATCATTATCTGATTGCCACAGGTAATATCAACCTGGGGGGCATTTCATCAAAGGACTTGTTCGTTGACATTTTATTTCCTACTAATTTGCTCTTCAGTCCATGTAAATGCAGCATTTTAGTAGCTTTATATAGTTTGTCGGATCATAACTGTCTGACAAGTCCTTTGTATGGAGATGCGCCCCAGGTCTGAAGAGGTGCATCAGAAGTGGGCCATTTCAGCTATATAGATGGGGGGGGGGGGGGGGGGTCAGAGTTTAGAATGGTAAATGATTTTTATTTTTAGTCCGTTCCTAAAATTTATATGAGGTTTACACAAATGAAATTGATTCAGTTGACCGAGCGTGATGTACGAAGAGTATCTCAAATTATAACATTAGGGTATATTCAGCTTGCTTCATATGCCGTTGCTTTACTAGTTCTGTATGAACTTCGCTTACTTCAAAATTGTGTTTTGAATTTAGATCAAAAGATATTTCAGATGAGGGCATCCAGAACTTATTTATAATAATCTTAAATCGATGACGGACACCATTGCTTTGGTCAGTGTGATGTGGTACCTGCATATATGCCTATAGAAGTCTTGACCTAATTGGATATAATACACTTAACATATCTACAAATACATACTACATGATTCTAATGTTCTAATATTCGAACTGATCTAACATGTGTTCCTGTGCTCCTTATTAGTTTGTTGAGAGTTTCATATTTTGGTCTTCATATTATACTATATAATCACATATCTACACTATATACTCTCTCATAGTAGCATGTTCAATGGATCAGATGGTGCAAAAGGAAGTTGGGATCACAGTTGTGGGACTCACAGAACGGCATGATGTATGAAAGGTTCAATTTTCATTTTGAAATTCCTGTGTTTTAAAATGATGAAATGTTCTTCATTGCTGTGTAGATGTATATGCATTAATGGATCTGATATAAACCATAGGATATACTACTGGAATTAGTGAACGGTCAATCTCTAGAACTATACTATTATTAAATTTCTGATATTTTATATACGGTGATGTAGGTCACGCATGTGTGGGGACATTTCAGTTGGGGATCACGTTTATAGGACCTATGGACCTTAAATTTGTAGCAGAAACATGAATGTTAAATTTATGTAATTGAATTATTTATGCAATAAATATTGCACAGGCAATATAATAGATGTCGCGGTTGGTTAAAAGAATTTTTATGAACTCACCCTAGGTTCAGGTACAATGGTTGTGTTTGATAGCTTGTCAAGACATAAGGGGGATGGGCGGAAATGCGTTGGAGTATGTTTGGTATTCATGATGACGGGGAGCATGATGCCCCTTAATTAAGGAATCTGGTGTTGATTCGCATCGAGCGCGCCGAAAATTTTGCACGATGCTCAGAGGTTGTGATAATAAACACAAGATACAGCACTGTTGATTTCCCATAGATGAATCATATTAGTTAGTTTTTATATTGAGCTGTAAACTCTCACTGCTCTATTTGAGGATCGCATTGATGCACGAGTCATAAGATTTTGCGGTTCTAAGATTTGGCAAACTACAAGCTATCTGGAAAGCGTATTTGTGTTATACCATAAGTCTGTTCTTTAGGTTCCTTAACAGATTTGTACTTTGGGAAAAAAAATTTTGATACTTTTGGGCACACTAATATCCTTGATGGATTTTATTCGTTTTATGAATTTTCTTAATTGTATTTCCTTGTTTTTTGACCATTGTTGTTTTGTTTGTTCTTTTTGTTTTTTTGTTTTTTTCGTTTTTTTTTCGCAAAATGATATTGCGAGAACTTTTTGGGAGCTGATATATGCTAAATATAATTATTTCAGCCAAGTTAAAGGAAATAATCAGAATTAATGACCGCCAAGGGCGTACACGTTTTGACCATTGTTTGCTAATTAATAATAAATTAAAACTTGTCATAGGATTATTAGTGAGATGCAAGGTACATTAAATCTAGCTATTGATGAATAATTATTATAAATACGGAACGAGCATGGTTAAGGACGTCGGGCTACACTTTTGTGTTTCTGGTATTTACTTGTGTGTGAAATTGGGGGACAGTTAATTTCCAGGGTATGATTTTCTTATTAAATCAATTTAACACATTATTTTTGGGTTAGATTAAAAGGAATAGAGGTACATAATAATATAATGACAGTAATCCAAGTAAGGAAGTCAGCATATCCATTCCAGTCAGGGTTAAAAAAGTGGATGTTTTATTTACCGTTTTTCCATTTGATTATCAATTTATGTTATTAGCAATGACGATGAACAAATGCAAAAATCACGAAAAAACATCATGTTTCATGAACTTTCAACTATTGTCTATTTGAATATGCAGCCTTAAATCAAAAAGCAAATTTAATTATGTCCCCAATAGGTTCATTTTCAAAGAATTGGCCGAAATAGCCGGGTCCCTTTTCTTTTACAGCGCATTGACCATTAGTTGAGTCACTAGCACGTGACCCGCATGGGTCACGTAGGTGTGCGAGCAATTTCCAAAGTTAAATTAATTAACTAATTAAATCTGTCAAGGCTTCATATCTTGGTAAGATGCAATAGGCACATTATATCTAGCTTTTGGGAAAAAATTGTAAATATATTAGATAGAATCGCTATTGCGTTTTCGGGGGGCGTTAACTTTTCGTCGTTTTTTGGGTATACACGTGTGTGACTTTTGATGGCAATTAATTTATTTTAGTTAATTATCTTAAAACAACTCAATTCAAACCATTAATTTTTCATTTAAATTCAAAGGAATGAGTTAAAAAAGGGTATAATGACAATAATCAAAGTAAGGAGACAAGCATATACAATCAAGTCAAGGGTCAAAGAAATGATATTTTACGTACCATTTTTTCTAATTCAAAATTTTTGTTCAATGCATTAAATTTGTATGCGAATGAGCATGAAAATTGTAAAATTAAGATAAAAAACTGGCTTTCATTAACTTCAGACAATGCCTATCACGCATGGCAGCTTAAAAACAAAAAGGACAAACTTTATTTTTTCCAAAAAAGGTTCACTTTTCAAAGAATCGCCCGATACCATATTTGGCGTAGTTGATAATGATACCTAATAATTAACATCGTCAAAAATGTATCGTTTTACTGTATTCGTTTAACGAATCATCAAAAATGTATAAAAGGACATTGTATCTAGCTTTATGGTAACAAATCTCTTTATGAAGCATGGGATGTCGTACCCTGTTAAAAAAAACAGACAGAAAAAAATACAGAATCATTCTGTATACACTGTTCGCCATAAAGGTGGAATATTTTTTTCTGGCTCCAACGACGTTATGTTGCTCCGGCTTTAATTTCTTGAATGTGTTGGTCACCCCTTTCACTTTCCGGGATCCTGGCTATATCTTGGACGTTCCCTCAAACCTTCCGGGGAATTTTTCTTCCAAAAAGTTTGCCACCCCCAGAAGATGGCCATTTTCGTAATTTTTTCTTATTTTTGAGGCCCCTTTTTGTTTACGCGACCCACCAAGGCCCTCTCAGTCCTACCCCAAGGAACCACGTCTGAGGTGTAGTGTTGTTATTGTTCTTTAAGTTAAATCTCGTTTTATGGTTACAGGCTCGACTCGTTGGTCTAGGGGAGGGGTCAAAATTTATTTTGATTGGGGTTCAACATTGATTTTATTCATTTTTACACCATGGAAATTTCAATCTTCCCTAAATTGTATTGTAAAATATCAGTCAAACATAAATCAAAATAAAATATCATCAGAAGTTATCATTTACAACCTTGTCATCAAGGCTAAAAAGAGAAATAGGGTAAAATGATGATGATTAAGGGTTAAAGGTTGTTTTTTATTTCTTTTGTTTTTATCATAAAGGTGGAATAAAATATTCCAAATTTTCACCAATCACACTTTTATTTCAACCCCTCCCCTAGACAAGAGGCCCAAGCCTTTCCTCATAAATCTAGATTTAACTTAAAAACCAATATAAACAGTTCACCTCAGACGCGTTTCCTGAGGGTAGGACTGAGGGGGGCTTGATCGGCTGGGTAAACAAAAAAGGGCCCCAAAATGAGAAAAAATGACAAAAATGGGCATCATGGGGGTTGACAAAACTTTTTGAGAAAAAAAAAAATCCGTGAATGGTTGGGGGAATGTTCAAAATATAGGCAGGGTCTAAAAAAAGTTAAAGCAGGGACAAATATATTCAAGAAATTAAAGCTAGAGCAAAATCATGTCGCAACAGCGGCAAAAAAATGTTCCACCTTTATGACGGACAGTGTATTTATGACAGAATCATTCTGTATATTTCTTACAACGGGAAATTTTCTGCAATTTAACAGAACGAGGTCTATTTAAAAAAAAAAAAAGATGTGTTATTACAGGAAATTTGTAATTTTTATACCCCATATACCAATTCTAAGTAATTTTTACTGTAAATTGTGTTGACAATTGTGCAGTAAGATTCCAGGTGTTCTGGAAGCCCTGCTACATGCAAGAACTTTTCTGTTTTTAAGGAGAAATTTTCTAACAGTGTATTTTCTATGTATTTCCTCGTATTTTCTACGTGAAGATTATTTCGTTAAAAATCCATTTGGTACATTGAAAAATTGTACTACGATAAAGCAATAAGAAAAAAAAGGGGGAACAGATTTAAAAAGAATGTCAACATACTTAAAATGTAATGACAATATGCAGTCCTCAACGCGTTTAGCTCCTCTCAGGGTATATTTCCAAAACATTTCAATAAAGTCAAACCCAAAAATTAACTCTAATTGAAAAAAAAAATCCTCTTTTCTAGAACGTCAGTCGCTAATTTACATGCACAACGATTATCATGGGTATCCGACGGTGTATACAAGGGTAAAAATAAATACGATTATCTTAAATCTCGAACATGTCGAAGTGGATTTATGCAACAGAAACGGCATATTTTCTGATATTGCAAATCTGGAATTTATCTTCGAAACCTGAATTTACGTATTTGTATTCGTGTGGTCCTGGAATAAGTAAGTAGGAATTCACGTCAAGACTGAGGCGGAAAATAACATGTTGCTGAAATCAATAATTTTGTCCAGACGATTCGTTGCAGACATTATTATCAATAGGTTTGCTCATCATCTTTCCTCGTCGTAGTTCAAAGAAATATAGGTTGTTTGAGGAGGAAACTGAAGTTGTTTCAGGGTTATAGGGTACATGAAATCATTTTATAACATCTAAAGAAGCACGTCCCTTTGCACATGGAGGAAGGAGGAAATAAATATCGCGTGAGAAAAGTTGAATGTCATGATTAGCAGAGGCGGGAAAAAGGACGGAGGGAAAAGGGAAAAGGGATTATACCATAGTAACATTGAATTAGTTCTCAAAACATCACTGCCCGCATTCTTAGAAGTTAGGATATGGTTTTAGCCAATTTTGAAATATAATCTTACATGATTTTGTATTTTTAAAGTTGGTAAAAAAATCTTTTAAAAGGTAAGAAGAAAGTTAGAAAAAAATATGGATACGACCGGGCTCGAATGCAGGGATGCAGGGATGCAGTAACATTGAATGATATTCAAATTGCAATTTATTGGATTTAGCTCATTTTCCCAACATGATTATGAACACATAGGTCAGTCTGGTATTCCTTAAAAATTGCAGTCTATATGCTTGCTCTACTTTCGAGATATCTACGATTATATACTCAAATTTTCTAACCCGCCTCGAGACGCTTTACAAAACCGCGTGCGTTTCAACGCACGTGGTTTTCACCGCATTTCCTGTTGTCAAGTCCCCGTGTCTACCGGGCGGCTAAGCTTGTAACGGAGCGGTATAGATAATTCATGCGCAGCCGTATCCTCGGCCGCGCGGCGCGTTTGAAATTTCAGTGTTTTAAGATAGTAAATGACTTGCATTTGATCTGAAACTTGCAGTAGTTTGTTTTTACGGTCAGAGCGATAGAATTCTATTCATTTCGATCTCTTTTGCACTTGTTTTTGGAAGTTACTTAATCCCTTTAACTTCAAACCGCAATAGCTTATTTTCCGGGCCCCGATTTTGTTTTAAAAAATCATATAATAGTAATATAAAAGTGTGACGGACAGACGCTAGACGGACGCCTGACGGACGCAACTGAAAATTGATAATGAAACTTAATTTATTATGCACAAGAGTGTTTGTCATATAATCATTGATTAATCAAAACTATGTTCTCTAAGTTACTAGAAGAATGTTTCGAGAGGTCCTTCCACCAATGTCAAATATCATAAAGAAAATAAAGCAGAAATTTAAATGCCTAATACAGTTCAATCAATAAAGGTGTGCGATTTTCGCGTTGTTTTTTAGTGAGGTATTGAAGGATATCTTTTATTTAACTTTGATTTTAAAATAACGATCTCTAAAGGTATACCTAACTTATTAAGCATATTATTCAGTTAGTTCAGTTTTCAGTTTAGTTTATTTCATATTTCACATCAATATAATACAAAATATTCCAAAAAAAAAAAAAATACATTCATCAAAAATAAATACATCATAACATAAATTAATCAATACAGGATAATATAACAGTGAAATATGGGGAAATCTAATAAAAAGCTAGGCTTGTAAGGTATAGATTCCCTTTGTAGTGGTGATAATTCATTGAATGAAATTGGAAAAATAAGATAAAACAAACACAATAACATGAAGATCAAAAGAGACAAATAAAAGAGGGCGAGTACAAAGTTCTATTCTAGGGTCTGGAAAGGAGCTGTATAATTATTAAACAAAAACCTTTTAAATTTGCGTTTGAATATTTGTAGAGAGCAGGAAGATATTAATTCAATTGGGAGATCGTTCCACAGTTTGGGTCCAGTGACTATAATTGTATTGTGAGCAAAAGCTGTTCGAGTACGTGGAAGGTGATAAGAACGACTATGGCGTGTTGGATAAGAATGTACTGTATAATTCATGACGAACAAAGAGGATACAGGGGCGGGTAGTTCATGTTTTGTTAGTTGGAACATGAATATTCTAGTTGTATGAAAAGAGATCTTGGAATCTTAAGAAGGTCACATGCATAAAACAATGGGGTCGTAAATGGGTTAGAAAACTCGTATTTTTTATTATTCTTACAAACTCTTTTTTTGTAGTCTAGTAAAATTTGATCAATTGAGGCATTTAGAGCTATTTCCCCAAGCTAGAATTCCGTAGTTTAAATAGGGAGAATTAATGTATTGTAAAAGAGTAATGAGGACATGAGAGGAAAATATTTTTAGTTTTACCAATGACTCCTGTGTTTCTGGAAATGAGTTTGCTGATATAATTTACATGTGTTTTCCAAGTTAATTTGTTATCAATGTGTATTCCTAAAAATTTTGTTGTTTCAACTTGGACAATATTCTTATGATTTAGCAGAAAGACAGGTCCTGGTAAAACTTCTAGGTGTATGAATAAAATAAAGTTCGTTTGTTTATGTAAGTGATAGACTTATTTGCTTGAATCCAATTTAAAACGAGATGCAATTCATATTTACATTATTAAATAAGAGGTGGGGATTTCTATTAGAAAGAAAGATATTAGAGTCATCAGCGAATAAAAGAAAAGAAAGTTTATCTGAACAATTTGGAAATCATTTAAATAAATAATAAACAATAGCGGGCAGTAAGGATCCCTGAGGTACTCCGCAAGTGACTCTTTTTTTTCGGAATTCTGGCATAATTAATAACAAATTGATTGCGATTAAAAGGTAGCTCCTGAACCACTCCAAGGCCTTCCCACGAATTCCGTAGTGCGATAATTTAAAAAGAAGAACCTCATGGTCTAGGTGTCGAAGGCTCTTGGAGAAGTCCAGGAAAATACCGATGGTGTGGGAGCAGTCATCAAAGAGTTTGGCACTTTGTGATAAACATCAGAAGGGCATGGATTGTTGAATGTTTTTTCCGGAAACCAAATTGTGATTTGGACAAGATATTGTAAGGTGTTAAAGAATCGATTGTGGCGGGAGTAGACTATTTTTTTCAAGGATTTTGGAAGAATGAGGTTAAAAGAGAAATGGGACGATAATTTCCTATATCTTGCTTACTACCTTTTTTATGAATTGGAATTACTTTAGCTACTTTCAACTTATCTGGTACTATACACTTGTTAAGGAAACATTAAGTATATGGGTAAGGGGTTCAATAATTTCATTAACTGATTTTTTTTTATAAGAAAATTGAAATGCCGTCAAATCCGGAGCTTTTTTTTCGTTTCATCCTATTCACTATTGCAAGAACCTCATCTGCAGTTACTGGAGAGAAAACATAGTCTGAAGTTGTGCTTCTAAAATGTCGTACATCAACATTAGTATTTGGGATAGCATTGGGCAAGATTGGGGCCAATATTGACAAAGTAATTATGAATATTTCAGCTATGATTTAGGGTCCTGTACTTCAGAATTGTTAAATGTTATATTATGATAGAAGCTGATTTAGATTTGTTATTCAACACATTAGTTATGACCTTCCACGTACTCTTAGCATCAGATTTGTGTTTTCAAATTGGTTTGAAAAGAAATTCCTTTTTGCGATCCTAACAAAGAAGTGAGAATGTTACGATAAGTCGAATATTTTTGTTTATCATGCTCGGTTTTAGTTTTCTTGAATTTATAGTACAAACGATTTTTCTATGATGGACCGAAGGAGAGAATTTGTAATCCACGGAGACCTGGAAACTTTTTTGTATTTGTCCGAGAAGATTGTAAGGCAAGTGGCAAGTCGATTAAACAGGTTCATGAACAACTTGAATAAAACATTAAAAGCTTCGTTTGCATTGTCATTGTTATACACCTGGGACACAATCAGTCTGGATGAGAGATACTTTTAAACCTTGATATGTTGTTTCAGAAAAGATTCGGGTCAATGCGGGAGAGGAAGATACAGTCGGCATTGTAAGGGGTGAAAATACATAGACTGGGAAATGATCCGAAATGTCACTTATTATAATACCTGAGTTCGTGAATTCTAGTGAATTAGAGAAAATGTTATCTATAAGAGTTGAGGATTATTGGCTATTCGGTGGGTCTATTAATTAGGGTCAATGATTTAGCGAGCATAATAATAAAAACTTTGACAATGTAACATGAATTAACATTTTAAAGAGTCAAGGTTGAAATCTCTCCCATTATAAACAAGTTTTATTTCCAAGAGAAGGAGCAGATAAATATAATTTTCAAGAATAGTAAGAAAGTCATGTGGGTTCGATTGTGGTGGTTTGTAAATTTCTCCAATTATTATGTTTTTTTCCAGGTAAAATCAGTTGATAAAAACAGTTTTCGACACATTTGACATAGATTTAAGTCTTCTAAAACTTTGGTTTGAAATTTGTTGTGTGTAAATACCCACCACCACAGTTTTTCCTTTCTAACAATTTCCCGTAAAGGAATAATTGTTAAGCAAATGTATGGGATAAATATCGTCCACAAGCCAAGTTTCACATAACCCATTACTGCGCAATTCAAAAGACAGCTGATCAAGAAATGTTTTGAAGTAGTCAGGTTTTGTTCAGCGCTTCTTATGTTAAAATGAAGAATGAGATTCAGTATCAAGAGTGCAAGACTCCTTAACAAACTGACCTTCTGTTAATATTTAGATTCTGAAATACGTGGTGAAGGATCGTTTGGGCATGGTTTATGAAGAATGATTGTTTCTGAATTAAGATATTCACTAATTCTTTTCTCGAAATTATCTGCACTCTGAGCTTACAAATAGGATAACAATTATCTTGAGGTTCATTTAGTAAAGCATTGAAAATCACTATCATTTAAATCACACAATGGAAAAACATCATTGGAATGCATAGCAATAAGGTAAGTATTCATCGTGGTAACATAATACAAATGTTCCAGATAGGGTGAACCAGTTATTCAGATAAGGATATATTTGCATAAGAATAACATTACATGACAAGCAAGTAAAAGCAGAATTTGACCCTGCATGAGAGCTGTCTAAAAAGAATTCCAGTGTAGGATGACCACTAGATAATACATTATGTTAAAGACCCATATTGCGTTATATAACATGTATCGAAACAAAAGAATAAATCTTAAGGAAGTTAGCATGTAAATGGACATTTACTCAATGTATCGAAAACAAATTCAAAATAGAACCACACTAAAAAACATGAAAACCAAGTTACGATTCTCTCTGCCAACACCCTATACTAATGACCATACCCTTGTTCATTACACTTAAGTCAAAACAAATAAAATGCATCGAGAGCAATGGTATCATGCATGGGTAAACATGAGGGGAGGAAAAAGAGAGAAAAAAACGAATCCGTGTTATGAAAAGTTGAATTGGACTTATTTTTCTTCTTCATTTTTGAAGTCTGTTTACTCTTTCTCTCATTCGCTCCTTTGTCACTACCCATGTAACAGATTTATATATAAACAAAGGAACAAATAATTAGTGTACCCTTTGCTCACATAAAAGCTTTTTTTTTTTCTTTTCTTTTTCTCAACAGGCATATATCAAAATGGTATGCTTGAACATAGAATTAATTCAAGATTATATGGCTTAAAGGAGAGCAATACCCAACATCTCTTGCTTTTATGAAAAGTTAAGTTACTTTTCTTATTTCTTTTTTTTTTTTTCCCCCTCACTTCTTTAAGTGTGCTAGAATAAACTAGATTATAGTGTGAAATAGTATATGACTTTACAAATAAGGAACTGGGGTCTAAAAGTCAATACAATGCAATACAATATCAGACTTTGAAATAGATAATTATAGCTTTTGCTATAAATAATATTAGTGTACCCCTCGCACACATGAGGCCGTTTCTTTACACTCAACAGTCATGTATCAAAATGTATGTTTTAACATAGAATTAATTCATGATTATACAGGGTTGCAAATACAAAAAAAAAAGTCCTTTGCTTTCATGAAAAGTTATGCAGATTTTCTTTTTTCTATTTTTATTTCTCCACTTCTATAAGCGAGCTAGAATAGATTGTAGTGTGAATTAGTGTATAACTTTCCAAAATAGAACTAAGGTTTAAAAGTCATAACAATGCAATAGAATAATTATCATAGACTTTTACAAAAATATATAAAGCATTTGCAGTTAACATTTTTGCTGGGTAGAAACACAAGCCTCATTATAACAAACCATTACGATATACACGCTGAGTTACTTTCAATGAACTTTTAGAAAGCAAAAGCTGATAATCCAATTTACTCATGAGGGTAAACACAATATTGTAACATGTATATGGCACAGATAAACTTTTCTCCATATTTTGAGGTAATATAAATAAAGTTATCAATCCTCATCTCAAACGCATTTGTACAAATCAAGGTTAGAAAAGTAATTGATCTCATACTACATGTACTATTTATAAAACTTAATAACATCATAGCCAAAAACATGACTGTGGTATGCAATGCTTGATGAGGAGATTAAGTTGTATGTATGAATGTATGTATGTGTTGCATGCATGAATGTATGTATGAGTTGTATGCATAGTATGTATGTATGTGTTGTATGTAGTAGTATGTGTTTGGTATAAACTAATTAGATGTCCATTAGTTCTGGAAGACCAAAAAAAAATCAAAATATGTATTAACAAATGGATAACTCAAAGATCACACCAATCAACACCAGATCTGTATCAATTTTCATAAATTAAACAGATATTTTCTGCTTCTACTAAAAAAAAGTAGAACATAATCATGGACCACCTGATTTACAATGCTTCATTTCACATCAGTTGTTAGAATAACATTAGTTGTTAGAATACTGAGCAGAATAAAATTATTCGTGTACGTTTATTTGTAAACAAAGGTAAAAGTAAAAACATTATATAATGTGTACGGTATGTTCGTTATTAACTATGCCGAGTGAGTCAGAAAAACTAGACACCTAGAAAAATGTCAATAAAAAGAAAACCAATTTATAAACTCCAAATTATTATACATATTCCAAAAGAATAACTCTTCCCGCATCTTCTGGTACCAATTTTGTGTGTTATATATTTAGGCTTGGATGAACACGGTGCATTCTTTGCGAACATGTAAATTTCGAATTGTGCAAAAGTGGGAGTAAAATCAAAATAACAAAAACCTATACAAAAAGCAACTCAATCCTGATTAAAATAGCATAACTTTTTAACGAAAATTTATTGCGCTAAATAACTTGACAGGGGTGATGTTACACAATATATCGACTACATTTTGCGTGAAAATGAGATAGATCTGTTGTGTCAGGCATGAGTGAGCACACGTCAAAGACAAATAATCACTTTTCAAAAGTTGCCTAATTATTTGGCTCAAAACATTTTCCTTTAAAAGTTATTATATATTTTTTTCTGGATGGAGTTGCTTTTTTGTCCGCTTTTGTTGTTTCAATCTTATCCCCACTCTATGACTTGCACAATTCGAAATTGACATGTTTGCAAACAATGCGTCGTGTTGATCGAAGCGTAAAAACATACCACACAAAAATGGTACCAGAAGATGCGGGAAAAGTTACTCTTTCAGAATATGTATAATAATTTGTAGTTCATTAGTTGGTTTTCTTTTTATTGACATTTTTCTCGGTGTCTAGCTTTTTCTGACTCGCTCGGTATAGAATTACATGTAAAACAATTCAGACCTTTGAAGGCCACCTTCTTGTTTTTTCTTACCCTATTTTCCCCGAAGACTTTACAGTATTTGACTGTATGTATGACTTGGCTGACCTTTTATCCAATTCTACCCCGCTATACCACGCCTAGTGAAATAAGCATCAAAACGTTTTCCCCTCTACTTTTGCTGACCTAATTATCTGTTATAATGCCATCAAGATTATCCGATGCTGTTCCCTGTATATATGCATATATCCTGCCGTTCCGCAGTGTTCGGAATATAGGTGAACCTGTTATTGGTGCAGTGTAAGAGAATAAAGAACATAAAATATATGGAGAAAGATGGAGAGGGAGAGAAAAAGAGAAAGATAGAGGGGTAGAGAAGATGTGCTATACATTGATTTTATAGCATGTATAATGGGGAATTCACGAGGGGGGGGGGGAGGGGAGAAAAAATATATTGTGGAAAAGGATGAAATGTACAAAATTCAGGAACATTAAAAATATGAGAAACCCATAACATTAGTTGGAGGACTGATAGGCAAAAAAAAAAAAAAAAAAAAAAAATGGGATAGAGAAAGGGTGAAAGCTATAAGTGTACATTGGAGGAAATACAAAATTAATAGAGAAAGAACATTAGAAACGTCAATAAAACCATAGAAACGAGAAAAGAAAGAAATAGGCCCTCCTACTATCATAATTAGCACAAGAGAAAAAGAATAGAAAAGGAGAGGGAAAGAGAAAGAGAAAGAGAAAGAGAAAGAGAGAGAGAGAGAGAGAGAGAGAGAGAGAGAGAGAGAGAGAGAGAGAGAGAGAGAGAGAGAGAGAGAGAGATTGGAAAGCCCGTTAGCCTTAAATACTCACTTTCTATAATGGGTACTCAAAATAGCTCAACTGACGTTAGATTTTGTCCCATTTGATGGGATTAAAGTGGCGGCGAGTATTTTGACCGAATGTCATTAAGGCCGACCTAATTACTGGAATGCCAGCATTCTTTAACAAAAGATGTATTTGTCTTGTACTTCAATTTGACAACGGAACTAGTTCTTGGTAAGTATAATTAGAAGCGATTTTTGATTGGGGTTGTTTACAACTTATTACAAACAATTACCTTTTCAGAGATGCCAACAATACGGAATAATTAGAACATTATAAATTAGAACGCAAATAACGCAAATAGTTAAGACAGCTGAAATAAAATGTCGTGCTCTCAAGAGAAAGAAATCTGTTGATTTGGATGCATTTCCAAAAGCTATATATTGGGCTATATTGTTAGTTTATTGTGTCCATCCGAGGACCGGGGGGGGGGGGAAGGGTGCTGAAAACTTTCTAAAAAGTTCACAAAGGGGCCAATGGATACAAAGTTACACACTTTATTATGGGTAGGGGAGACCGGGGACAATTGTAACACGGGGCAATTGGAACAGGGGCTCCCATCCCTAGCAGAAACACGCTACAAACTTGAAATTTGTACAGAGCGTGTGCATTTCATCGCTCCACATGCTGTTTGAGTATTAGCAGATTCAACGGTTCCTGGAACTTTCTACAGCAGAAAGTAATATTTTACATTACCCATTGTTTTTCTTCTGGACAAATATGTGGATGAGCTACGGCTGTCATTTTTATATAAATTTATATAGAAATTATTTTCTTAGGCCATATTTTGCTAACGTTTCAACGATTAATACCTCAGCTAAGATAGAAAAAAATCTCTCCAAATATGGTCGCCCACCACGGGGGCAATAGTAACAATGCCGTTTAGGAAATACTTTTGCCCCGTACCTAGCCCCGGGACAATTCAGCGCGCTGTCATCGCCCGTACAGAGCACGTAAACTTCTGCAATAATTCCCATGCCATGTATATAACAAGTGGAAAATATAATGTAACTTGAGTCAAGCATTGTCATGTTTTATAATAATTAGCTTATGTGGTTAATGTTGTTTAAATCTGGGATCTGTCAAGTGCATAGCTTTGATAAAGAAAGCAAAATGTTACAATTTCATGTGTTACAATTGCCCCATAGCGTGTTACAATTGCCCCTGGTTTAGGGGCAATTGTAACACTCGACCTCGTGTTTTGAAATAATAATGGCTTCAAATAAATAGTTTTACTTAATCCAAACCTATTCGTATGTCGAGCTAAGATATCCAAATTTCGTTTTACATGGTTTTAAGCAAGTATTTAGTTTACTAAATAAAGTTGATAAGTCAAATTTGGAAAAAAGTGTTACAATTGTCCCCGGTCTCCCCTAATTTTAATTCTTGGTTAATTGTTTGTTGGATGAAAAAAAAAAAATCCCAATTCTGGTCAGTTATTCCCCAAATCAGGGAAATTCTGAGATGCCAACACTACGGAATAATTATAACAATAGAAATTAGACCGCATATAACCCAAATATTTAAAACAGCTAAAAAAATGACTTCTCACTTGAGAAAGCACGAATAATAACATACTGCTCCGTCATTCAATTTTGGGAATGCGTTCAAATCAATAGTTTGCTTTTATTTCTTGTTAACAAGATATTTGTTTCAGCTGTTTGAACTATTTGGGTTATTTGCGTTCTAATTTCTAAACAATTATTTCGTAGTGTTGCAATCTTTGGAAATTCCTGGACAAATTTTTACCAATAGTGGTGTGGACAGTAAATTAACCAGCGTTGGTTTAAAATTTGTTATTTTTTGCCCAACTTTTTTGAGGGTGTATCACATAATTTCCATAGTTAACCTATTCGAATAGAAATAAATAAATAAATAATAAAAAAAAACTTTTATGTGTGTGCTACAAATCAATCAGATGGTCATGATGACACAATTGTTAAGACACGTGTTACATACATATTCAACAAAGGAATTTACGAAGAAGGTAAAACAAAAGAGTGCTTGGAATAAATCACTGAGAGTAATGATGATACACAAGACATTAGTCTGCTTTTGGGAAAACTACATTAACCCACTTTTTGACCTTGTAAAAATGGATTTGAAAGAAGTTAGTCATGCTGGAGTACAAACGGAGGTTTCAAATATTTCTATAAATGCATCAGTCCTGAAGTGTTACTTTATTTTTGTCAAGAACAATTTTACCCAAATCATTCTGAAAGTACTCCCACCCCACACAAAAAAAAAGAAAGAAAGAAGAAAGTCAGTACCGGTATATGAACAAGAGGATGCATTCACTCTCTTTCGGTTATCACCCTGTACAAGGTACGATGTAATATTATTAGCATCTAACGGAAATTTATTTCCATATTTTATGCCTAAAAATCGTAGTCACTATACATACCGTCACCGCAATTCATTAATTCATACGAAATCCCATTTCAAGTATAGTTATCCCCTTTCAATACGTCAGTGACTAAGCTATAAGAGGTAATCAGGGAGTAAGAAAACACCACTTTGAAACCGCATGAAAACGTCATTCATGCGAGCTTCTTTCAATAAAATGGGCACTATATCCTGGAAACAAGATACCTCATGACAAAGTTTTGGTTTATTGTAATACAATGCTTTTAATCGGCATTGCATATAAAATCTAATTAATGCTTTTGAAAATGTACTTGATATCACATTTTTGGATTTATAATAAATGCGTCAAACCATGCATATGGGATAATACACCACCGCAGCGGGCATATTGTAAAAATAGCGGGAGGGCGCAGCCGAAAATGTACGTTCCATCGGTGCTTTAAAAAAAAAAGAGACAAAAAAGGGCGTAGTCCCGTTGCTGCCCTCTGGGTCTGTCACTGTTGTTTGGTAGTTACTTGATATAAGTCAATGCAGCATTTTAATAATATCAACAAAACTATTTGGCAGAACATTTTAGATAACAATAGCAAAAATAAGAAAATTTTTCCGAAATATCATGAATGAATTCAATTCTCCAATCCAATTTTGCATAACTACTTTATCTCTTCAGCATTGTTGAAGTCGAGTGGTCGAATAGGACGTGGGCGCAAAGGTCGTGTGTTCGATTCCCGTCAAGGGACTGCTTGAGCAAGCTACATCCCAAGTCGATAAGACCACTTGACTATGTGGTAAATTCAGGGTCTCTGATAGTACACTGGGGGAAGGGTAACCACAATAATGCAAGAAAAGTTAGATCACTAAGTGAGGGACCATTTAATTTCGGCTTGTTTTTAATCATACCGTTTGGGGGTGGGGGCAAGAAACAAACAGTTATCAAAAGGAATTTATTGCACTTTTGTAAATAAAAAATAATAATCTATAAAAGAAATCTTTTACAGCAAACTCCGATTTTTTTTTTTCCATGATTAGCATATTTATGTAGGAACTCTCCTGTTTTTTAAATCTTCGTTATCATCATCATTATCATCTTCTCCCCCCTCTCTCTCTCTCTCTCACTCTCTGTCTGTCTGTCTGTCTGTCTGTCTGTCTGTCTCTCTCTCTCTCTCTTGGTCGGTATGTCTGTGTTTCTGTCTTTCAATTTCTCAGTCTCGGTCTTCGGTTAAAATCCCGTCAACAGTTCAATTCACTATTTCTATTCCTTTCTCCCGTTCGTCTTGTAATTTATTGTTCCATAAGGATAATTATGCTTCACTATAAATCAATTTGAAACAAGCATTTCTTTTTGAAATTTACCGGTTTTCTTCCATACTTACACAATGTCTTCTCTATCCCTTGACCTATATTTTTTATAATTAACTAATATATTCATGGGTTTCTATCTATTTCGTACCCATGCTATCATCATTTATTTTCAAGGAGTTTGTTGATGATGTTCGGATAACTTTCCTATCACTCCTGTCAACTTACATTCAGTCTTATACCACACGTATAGCCATTTTAATCGTTTTTGACGTCATAACAGGCGATAAACAGCCTATATGATGATGGTGATGATGAACACGATTAGATGGCCATCGTCTTGAGGAGATCGTAGGCAGAAATTCGTCACTATTTCTTGACGTATAATGTGTAGGCCTACATGGCCTACACGGCCTACACGATGATGACTTCATTACAGAAGGGGGGGGGGGGGGCTTTAAAAACAGCCGTTGTTGGTATGCCAAGTTGAAAGTACGCAATAATTAGTGTGTGAGGTGTTGTAATTTTTCATCGAAATAACGATATTCTTTACTTTATCGTGTTCCCTAACCTCTTTTTTTGTTTTTTTGTTTTTTTTTGTTCTTACTTTATTTCTAAAAGAGGATGGATGTAATAATCGATTATAAGATATTTTTTTAAACGCCAGGTGCGGGATATCAAGTGGAAGATAACGTATGTAATGATTTCGTGTGATGCTATAGCACAAGAAGATGTTCTTTTACTTGTCATGACACGTGATATACATCAGTTACATAATCATGAAACAATTAAGACATTATTACTCCATTATTAATTTACGTGATGATTTCATTTACTGTGCGTCATGCCTACGCAACGTTTAGTGGCCATAAATTAAATAGTCTTTATTTTTACTCTATATCCAATTGTCAAGCGGACTGAAGATATTGATTTACACGATGGTATTACACCATGTCGTCATGCTCACAAAATGAACACTCGTAGAGCACTCGTGACAACTTTTTTTAAACGAATAAAACTATATGAAATCAATTTTTGAAAAATCAATTTTGAAGTTTTACAATAAAAACTATATAAACAAAATAAAATAAACTACAAACATGACAAGAGGACAGATATAAGCCTATGTAATTTATTTTGTTTTGAAATTACGTCAAAATTCTAATATATTCGTAAGAATAATATGAGACATCAAAACGAAATAAGGAGAAGAGGGAGTGGAAGAATGGAACAACACTGATATAAATATTGTTTTTCAATAATTTAGAGGAAAATAGGAATGCTTTATTTTCTATTTTCATTATTTTAGAATTAAAAAAAAATCACTATTCCACTTTTGTATCATTACAATGAAGTTTCAATATCATTTTCCAGCGAAATTACGACCTTGATTAAGGAGGAAGTTGAATTTTATACCACCTGCATACGTTCAGAAGATTCTGTTGCCTACGTCACCCTACAAATAGAAATTGGAATTCAAATTAGCCCTCATTTTGTATGCATAACGTAAGCGGTAAGGGCATAATGAGGACAATTTTTAGGAAAAGAAGATCTCCAACTATTCTCGATATCCCGTTGAAATACTAAAATGCTTATTAATTGTCTGTTTTGATTGCAATGTATAGGGATAAACGTTGTGAGTGGGCTAGATGACTTTACCTTTTACCTTTTTTTTTTTTTTTAATGTACAATAGTCACTTTAGTATTTGCCATCAATTCAAATTACTGGTGCCCTAATTGCAAGTCATCAGTTTTATATTCTAATGCTTCTTGTGAGATATAAATTATGTCGATGGTCAATTAATGTGTATTGCCGCATATTTTGGTCATCCATCATTAGGTTACCTAAGCTTTCCCCAGCTCCGAACCTTACGAAGAAAGATTTAAATGTTTTTCAATAAATTCCTGGAATTAAGTTTTCTGTTAAGAGTAGCCCTAAGAATGTTTATTGTATTCATTTATTTTTTGAATAATTAATTTTGTTAGATATTATATTCCTAAGTCAGTCCGGGAGCCATCTTTGCCCTTGGATTTTGCTGGACCAACTCTTAATTTAATTCTTTCTATTTTTATTTGCAATATTATTTGATATATTTGTATGTAATAATCACATGATGGCTCAATCACACGCAAATCGTGCAACGTTGTTTTTTTTTTTTTTTTTTTTTTATGAGTGAAACATTACAGGGTGAGTAAAAAAAAAAAGTCCGATCATATTGAAGTCGTCTTGTTAAAGGTATGAGTATGGGCTTCATGATATATCTTGGTAGAGCCATACTTCTAGCATCTTTTGGCACCGTTTTCATTTGGAACTTTGCGCGCATGACTGAATAACAGACAATCTTCAGTAGACAGCTAAATCTCACTAGCGCTAAGTGGCTGGGTGAAGAATAAACGAATTGAGAATTTATTCCTTATGCGGCAGTCACAACTCGCCGTACCTTCGACGTGCAACTCCCTACGATGGATTTCGTAGAAAATTCGTGCAGCGGAGGTACCTTGCAGGTACAATGCATGTACGACGTACGGGAAGTTTTTACAATACCCTTACATAGAAACGCGGGAATCGCAGAAGTTGACCCAGGACCTGTGCGTGCATTGTACATGCAGCGCAGGCTTCATTGATGGCACGTGCCCCGTAGCCTACGACGAGTTGTGACCGCCGCATTAGGTGCACGCACAAAGACACACTTCCACTCATACCCTCATTTACACATACACAATCCATATACACACTCACACACACACACACACACACACACACACACACACACACACACACACACACACACACACACGCACGCACACACATTCAACCCCACACACACACCTACACACGTACACACCCTATCTTATCCAAACCAGCACACACACAAGTACACACACACATCCTCAACAAACACACACACACATACACACATACACATACACACCACCTCACTCACACCCACAAACAGTTGTTTCGGAATAACTACGTCCCAAACATTAGTGATTGGCTCGGTAAACAAAACATCACAGCTTAATCAGAAAAGAGGAAATGTTTATGTGATTGTTTACTGTGTTTGTTGGTTTTATGCGTGATGATGAGCGTGTGTGTGAAGGAGGGAGGGTGTGTGTGTGTGTATGTGTGTTTGTTTGTTTGTATGTGGTGAGAGGGCATATGTGTGTACACACAGTCTTCCAAAAAAGATAAAAAATATATTTAATGAACCCATGCTTAAATGTTCATGCTTCAAACAAGACAACTTCAAAAAGATGGGACATTATATTTGACTCACTCTGTATAGACTTCGACTTGAATCTGAACATGGGGATTATGGAACATAAATCTGCTTGGTTTTTTTTTCTACCTCTATAGTAACTTTAATATCTCCGATATATTACAAAACTTGGTCAGGGAGGGGGGGGGCTGGTAAGTCAATTAAATGTACACTTATTTGAGAGGGTTATATTTCCCTTTATTGAGACCAAAAACAAACAAAACAACAGCCGATCATGCTAGCGTTTTTTTTTTTTTTTTTTTTTTTTTTGTTCTTTAATAAAGATTATTAGATTTATTATCTTATTTCCAATTACCCCAATATCTTACATAGTTAACACTGTATGCTAGTGTAATTTAATCTTCGGATATCTGAAAGTTCGTAGTGCCGTGAGAAGGTGCCCATTAACTTTATAATGGGAGATTTTAAGAGAGAAAATATTCAACGAGAATAAGTTTTGTATTTTCCTGAAATCGTACTTCGTCTTCTAATCATCCTCTACCCCCAATTATTGCACTTAAACGTTAAAACCACTGATACCGATTTCACATTGAGAACAGCTGTAAACAGGGGCCGCGGAGCCGGGGGGGGGGGGCTGGGGGCTTAAGCCCCCCCCCCCCCACATTTGTCAGCAAACGTGTACAAAAACGCAAAAATGACCATACATTTGTGATTTTTAGCCTATTCAGCCCCCACTTGTGGCTCAGCCCCTCCACTTTCAAAAACGCTCCGCAGCCCCTGGTAAATAACGTAAAACATCATATAGATCGACAGCAATAGAGATAATCCTCTTTTCATAATACATTTGATGACGAACTTGCATGAGGCAACTAACTAACCAGCTGCTCTTGAAAAAGACACCGCGAAACGACTTCGGAAAGGAAATCCATACAGAGAAATAAAGCTGTATGATGCGGTACCGGGTCACAAGGAGTCGTAAGTGCAGCCTGTAAATTTTTACGACGGATTTCGTAGAAAAAATTATATGTCACACGTATTCATTATTAGCTAGGCATGTTTAAGGTACGACACGCAGGAGGTTTTTTACCATACTTTTCCTACAGCAACGTAGGAATAGCAAAAATTGGCCCAAGACGGCTATATGCAACCTGCACGTACCCAAACCCCAGACAAGGTGTCCGGATACGTTTTAAACTTTTTTGTTGTACAGCACTCTGCTTATGACCTAAAAGACCAATTTGACATTGACCATGTTGACGTATTAATTAACACAACACAAGTCATGCACCTGGGCTGTTTTTTTACCACGTTGATAGTAAAGCAAATAAGTTACGAATGACTTAACGAACGACTGGTGATCAGATCTTGCGCTAAATTATAGATTAGTATAGGGGGGTTGTTTTACGATCAGGATACTCCATTTTGTCTCACTGGACCCCCCCCCCCAAAAAAAAAAAAAAAAAAAAAAATCCCTGAATTTTTCGTGTATGTGTTCTAGACAAGTAAAATGATATAGCTTTTAAATTTGGAGGCATGAGGTCACCAACTTATTTTTCTATAGGGATCAAATTTTTTATTACACCTAAAGTCAATTGCTTCATTTTTCGGAGAAACAACATTGTAACGTGAATAAGTGGATGTGGGTGAAGTAAACATTATAAATTTGTTGCATATAATAAGTGTTCTTACAGACAAAAACATTGTTCATCAAGTGATCTATAACTATGCGTAAAACCACCGAATTCGGAGAGGACATTTTTCGACAGAATTGGCACCCCATTTCTAATTAACTGTAGCTTCCGGGGTTTTCAGTTTTTAAACAATCACAATTCTGATTGGAAAAACAGGCCTAATGATTGCTAACAACCAAGATGCGCAGGCTCAAAATCAGAAAAAATAAAATGAGACAGTAATTTTGCCCTAAAATGCCATATAATGGTCAATTTTTAGATGTAAATGTGAATTTCAATAATTTATTTTTCTCTTGTAGGTTTCTTTAACAGTGCCCAATAGCTTGCCATCGTAGATTTGATATTACAGTATCTCTATTTCTTTTTATGGTGCACAGAAGGCCATTTTTTGACGGTGTACCCCGATCGTAAAACAACCCATAGCACCTAAGAACGTGTCCCATCCGTTCGTAAAGTCGTTCATAACTTTAAAGGGGAAGTTCACCCTGGGTTTTAATTGGTTTTAGAAAATGCAGAAAAATAAAAGAAAAATATGAGTGAAGGTTTGGAGAAAATCGACCAAAAAATAATGAAGTTATGAATATTCAAAGTTTTGATTCTGTGACGTCACGTGTTAACAGTTCTCCTATGTGATATGTAGTGTAAATTCCATAAAGTGTCATTTTTTCCCAAAACAAAATTAATTATGTAATCTGTGCGGTCGATATATCATCAAATATATGTTCATATACATGCCTCTATCAAGTTGACCCATTCCTTCATCAAGAACCATGAAAAAAGACAGATTTATGGAATTTACATACACAACACATGGGAGAGCTGCTCGCACGTGACCTCACAGAATCAAAATTTTACATATTCATAACTTCGCTATTTTTTGGTCGATTTTCTTCAAACTTTCACGAATATTTTTATTTTATTTTTCTGCATTTTTTAAAACCAATAAGATTTTAGGGTGAACTTCCTCTTTAGTTTAAGGACGACTTCGTGAAACATCAACCTGTTTTTAACTTCCGATGCTCACAAAAGGATGGGGTGTTAAACAAAACACAGAAACACACACACATGCATACACACACCAAGTATAATTACAAATCAAACAGAAGAATAGGAGAAAGGACTCGAGAAGAAGAAGACACACACGGAAAGGAAGAGAAAAGGGAAAGGAGTAGATCAAAATGTGACCAAATATTTCTCGAAATTTTCATTATACATGGCCAAGAGAACAATATATCTTATAGATAAATTCATTTTGAATGGTATTTCATACTTAACCCAAGTGGGCATATTCAAGCCTAAGGCTGTTCTTAGACATAATATAAAACATTGAGAAAAGGAAATAAAAGAAAATACGAAACTTCCGTGATATTTGATAAGATCCGTACAAAGTTTAACTTTTCTGATATTTATCCCTCCTCAGGATATGTAAAATATAGAACTATACCCTGCCAGTGCTTCGGAAGTCATTTGTACTCGTAACAAGATATACAATATTGTATTTGTAGGAAATTTATAACTTCCCAATAATATCATTTCAATCTGAACAATGGAAGATCTAAAAACATCCCTTTGGACTTATAAATTATAATAGTTCTAAGAGCGAGTACAAACACTGATGACGTTAGACCCACTTGTAGTAATTTGCTTTTAATATAAACCGATCACATTTTCCACAATATCCAATAGCTTACAGTCAGCCCTATATAATGAACCATTTTCATTGAAGGACTTTTTCCAATGCCAATATTTCCATCCCGATATAGAAATCATCAGACACTTACAATAAACGTCCAGGCCATCATTTGGAAAATGCTATTCATTCACTACTTCTCTTACGCACGCCATCAGCCACGGCGAATGCGGGAGATATGATCTCGAGCTAGAGGGGTATTATGAAATCTCTTTAATATCCAGTGTATACTTGAATAGTAAACGTGTACATGGTGTATCTAGCTGGCAGGTTGCATAGTAACGTACCTGGACAAAGATGTTTTATGATGTTTGACGTAGTTAGATGCAGTGTGTAGCTGTATATGCTATTTTCGTGTTGCCGACATATAATAGAAAACTGTCAAAATATTTGTCCTCTTACCCCCATCGGAAATCCGATGTTGATGATTCCGTTGTCGATTAGGAAACACTTCAATAATGTTTACATCCAAGCTATTAATCATCAGAATAATATGGAATAATATGGTTTGGGGACCATTAGAGTGTCACAATATATCCCATAGCTACCCACATCATTGCAATATGTGTGTAGACCTAAATTTAGGTATTAACCTACTTTGGCGCGATAATCAAACATTTAAACGAACTGTAATTACTATCAATAAACACTGATTTGTCAAAAATAATATAGTTACATTTTCTTACGATTTTATTCGAAATTAAAATATTTCGACGTATTGATAATACAAAAATTCATGTCCCCAGAATAGTATAGTGTAGGGGAGACCGGGTATGGACGTTACAAAATTCACATTTTGGGCCAGATAATTCTAATGAACTGATGAAAGAACTCACGCACTCCATATTGGGTCTGTAGTTAGCCTATTATGTTGGCTAAAACCTGAGGCATATAAAACTTGAAAACATGTAAACACTAATTAACTACAGCTTAATTAGTGAAGACATTTTTTTTGTAACAACCTACCCCATATACGGGGTAGGTTGTTACACCATACGGGGTCAATTGTTACAATATGTAAACATACGGGGTAAGTTGACAATGTGTAAATCTCTTATACCATACTTTAATTTCAACTTTCCAGTTTCTTGACATCGTTAACAGTAGATCAAGTAGAGCTCTAGAATATACAAAAGTAATAATAGAAAAATAAAAATATTAATACCTGAAAATGAGACAAAATGTAATTTTACATATGTAATGTAATTGGGGTAAGTTGTTACATCAACATGGGGTAGGTTGTTGTAACAACCTACCCCATGGGTGATTTTACACACAGAAATCAACTGTAGCACAGTCATTAGGCAGAATTACAGGGCATGGCTAGGGGGTATATTAGTGACATACATGTACTATATTTACAATACCAGACTATCATCATGTGCCTTCAGTTGTAAGAGCTATTACAAATTTCAATTTTTGTCAAAAATTTACTTTGAACTGTAAAAAATGTTTTTTGTTGATTTACTTTTTAATAAAACAACGGAGAAACCTCACGACCGGCAGTTCATCACAGCTATGTGTAGGCTGTATATAGATGCCAGTTAGCACATCCTCTCTTGTTCCATCTTAGCACACTGAGAACTGTAACAACTGACCCGTGTAACTTCCATACCCGGTCTCCCCTATATTGTTTCTCTTTAGCCAGAAAGACCTCAAGGTGTAGAATGCGAGTGGAATGTGTTAAAGTGCCCATTTAAGATATAAATTTTCCATAACAAAGTAAAATAAAGTGCTTCGTTAAGTCATTTGTGCTAAGAACACCAAAATCACTACGATCACCACTACCATGCCCTTCATTATCATCATCACCTATATACATCATTATCAACATCATCACATTCATCATAACCTTTATCACCACTGTCATACATCATCATCATCATAATCATCAACATCCCCAACACTGTCAACATCACCTTCATCATCACCATCATCACCACCACCACCATCATCACCACTACCAACACCACCACCACCACCACCATTATCATCACCACCACCACCAACACCATCGTCATCATAACCACAACCACCATTATCACCAACATCACCACCACCATCCCCAACACCACCACTACCACCATCTCTATCATCACTATCCTCATCGTCTTCTTCGTCACCTTTTCTTATTATCATTATCGTTTCATTAAAAAAAACGTAATATGATTATTTGACTTTTATAGTCATCATCATTTTTACGATATTATTTAATATCATTTGTATATCACCTTCTTATTTTTTACCTCCTACTCCGCCTCTTTATCCGGCTCCCCCTCCCCAAGGCATTCCAATCTGTGATTCAGCAAGAAAATAAGTTCCCTTAGATGATGTATTTCTCAAAATAGGCCTATTCATGTTATAGTAAGCATTCCGTGGCTAAATAATCACGAGAGTAAATAAATATATTTCTCCACTACATTTCATACTTGCGAATTATAGCCAAATTAAATGATTTGTCTCGAGCATGCCCACTCTCCCTTTCCCACACTTCTTCTTTCCTTTCAAACCTATTGATTTTCTGTTTGCTGTACATCTAATGATTCATGAATAGATATTTGTATGTACAGAACGTTCCCTTCTCTGCCCACCAGTCGGTCTTTGACAAAAATCTCCTTGATAACTGACGTAGGTAGATGTTGTGAGCAGCTGTATATGAATTATGCTATTTCATGTTTTTTCCACCCTACGAAGAAAATATCTGTCAACATGTTTTGTACTCTAGCCCCTTTCGGAAATCCGTTGTTGGTGATTATATCGTAGATAAGACAGCATTTAAAAACAATATTTGTTTAGTCATGAGAATAATAACGAATAAAGAGGTGTCTGGGAATTATCTTTGTGGGACATTCCTCAACGCTCACCAGCCAGAAAAGCTTAATTGGAGTATAACATGCGCCTTAGAAATTTGACGGTACAAAAAAATACTATGATTCAGAATCATAATAATTAATACGTATTATGATAATATAATAATCGTTCCATATAAACATTTTTCCAATAATATCATCCTGAAAACATATAAACCTCAATGTCATGCCATCTATCACTCTTCTTGGATAAAAAGTCGTTCGTTTCTGGCTATTCTAATTGGATGTCCGACTGGAATGCTTCTCAGGGAGTGGATAATGTGCACACATTGTATGCGGGCAAGCTTGAATCAGATGACCCGGGTAATGATATTATATCTCAAAAGTGTTTATCGTTGTAGTCTTAGTATTAGCTAAATAAATACAGAATATTACTATTATTACATCACTTTACGCGATTAATATCACAATCAATATTTGTAACCTTGACCAAAGTTGTTTACCTTCATACCAAACCCCTTCATCTGAATCATGGACATAAATGAGAACAAAGTATGTTCAAATATATCTTATTGGAATTATGAATGATTTATCGTGTCTACGTTGTGATGGATTAAATTGCACCTGTGAAAATGACCGTCTGGATGGCTGTAATTTTCAAACTATTTATTATTCGTATATTATGCCTTAGCATATTCACGTAATTTGTGGGAAAATGATAGCGAAAATTTTGTTTGAATACATGCACACTTGAGTAAAGAGTCAACACTTCTACGGTAGAAGAAGTACAATTTACTTTGTTTATACACGTTGCATTAGGTGGGGTATTTATCATACTTATCTAAATCATACTTTATAAACATGCCCACTCTCCTTTTCCCCATTTCTTATTTTTTCTCAATTCTATTGATGTTCTGTTTGCTTTACGCCCCTGTACATCTAATGTAATCATTGTCTTTATTCCTGTACTGTCCACGATTTTTCATATCACGTGTTTTTATTCATCATAGCTTTTAATCATCTCTTTTCTCAACTCCTCCACGTTTCAAACGTCTCATGAATGCATTTTCCTTGACATGCATTTCACCAAACTCTCCTTTTATATGCTTCTTCGTCTTTTTATTCTGTTCATTCGAGGCATATTGATATGAGTATATACGCCTCTTCAATCTCATGTCTTATTAGAAGTCTTTCTTCATCTGGGTAATCCATCTTAACCCTCGTTCAGACACTAACAATTCATCTTATAATTTCTTACCACTGCTATACCGAAACCCTGGAAACGGTACTGCTACAGGATTAGGCAGTGCAAGTGGTGAGGACACGACGTGCAACAAAACTGACGATTAAGGAAAATTATTATAAAACTATTCCAAGACTTGATTTTTTTTTAATGTAGAGATGTTCAGTGCAACTAAATCATTGTTTGAAATTCAGACAAAATGGAGCTCAACTATGCCTTATGGCGTAGTCACATGTACGACGCATGGCCAACGCGCAATATGCACTGCGTTATTCATTCGTCGAGCGCGCTTAGCCAACGATGTGCATTCGTTGCGTATTATGATGTGTTGTCTATGTATACGCTCTGTGCGCGCGTTGTCGGCAATTTCACAAATTTATATGCGCTAGTCTTGCGTTGTGTACATGTGACTGCCACATTACTGGTTTCGTTAAAGTGTTAGAGTTATTGGTCTACTATACAGTATCTGTTGTACGTTTATACTAGAATTCTTTATACGGCTTGTCTTTAACATGTTTAAAGAGTTTATGATAATTTTCTCATGTCTGAATAGATGTAGGTATAGAAGAAGCCCCTTCAGGGACCGTTGTCTGACCTTACAGTAGCTACATATTCAAGTCTGTTACCAAGCATCGCTTCATGAATATCTTATTTCACCAGGGATGCCTTTGAAGGAAAACTTGTATTCAGGTACAGAGAGCCTATAGAAATGCCTCAGTCACACCACCTATTCCAGATCGACTCTTAACCGGCTGCTCGTTATTCCGAAAGATCGCCATTCCAACGATTCGTTTGTACGAGAATTATGTCTATGAATAATGGGATTTCATCGGGATTCAGGCCCAAGAACTCCTGATTACTATATAGGTGCTCTACCGAAGGAGCTATGGAAAGCCCTTATGGTGATATCCGTTCATTAAGCTTTCAATGATGATCAGAAGCTATAGAACCTGGTATAAACCTGCAGGATAGAACTTAACTCTGGGACGGACACGACATAATGGACTGCATAGCTGAGTCGGTAGAGCATCTGTCTAGGAATCAGGAGCCATTTTCTTTGCTCATTGTTCAAATCATATTAGTCTGGCCATTCTCACTCTTTGATCAAGGATATATAAACTCCGAATACACACATTTCCAATACTAGGAGGTTCATAAATGCGACCATGAAATAGGGTCGGTTCAGTTCAGTTTATTCTTTCTCAATTTATAAGAATCTGAAGTAGCAATAATATGTTATGTGAAACTTTGAAATGTTTACATCTGTAATTAAAAAAAAATAACTACATAGAGCTCAATAAACTTATGAGTCGATAATCTAAAGACCCAATTCTTGGAAAATGAAATCGGGTTCGTTAATCCGAAACTGAAAATACCTGCATATCACATTATGTTCGTTGATTTGAAATAGAATAAACATACTTGTTGCAAAACTTTAAAGATTCGTTGTTCCAAAGATTCTTTTCTTTCCGAGAATGAAATGGGGATCAACTTTCCGATAGTATGATTCTTCGTATTGTCTTATTTTCGGATTGAAGAAACATATTTTATTCTGAGACTAACGACCTTTTCGGATTAATGAACCTGATTCTATTTTTGAAGAATGGAATCTAGGATTCAATATTCAATTTCTATTTAGAAACATAACAATATAATCATTCAATATAAATACATTCAAATATACACAAAAAAAATGAGAACTTGCATATATGAGTGATCACACTCAAATATCCAAGTATTTTTGACAATATAGTGACACACAATCCATGAGTGCTTTCACTCAATAAAGCTACTTTGAAAACGCACCTAATCGAGTATTTTAATTTGACAATTAGTGACACACCAAAATGAGTTTTTTATTAACTCATTTTATTGAGTAACATAACTAATTGTTTGAGTACATTGCACAAACTAATCTAGTGAGTAACGCTTTTACATACTCAGAGAGTCACAGTAAGTAAAGGTTGCACAAACTCATCAACTTGCTTGTGATGAGTTTGTGCAACCTTTACTTACTGACTCTCTGAGTATGTAAAGCGTTACTCACTAGGTGAGTCCTATTCCTTTTTGTTTGTTGTTTGCCTGTTTTACAATGATATTTGGAATGTTTCGATGATATACACATCAGTGCATCAATTCACTCAAACCAATACACTGCATTACTCACTTCAGTGCATCAATTCACACAAACCAATACATTGCATTACTCACATCAATGCATCAAATTACTCAAACTGTGTACATGACTGACAAAGTAATGGGAATTAATTCATGCATGGTAATCTAGCTGTTAGTGTTATCAGACGATGTATATCATCGGAACATTCCAAATATCATTATAAAACAGGCAACAAACAAAAAGGAATAGGACTCACCCAAAACAATAAGAGCATGCAGGCTCTCCGCTCTCGGATCCGTTCCGGTCACAGAATGTAACTCTATGTTCCGCTATACATGTACGTACGTACGCGTGTAGAACATACCTCTGTGTGCAGTCTTGATTGACCGACTCGTGATCCGAGTAGGCGTACCGGGCGCAACATGTAAAAGTACCGCATACCAGTAAAATTACTCTCAAAGACTTTCACGAGACTTGAGACGTACGAAGACGTGCGTTAGTTTACTCATCTAGTGATTACAGGCCTATATAGAATTTCTCAGCAATTCTCACTTTACTCGATTGTTAGTGTTTTCACCCGATCATCCACCAAGCCGTACAAGTTGAAGAGAAACTCCACTTGCACAATTTTTTACGTAATTGAACATGTAAAGTTACTAAGAGATACTCAAGAAAAAATTTTTGTTTTTATATTATACTCAATATATTTTTTTTCTTGAGTACTCCCTTAGTAACTTTACATGTTCTGGAAGAGGGTGTGTGTACTTTTAACAGAAACACAGATTCTGAAGTAAAATACGTGATATACGAATAAAAGCACTCGCCTCCAAGAGTAGCAAACGGGTTTTACTCATGGAAACTAGTTCTTGTTTTTTGTGTGTAATATAAGCAAAGTTGTTCAGTACGAAATAAAACACAAATTGAACAATACGAAAGATTATGAGATAGCAAGAACTGAACATTAAACAAAAGTGACGTTTGTTGAATAAATTTGAACGGACGGACTTGTGAAAATGCAATGCCCCCTGTGACTTACTTTTGGTTACTTTTGAGTAGGATTACATAATTATGCTCAAAAGCAAACAGAAAGACTATACTAGAAACGGAATAATTAACGAAAGGATAAACAAACCTTCGACTTTCGGAATATCAGACTCTTTGTGAGATAACAAACATTCCACACAAAAAATGAGAACTTGCATATATTAGTGATCACACTCAAATATCCAAGTATTTTTGACATTATAGTGACACACATCCATGAGTGCTTTCACTCAATAAAGCTACTTTGAAAACGCACCTAATCGAGTATTTTTAATTTCACACTATAGTGACACACCAAAATGAGTTTATATAATTAACTCATTTTATTGAGTAACATAACTAATTGTTTTGAGTACATTGCACAAACTAATCTCGTGAGTAACGCTTTACATACTCAGAGAGTCAGTACGTAAAGGTTGCACAAACTCATCAACTTGCTTGTGATGAGTTTGTGCAACCTTTACTTACTGACTCTCTGAGTATGTAAAGCGTTACTCACTAGGTGAGTCCTATTCCTTTTTGTTTGTCTGTTTTTATAATGATATTTGGAATGTTCCGATGATATACACATCAGTGCATCAATTCACTCAAACCAATAGACTGCATTACTCACTTCAGTGCATCAATTCACACAAACCAATACATTGCATTACTACTCACATCAATGCATCAAATTACTCAAACTGTGTACATGACTGACAAAGTAATGGGAAATCCATGCATGGTAATCTAGCTGTTGGTGTTATCAGACGATGTATATCATCGGAACATTTCAAATATCATT
Organism: Paracentrotus lividus; assembly: GCA_940671915.1. Taxonomy (NCBI): domain Eukaryota; kingdom Metazoa; phylum Echinodermata; class Echinoidea; order Camarodonta; family Echinidae; genus Paracentrotus; species Paracentrotus lividus. Next base: position 16,152,235 of record CALNVZ010003433.1, on the reverse strand, counting down.
ATAAAAACAGGCAAACAAACAAACAAAAAGAAATAAGACTCACCCAAAGACAATAAGAGCATGCAGGCTCTCCGCTCTCCGTTCCGCTATACATGTACGTACGTACGTGTAGAACATACCTCGTGTGCAGTCTCGATGTGTCCGTACTCGTGATCCGAGTAGGCGTACCGGGCGCAATATGTAAAAGTACCGCATAGCCAGTAAAATTACTCTCAAAGACTTTCACGAGACTTGAGACGTACGAAGACGTGTCGTAGTTTACTCATCTAGTGAATTACAGGCTATATAGAATTTCTCAGCAATTCTCACTTTACTCGATTGTTAGTGTTTTCACCCGATCATCCACCAAGCCGTACCAAGTTGAAGAGAAACTCACTTGCACAATTGTTTTACGTAATTGAACATGTAAAGTTACTAAGGGATACTCGAGAAAAAAAAATTATTGAGTATATATACTCAATAATATTTTTTCTTGAGTATCCCTTAGTCATGTTAGTAACTTTACATGTTCTGGAAGAGCGGGTGTGTACTTTTAACAGAAACACAGATTCTGAAGTAAAAATACGTGATATACGAATAAAAGCACTCGCCTCCAAGAGTAGCAAACGGGTTTTACTCATGGAAACTAGTTCTTATTTTTTGTGTGTGACTATCAAATATTAGAATAGCAAACAGTCGGAATAACGAATCCTCGATTAAACATAATCTCCGGAATAATAAGCAGCAGCCAATACGATCTTATTGTTTGTCTGCAAAAATTTCTCCTTAAAAATATAAAAGTTCTTGCCGTATGCCAGGGCTTCAAGAACAATTGTAATCTTACTGCACAAATTACAGAAAAATGGTATATTGGGTAGGAAATTTTACGAATTTCCTGTAATAAAAGACCTTTTTCCTTTTTTAAAACAGACCTGTTCTGTTAAATTGCAGAGGATTTCCCGTTATAAATATATGCTGAATGATTCTGTTATAAATATACAGACCTGTATTTTTTCTTCTCCTCAAAAAAAAAAAAAAAAAGTTCCTGCAGCAGAGCTTCCAGAACATTTGTAATCTTACTGCATAACTGTTAACATTATTTACAGTAAAATTGCAGTAAAATCACAAAAAATTGGTATATGGGGAATGAATATTTACAAATTTCTTGTAATCAAACACTTTTTTCGTTTTTTAAAACAGATCTATTCTGTTAAATTGCAGAAAATTTCCAGTTATAAAAATATACAGAATGATACTGTACTTTTTTTTCTGTAAATTTTTTTTTTTCAGTGTAGATACAGTCTCTCCGATGTGACTGGTATTAAAACTCCTTGTATACACCAATCATTCTGTTGCTGAGATCAAGCGGTTAATGTAAAACTGGGGCAATCTGCGAGGGTGTTCATCTCTCTTTACTACAATCTGTAAAGAAAAGAAGTGAGAAAAAAAAATCATCTGCCAATAAATAATTTGAAACACAAACGATACAGATGTATATGGACCGCTTACCTCAAAAGACGCTAAATACATTTTTGATGAAAAATTGACTTGATATTAGATCATTGTTCAGGTTGGAATATATGCTTTCTATTCTGAACAAAAGTATTAATCTAATTTTGAGAGTATTCAGTTATAGCAAAATGTATCTTTTAATGTCTCTTTTTGATCGGCTCCTGCCCTGAGTTTTAAAACAAACTTTTATTTCTTGGAATTTAGCGCCTTTTGGTTGCAATCTTCTCATATACCCGCAGATTATTGATGAATTTCTCCAATTGTATCGGAGTATATAGTGTAAAACGCGTATGGTGCACGCATAAATGGCCGCAAGAATATTTCATAAATTACATCTCAACTTGATGTTGTTACTTTGCTTTACCTTTACCGCTGTAATAATAATATAAGATAATTAATTTTAGTACAAGAATTATGTTTAACTGTCATGCATAATAGTCATGCATAAAAGTAGCAGAAATATTTGTTTATATCCATACTTAATCAATTAAATATAGCACTATATTTTTTTAAGGTGCTTGAAAAATCCAAGGGAATATCAATGCATTGTAGTTGTTTTATGCAAATATTGTATTCGACACTAAGCAGAATTTTGTACATAAGGTTACATAAATCAATATCAATTCGATATGGTTCAAGTTCAATTATATATTATTAATTGAGGTTGCACTGAATTAAATCAAATTGAGATTAATTTATTGTATCCACACAATCTCTCTCACACACAAAAAATGAGAACTTGCATATATGAGTGATCAAACTCAAATATCCAAGTATTTTTTACTATATAGTGACACACATCCATGAGTGCTTTCACTCAATAAAGCTACTTTGAAAACGTACCTAATCGAGTATATTTGATTTGACAATATAGTGACACACCAAAATGAGTTTATTTAATTAACTCATTTTATTGAGTAACATAACTAATTGTTTGATGTTACATTGCACAAACTAATCTAGTGAGTAACGCTTCACATACTCAGAGAGTCAGTAAGTAAAGGTTGCACAAATTCATCAACTTGCTTGTGATGAGTTTGTGCAACCTTTACTTACTGACTCTCTGAGTATGTAAAGCGTTACTCACTAGGTGAGTCATATTCCTTTTGTTTGTTTGTTTGCCTGTTTTTATAATGATATTTGGAATGTTCCGATGATATACACATCAGTGCATCAATTCACTCAAACCAATACACTGCATTACTCACTTCAGAGCATCAATTCACACAAACCAATACATTGCATTACTCACATCAATGCATCAAACTCAAACTGTGTACATGACTGACAAAGTAATGGGAAATACATGCATGGAATCTAGCTGTTAGTGTTATCAGACGATGTATATCATCGGAACATTCCAAATATCATTATAAAAACAGGCAAACAAAAAGGAATAGGACTCACCCAAAGACAAGAGCATGCACGCTCTCCGCTCTCCGTTCCGCTGTTTAGTGCGTATTTAACTCTGTGTTTCCGCTATACATGTACGTACGTACGGCGTAGAACATACCTCGTGCAGCAGTCTCGATGATGTCCGTACTCGTGATCCGAGTAGGCGTACCGGGCGCAACATGTAAAAGTATCGCATAGCCAGTAAAATTACTCTCAAAGACTTTCACGAGACTTGAGACGTACGAAGACGTTCTTAGTTTACTCATCTAGTGAATTACAGGCTATATAGAATTTCTCAGCAATTCTCACTTTACTCGATTGTTAGTGTTTTCACCCGATCATCCACCAAGCCGTACCAAGTTGAAGAGAAACTCACTTGCCACAATTGTTTTACGTAATTGAACATGTAAAGTTACTAAGAGATACTCAGAAAAAAAAATTATTGTGTATATATACTCAATAATTTTTTTTTCTTGCAGTACCCCTTATTAAATTTACATGTTCTGGAAGAGCGGGTGTGTACTTTTAACAGAAACACAGATTCTGAAGTAAAAATACGTGATATATATACGAATAAAAGCACTCGCCTCAAAGAGTAGCAAACGGGTTTTACTCATGGAAACTAGTTCTCATTTTTTGTGTGCAGCATGTAGCTTGAAAAGATTACTTTTTCAGCATTAAATTTAAAATTCATGGAAACTGGCACTGCAAATATATCGCACAAACTTTAGCACGATTGATATCAAGATAAACATAGGTTCCAAATGCATGACTAGGAGGTTGCTTTTTTCATATAGTTTATTTTATCTGATATTAGATTGAACTATAGCAAATATAATAGGCAATAACCACATGCCTTGGATCTCACATGGCGTGCAGACTTTCATTTGCCTCCTTTTCTCAAAATCCTTATCTCTTTTCATCTCTCTCTTTCTCTCTCTCTCTCTCTCTCTCTCTCTCTCTCTCTCTCTCTCTCTTTCTCTCTTTCTCTTTTTCTCTTTCTCTACCCCTCTCTCTATTTTCCCTTCCCTCCAGTTGTCTCCCTTCCCCGTCTCTTTCTCTTCTTCTTTCTCTCGCAGTTAGATAGCGTGAGAACTCATTCTTTCTACCGTTCTCCCTTTCTCTCTATGTCTCTCTCTCTGTCTCTCTATTTCTCTTTTTCTCGCAATCAGATAGCTTAATATTCTCATTACAGCACTTGTCGATGTTACCCTCCCACGTTTTTTAATACAAACGAATTGCAGGGAAAATCGTGATGCCAAACCTTAACCTAGTTAGAGATTATTGAAATATTGCATGCTCCTTAAGCATGCACTTAACATGCTGAACTAGACATCAAGACATAAATAATAAATATTTCCCGAGTAAATGTTTGTTTCAAAGAGGACGTGGGCCGAGTTGGAAAATACCGGCACGAGGGATATATAGTTTATCATTTTTTAGTATATAGTCCAGTAATGTTGAATTAAGAGGACATGCAATATCTATAGAACCCTATTCTATATGCACAATATTAAATAGCCCCATACACTTAAGCCCTCACCCCCATCCATTTTTTTTCTTAAAGATTCAGTTATAGTTATGGTGCAAGTAAAGACACTTCCATATCCAGAGATGACATAGCTTCTGTCTTTAGTTCATTCTTTAGTTCATGCCATTGGGAGCCATACAAACATAAAATGTAAATCCATTTTCAGCTAACATTTCCAAATATATCAAGATAATCACTTGTATGTTCGGATCTATTTAGATCCGCCAAAGAAATCATCGAAGTCATGGAATTTACCCAATTGATAACTATTTTTAGTTTTTGACCAAATATGTCAGGTTAGAGATGATAATGATAATACGATTCCTTTACGGCGCTTATCACTACCGGGGCGTCTCTATGCGCACATAAAATATGGAACGGGAAAAAGGGGTAAAAAAGACAGGAACATTGGCCAAACTATGATTCACAAGAAAATTTCAATTGATTAAATGTGAGCATGAATTTTACATTGTTTTAATGTCTGCCAAAATAATGAAAATTTTAAAAAATAATAAAAAAACAGGTTTCTGTGAAGATTTTTTTTTCTTCAAATATATACCGATATACACATAGGCCTATTAGCATGATTAGAGCACCGTACCCGGTGTTTATTCGTATACATCTGGTAGTTGGATATTCCTAATATCCACCCCTTTTAAACTATAAATGAACTATTTTCAAACTTGTTAGTGTCATATAATATTTGAGTCTATGACCATCAAAATCATATTAGACTTTCCTCAAAATTCATATTATCCCTCCTTTTTTCGCAGCCATTTTAAAATGTAAAGTTTTTGTGGGAGGGTTGCACGATATAGCATTGAATTTAGCAATATCTGGGGGTGTTGCCTGGAGCCATATAAAAGTGTTATAATCCTATATACATGATCTTGAGTAAAGTATGAAACCTAATTGATCAATCTGACATAATATCTATTTCGGAGTTGATGACCTGATATGCAAGATTAACATTTTTAACGTGTGACATCAATTACTTAAAGGGGAATTATCCCCTCAGAGAAATTTAGCTTCAGTGAATGAAGACAAACCCCCAAAACATATTGGGAAAGTTTCAGAAAAATCAGGCAATGAATAAGAGAGATATGAATTTTGAGATTTTCAGATCACTTATGATATGGAGATCCTCCAATTGGCAACGCGACCATGATGTGTGATGTAATGCAGGGAGATCTTTCCCATATCTATTGTACATGCACATTGTACTAAAAATCCTCTTTTTTCTTGATTCTAAAGGGAGAATAAAGAATCTTTTTATGGGATTACTTGTACATATATGAAAGTCATAAAATATCATGAAAAGAAAAGCTGTTCTATCATTAGAATGAAAATAAAGAGACATTTTGAATAGTTTTTGTGCACACCATTTGGGGAGTTCTCCCTTTGTGACATCACAAATGGTGACCGCGTTGCCAATGGGAGATTTCCTATGTCATTAGAGATCTCAATATTCAAATACTCATAACTTTCTTATCATTTATCCGATTTTCACCAAATCTTCACTAATGTGCTTATTTGATTTTTCTGCATCCACAGTAAGCCAACTATCTACAAAGGGATAATTCTCCTTTAATAAACTGTATTATACTATATCATCTTGCCAATTTGAATTTCCCAAAATTAAAAGTCGACATTGCGAACCAAAATCATTTTACCAAGTTGACTCCTGAAAATTATAAGTAGACATGATAATAAAAACTATCTTACCATCACTACTTAACAAAAATACATGTCCGAATATTTGATTTTCGCTATGAACATGATGAATACATATCTTTTTTGTTTTGTTAAGAAATGAGAACATACAAACTACCTTATTTTGCATAAATGCGATTCAACCTCATAAGAAATGATTTAAATGAGAAAGGGGAAAAATTGAAATTGAAATTGAACAAATAAATAACAACAAATTAGGCTCCTTTATTTTCCCCAACAGTATGTAATCATGATATTAATCCGAATTATTTTCGGACGGGTCAATAAAAATATCAGCTTTTAACGATACCCATTGAATAAATTTTGTGGTGGAATTGTTTCGAAAAAAGGATAACCTTGGAGGTAAAATGATCACACTAACGAAAGTAGGAGAAACCTTTGGAGTAAAATCTATCGCCGTTGACTTCATACAGCAATCAACTTCAGAACGACGTCATCCTCTCCTTCCAATTCCTTTCTTTATCTTGTCTATGCACCTCTCTCAAGGGCCCTATAGTTGAAGAGGAAATATATAGAATTGTATAATTTCAAGTAGCTGCACATTGCGTGCCATGTGACGGTATTTTCACCATTCCCCAAATAGTATATTCACTTCCAAGTGGGCCACGGTTGCCTTCTTTTCGATCTGTCTGGCACCTCTTCTATCACCATTTTTTTTTTTCATTTTCCCCGAGGGCATTGACAAAAATGACATAATTTGAAGTATAGGCACATTGTGTGGCATGTGACGTGTATTTCGTAGACTTGGTAGGTTTACGTCCATGGTAGGATATTGCTACTCTATTTGCACCTCTATGTGGACACCTGTTTCTTTGCGTTTAATAATCGTATGTTTTGTTCTGAAGGCTCTGTCACACATTTCCGTATTGGTGTTCTCGGGAAGTAAATTAAGTAAAGTTTGACATGTTGCAAATTGACTTACAACCCCGTCGTTTCTTACGCATTCGGCATACCTCAATAAACCGATACCGTTTAAGAACGATCTGCCAAAGAATACATGATTTGTCTAACATTTGGCGAAAGCATGGCATTTAATATTGGGTCTGCACAAACTTTCTCTCAAATTTTCAGGAAAAATAAAAAAAATGCTCTTAATGTAAAGGTGTGACAGGGACTAAAGTGTAGGCCTATACAAGAGATTGGGTTGATATGGAGTTGATGGAATGAGACAATTTGAAGGAGTGGCACATTGGGTGCCACGTGGCATTTTCTTTCGAGGTACGTTGATTGCATTTCCAACTTTGTTTGGATCGATTTCTTTCATTTGAAATTGTCTCTTCACATAAGTCCTGAGTATGTATGAACAGATAGACTTGATATAAATAATATATTTTGAAGCAGAGTCACATTGCGTGGCATGTGACGTTTTTTTCATCGATACCTTTGAAGTACCCCCTCTACTTACCCCTAAGTGTGAACTGCACGATCATGGGAACACACTTACACACCCGCGAAAAGGAAAAGCTATGCAACTTTAATATAACGCGTGAGGCTCAACGTGATTTAAATTCATGAAAATTCAACATCTACTACCCGATCACCACTTCGTGATATCATAAGGAATTTTGGTGTGGACTTGCTGCATTGAGGCGCCATTCAAATTCGATCGTTTGCAATGAAATACAAAAAAAAAAAAAAAAAAAAATATGTTCAGATTAAAAATCATTGATTAATGAACATTATTATTTTCTTAACATGTATATCTCGTATTCCATTTCTAGAATATAATTAAATTCATTTTATTTAGTATGAAATATTTTGATATCCCATCTTTAACTTAGATTAATATCTGATTATGATAATACTAATGATAGTCTTGATGCTACCTTTGTCATGTTTGTGTTTACCCAAATTAATACACTCAGCGGATATGAGCTTTGCGAGTGAATTTCCCTTAATTTCCTTTTTTTCTAAGATTGAGATTTTCATGATTATTTATCTATTTGAAAATCAATCTATTTGCCATATTTATACTTCTTATTGTTTTAAGTGTAAAGCTTAAGTTTATTTAATTCGTCTTTGTTGGTCGTGTACTCATAGGGTGGGGGTGAACGCCTTTTTGCCCCTATTGTCAGACCTTTCGCATTGGACATAAATCTTTTTTAAAAAAATGTCCGGTAGCCTCCCCATTTTTCGAGTTTGGCGCTTTATAAGTCTGTCATGACATAGGCCTATTGCAGTAGTCTATTTTTAAAAAAAAAGAGAGAATAAAATTGTTCACTTTTGACTTTAAAAAAATGTGAATTTTCACTTCAAATTTACTCGATATTAGCTTTCAATTTCACAAATTTAACTCTAAATTGACTCTTTATAAAGTTCACTCCGTCAAGAGAGAACATTTTCTCTCAGTTTCGTTTAAAGAGTAGTATCCCTTATAATAAAATAACAGGGGAGGGGGCGATGAAATAATTTCTTGTAATTTGATATTAAATATAAACAAAGTTTATGGATAATAATAACCTAATTTAAATGTCGATAGAAAGACAAATTGATGAACATGGAATTCAAATTACTTATATTTATAATAATCATCAATTTAGATTCTTCATTGAATTTACTTTCTAAAGATCACAGCCTAGTCGTTGGATTGACAGGAATTATAACCTCCTACTTACGGTTTAACTCGGATAAAATGTCGATCGTTTTTTTTTTCTAATTTGAGCGAGATTTTTTTACCGTTAATATTTCAAACTTTTGGCTAAATGAATATTTTTTCTTTAAACTAGATTCATTAACTCGAATTATGATGATTTTTTTTAAATCGGTTTTAGGAACGGAAGCACGCCAAATTTTCTTTTAAAAAGTTGACCTTCTCTTTGGTTGACAGTTAATTATCCTACGCAGGTTACCGGATCCAATCAGTCACATATGTCCAACAACCTTTGTGTTTCCTATTAAACAGTGCCCCAATAATCGGAATCGGTTTTGTTGCGATTATGACGGGAAAAAATATCCTCTACAGTCTGTGTCAAATAAAATGGTACAAGTTGGAAAAAAAAATTTTAATAGTATGAAGATTAATCACAACCTGGTATTTCCATAAAGCAGGAAAATCAGACTTTCTTCTGCAATTTTTTTCATCACATTTGGTGTTGCAGTTTTTGAGATATGACTAGTTTTCTACAATCAAGAAAAATCCATATTTCGCACGCCGTCCAATGCCTTTGTGTAGGTTTCGCATAATGACCATGAATTCTGCGCTCCAGAACAATAGATGTGCGTAATTTTGATTTGTTCCTCGTCGCACAAAATTTAGCATAACTTTTGTTTTACCGAAGCAAATTATACAAAACAAAGCGCATCAGCAAGAAAATCCTTTGGCTTCAATCTGGTACCACATACACACATTATTTAAAATATTTCTCATACCTAAATTATTTTTTTCCCCGACTGCACCATTTTTTTTTTTTTACACAGACTGTATAACAAATTTACAAGACCATTCGTATAATTTCAATCTTTATTCACAAGAACATTTCAGCTCCTTTCAAATTTAAAAAAGAGGCGAGGTTCTCAGAAAGTTTTCGACATGCCTTATATACTATGTGGTAGATGATTGTAATATTACTCAACAAGTGGAAATGTATATTAGTAATCATAATAGAATTAAAAAATAAATAAAACGAAAGAAAAAAGTAGAGAAGAATATAAATAGCATAAAAGGCGGATGACGAAATTTTAAATAGAAAGGACTCATATTTGAAAACAGAGGCCGCGCAGAAGTCAGATTCATTTGAAAATATGAACATATAATATTTATATATATATATATATATATATATATATAGGCCTGTATGTTTAATATGTGATCATACTGGTGAATCGATTATACCCACGAAGAAAAGACAAAATAAAGAATTCGCGCGCGTCTACCCAGCTTGTATACACCACTGATCTTCTTTATATGTTAATTGTTCATCCACCTTTTATGTTATTCGTATTAATCCTCAATATATTTCGTATTTATTCCTTTATTCTTATATTATGATTATGTATTTATACTCGTTGAATGACCACATTTTGGAATTTTGGAAAAAAATAGAAATAGGCCGAAATGTTCTTTGAATTGAAAGTGAAATCATGACATGTATGAATGAATGTTCAGTGTTAATTAATGCAATCATGCAAATACAAAGGGCATATATTTCATAGAAACAAGCCGTATAATAATTTATAGTGATACTTGATTTCTAAATGATTTATATTATTCATTCTTCTCTGAAATGAATTGATTGGGGTTGATAGCTCAAAGGTGGTTTCTAAATTATTGTCCTCTTCTTTCTGAATACGATAGCCTCACACAGCTTGACCAATATCTAGAAGCAGCTTGACCAATATCTAGAAATATGATAACATTTGCTATTTGATTTACTTTGAATGGTATGATTTTTATCGAACATGGTTAATCAATAATCATCGTTCCCTGCCGATGTCAGAGATAAAGGTAATTTTTTTTCTCAAAACGGTGCACTTTATTCTGTCTTGCCCCAGGTCAGCATTTTCCACCTGTATTTTTAACCCAAGAAAATTGAAACCAATATTAAATAACGACATACCATTCGGATGGTAAGGCGATGATTGCTTATATGGGTCCACACTCTCTAAAAACAATTACCAAGCAATTCCAGGAGCACTTCTTTTTTCTTCAAACGAAACTCGTTAGCGTTGCTTATAGCATTTATTTCCCTCGGGGCACTTCAGAGAAAATGAGTTCCCTATTTGGGAGTGTAGCAATCAACATTAATTGATTTAGCAACGAGAAAACCTGATAAAACCAGTGGTGCTTTTTTGCAGTCAGTATATCGTCCGTGTAGAAAAAACACGACTGTAAACAACAAAATAAAAACCGAAGTTATTCAATCTGTTTATAATATGATTAAAAGTAAATAATTTGCGTCCTCTTCTTAGGAACTCTGGCATTTAACATTTCATTCAACGTGCCCAGGGCGTTGGATGATTTGGTTTGCAGATGGTACTTGAACTCTTGAACGTTGTTTGCCTCTCGTACTTTTTGCTCTATACTCAAACTACCGACCGAGCAAAGACCCCCCTAGTGTTTGACTTTTGTACCCCGCCTCTGGAAATGTTCGGGTTTTTTTTTTTTTAATAAAGGCAGACTGAAGATAACGGAATAAGATTTCACAAAAATTAAAAAATATTATCCTAGAATTTGATATCTTGTAGAACATTTTTGAGTGTCCCAATGTTATTGCAAAGGCCAATGGATTATGTGGGAATTGATCTTTTAAAACACAAATGCCAATCAGTTTTACCATGGAGGAAAGAATTTCTTCTCTCTTTCAAGGTGTTGTTGAATAGTTGTTAATTCAGTAAATACCACCAAAACACATTTGTAATGCAGATATTGCCTCATTCAATGACTGCATTTGAGGGGGTTGGCTTTTTTTTTCGGAGCACTTATCCCTTTTGTCATTGCATAGGTAATTGGGCAATGTACTTTTTCCAAGTTTGCTTGTTCAAGACATGTTATGAATTGTACAGATTTCATTAGTTAGACAAGATGGCTTTATATCTTTCTTCTTTTTTTTTGGTTGTCAGAGAGCAAACGTTACAAGGTTTGTTTCCCTTTTAAAATAAAAATGTGACATATAAGTGAGATGTCAGCCGTTTAAGTTGAAAAAGCATGAAATATTTTGCGAAGAGAGTATAGTCTGCTATAGAATTAAGTGCCTTCGTAATTAATCTCAAATACCGAATATTCGTCTCGAGGAAGAAGGGGTGTAACACAAACATGTCTTAATCACACTTTAATGGAATTATATGTGGGTCAAGAAATATGAAACCCTCAGTCACCCTTCGCTCCGACCTCAGACCGGCCCCAACAGACATAGAGCTTTCATACGTTTCGGCGTGGATTTGGTCTAGCCGGAGTGACTGTGGCATACTTAAATATATTTTATTAACCTTGATAGTCAGTTTCCTTGCTCAATGTTAAGCAGCTTAACACTGAAATGTTTATTTCACTACAAACAAATGAGGATACAGCGGATTAATAAATAAAAAATAACATAGACCTTTTTTTTGAGAATTTTCCCTGTCACGTGACTGCTGTAACACGTGGACCTTTAATATACGTGAGATGAAAATAGGAATGAGACGAGTTAAATAACATTCGGTGGTACTTTCCCGCTTGACGTTTTATGCGGTTCATGTTTTGTATTATAATGTTCTTTTTAGGGCATGATTAGGATTCGGTAATTGAAAGTAAATAAGTTCACGCGACAATCAAACACATGGGCATATACATTAATTTGTTTTTAAACATGGGATATTTATTTTGAGTAGGCCTCTACTAATTATGGGGTATTATAGTGTTTTTCTTTGACAAACGAAAAACAAACAAAAAAATCATTATCGTTATATAAGAAAAATAAACATGATGAACATGGACCTGTTTTTAAAGAAATTCACGTGACTTGGAAGCACGCGGATCTATATGAAATCAATATTTTCTTGTTTTGTTTTTTTGTTTTTTGTTTTTTTATTGGTTTGTTGCGTTTTGTTGGGGGCGGATCCATAATTACCATTTTCGGTTAGAAACTTAATTTTGACTCAAGATATCTGGATGAAGTGTAATGTTAAAGTAAAAAAATAACTTTGATCTATCGAGAACTAGTCAATCTGTTCGTAACATTCGGAATACCATTTGAATCTTTGATGCTTTTATTATTTTTGTTTTTAAGAGAGGCCGAACGAATTCCCAATGTGTGTAGGCTCTCATTGACTGCGCGTTATAAAAGCTAGTTTTATTTATATTAAAACACCTTTTGAGATATTAAATATTAAATTAATAGATTCTAAATCGTAAATAGTACGTTCACCCTTAAAGTGTAACACATTGCAATGATAAATCATTTTATTTGAAATAAAAAACGAGAAATTTAGGGAAAATGATTTTGATAAAATTTAAATAACGAGCCGATTTTATACGTGCTGTAGCCATGGTAGGTACTGAACAGAAAGAAAGTGCTTTGACACCGAAGCATGCAAACGCTGATGAAAAACAAAAGAAAAACAAAAAATAATCAACGCATTTATATTCGACTTTTGGCATTCTTAGAACAGACACCCTCCAAAATGTCAGAAGTCATTTTGAAATAAAGAAAATGATAGTGATGGTGGAGGAGCCATTATATTCTCATTATGGGATCGGAAGTCCAGCTTACACGTCCCGATCCCTTCCAAACGAGATGATATTGCGGACTCGAGAGGCCCATTATTGGGGGACCATTACAGTCGGAGGCACCTCCAGACAAAAATGAAGGGATTTTTTTTTAAATCAAGTGTTGACGAGATTGTATACGAGAATCGAAACGTGGTGTAAGGAAGTCAGATTTCCTTCCAACGGGTCCAAACGGGAAAGTAGATTGTACAATTTTATAGAGGAAACGGGATGTCCGTAACCATGATGCCGTGTGTAATGTTATATATTGAGATTGTTAAGACATCCGAATCCTTTTAGGCCGAGATTGTATTGCAGAATCAACAGGCCATACCGATTGACCGTCGAATGTGAAGAATTCAGAGAGAAAAAAGCGACCACTGATTGCGGTTTCTAACGTAGGGTAACAGCATGTAAGACTAGCTCCCAGAGGTATTATACATTCGACGATGACACCGTTTCAGTCACTGGAAATGAGATGGTTTTTCAAGATAATTTATACGAGAGGCCCGTAATCAGGTAACCGTCGAGAGAAGAATGGGACTGCACGTAGACAGATATTTGATTCGGCCAAGAACAAGACATCAGGGCCCATAGTCATAAAAGCTTCATAGGCCTAGTTATTACCTAACTGTGAACTATTCCCTATGTAGTTAGTTGACAACTAGCCTTAATAAGGTTTCATGAATATGGGCCCAGGTGATCATTGTGTAATGTAAATGACTTTCAGAGGGATATATTCTTTATAACCATAATTGTGCTGGGACAAGTTCGTCTAATTGTGATCTTAACGGTCAAATATTATAAACAGAAATGTCTAAACGGTCTTATGTTCCGTTGCACAATCAGTGTTTAGTGTTACCTCATACATCAGTTCCCGCGTAAGGGTCTTTACCTATAATTTTGGACCTTGTTGACTCTGCTAAGAATAAGCTCGTCGATACAACTGTGTCATTCATGCATGTCCACCCCCCTCACCTCCCCCCTCTCTCTCTCTCCCCCCCCCACTCCTTTTTCCCGTTCTACCATTCCTGATATAGAGACATTGTCTCTCTATCGCCACTCTATCTTATTGGTACATTTAAATTGTATCTTTGTTGCATCCTTCCCTTTACTGCTCTCGTCTTTTTTTTTTTTTCTTTTTTTTTTTTTTTTTGTTGCAGCAAGTATTATCTTTGACAATGATAGTTTCTGTCTAATAATCTTCATCCATATTCATATCTCTCCACGTGTCTATTATCATGTTTATCAGAACTGGTTTAGGAGAATGAGCAATAATTCAAATTCTTGGAAATCATTGTGTCGACTCGGGTCAGAGAAAATTCCATGGATAGTGAATTAACGTATTGAGACCGGAGAGAAAAAAGCAGTAGAAAGTGGTATGAATGACACCGCTGAAATTGAAGTCTGAGGGCAAAGTAGTCTAGTTGACTATGGGGATGTAATTAGGGTCCATTTGGACAGAAGAGATGACAAACCGGAAAAGAGGTAACATATTACAATGTGAAATAGAGAAACGAAGGACGCGATTAGAGAGAGAGTTAGAGAGAGAGAGAGAGAGAGAGAGAGAGAGAGGGAGAGAGAGAGAGATGGAGAGGGAGTGCAGGCTAGCACGAAACGTAGAAAGCAAGGCCGAGACTAGCTTGAAGGAAAGCGAAAAGCTTTTACCGTCGAGAAACACAATCAATCTGAAAAACTAGTAGTAACAAATGGATTTTGACAGCTTTATGCTTTCCAAGAAATAAAACGATTGCTGGCTCAACTGAACCGGGGCTGTTAAACAACTAGATTTAAACAAGCAGCCAAAAGAAAAATTCAAAGAAATAATAATATACGTAGACAAGGATGCAAATTGGAAGAACATGGATATAGATGTACATATAAAAATAAATACAATACGAGAGAGAGGGGTAGATGTAGAAGTGGGCGAGAGAGATAATGATAAAATCGTGATGTCCATAAGCCTATAAATCTAACGCATTCTACTTTCACATCTACGATAGATCTTGAGAGAGACCAAAACGTTATTCAGGCATATAAAAGGAGGGAGAGAGAGGGAGAGAGATAGATATATTAAAATTAAAATTGCAAACAAACAAACTTCATAGTAAAAAAAAAATGGTGAGGTTCTTAATGTAGTAACACAGCAAAGAACGGATTCTATACATTCATATCTACGGTAGAGACAGCCGGATAACATGAATGAGAGAGAAAGAGATAGAGAGAGAGAGAGAGAGAGAGATAGGTGTGTGTGTATGTGTTTTTTTTTTTTTTTGATGGATGGGGAGAGAGTGAGTGTGTGTGCGTGTGTGTTTTGTGGAGGGAAAGTGGGAGAGAGAGTATGTGTGTGTGTGTGAGAGAGAGAGAGAGAGAGAGATAGGGGAGGAGGGCGTGTGAGCGTGTGTGTGCGTGTGTGTGCGTGCGTGTGTGTGTGTGTGTGTGTTGTGTGTGGTGTGTGTGCGTGTGTGTGTGTGTGTGTGTGGTGTGTGTGTGTGTGTAAAGAGGAGAGGAGAGAGCTAGACTTTTCAGCTAAAGCACACGGAAGCTTCACCGAACAGGTGATTAAATAATTGAATTAAAAGCCCGACGAGACTAGCGCGAAAGATAACGGCAGAGAGAGCTTGTGAGAGATCGATCGGTTCCCTAAATCAATCTCTCATCGATCCATGAACATTTTGTCTGAGTGTGACACTTTCCAGGAAACCCAGTGAATAAGTACGTCAGTTTGCCTGGCTTTCTCACCAATGCTGAAGCGTAGGAGCAGGTGATGGGATGGAATCTTAATTGGCACATCCAACAATTCAAAATAATATTGCCCCCTTGCGGAAGAGAAAAAAATAATTAAGTATAAATTAAAAATGTGGGACGTTCTGCACATGTTTTTCAAAGAATATCACAGTTTTATTTGTCTATTTTGAATTAGCGTTCAATCATTGATTCTTAAAGTAGCAATGTTTGTTTCCACAGACATAAGTAGACAGATTTTACATCCAGTTGTCACATGTCTTCAGGCAATTTCGGTTCCTCGGCCATTCAGTGACGTACATTTTTTAACTTTTTCTCTAGCCTTTATTTATTTATTTATTTTTTAAAGGTAAGAGCTTTACCATTATTATGTTTGTGGAAATTGCCATCATTTTGCTTGTATCGAAATATCAATAAACAATTGAGTATGATATTTCATATTGTTTGCGATGTAAGAGAGTTTTTCTTTTTCAATTTACTTCCCATACACGGTCAAATATAATACTGTTATTTTCGCGCAATGGAGGTGAAGTCATCGCATTGTTCTGGAACATAATTATAATCCTATTCTCTATAGATTTGCTATAGACTCAATAAGTCTACATGTTAATTCCTTTTGGTTACCAGTACCTTGCATAACGTACGCACTGAACATTAATTTAACGGGCTACAAGCCACTGAGCATACAAATACGACACCAGTCCACAGAAAAGAGCGCCACATACGCGCAAACGGATCACACGAATGTAGAATAACTTAACATCGTCGCAAACTCCACAAGTGTGACCTTTTAAAATTAATTGATGGATAAATTTGTTTAAAACATTGGGACATGCAGCCAAAAGGGATACGACAATTTACCAAGAATTTGAAGCGCGAATAATTTACGTCATATGTTTGTTCTTGTTTTACTGCAGGCACAGCACAAAGCAAACCGTCTTGACCCCGACCGAAAGGGCATGCACAGCAGTAGCTGGAAGGTGTCACTAACTAATAACAAGAACATGAACAGGAATCAATCTTTTTCCGAATTTTTTGTTCCTGGTTTGTTCCACAGTGACATTTCTTGATCAGCAAGTCAAGTACGGCAAATTGTAGATTGACATCTTGCCGAAGGATGCTAGTGGAATGGACGGGATTCGAACCGCGTACCTTGTGATCGTCAGTCCGCTGACTTATCCACTCGACCACACCACATAAACGAAAGACACAAATGTTTATAAATATAGGACCCTGATTTTATATTAGACATAATGGCTTATAATGGGCCCTTCATGCCCCTTTACAAAATAATCTATCTTTATCTAGTCTGTCGAGCAAAACATGAAGCCAAATAATACATCGCGTGTTCACCTAGGGAATAAATACGGGAACTAAAAAAAAAAATGAAAAAGTAAGAAAAAGATAACGACAACCAAAAATAAGAGGAGGAATAAATAGATCAATGATTCTTACTTATACCAAAATAGTCTCAACGACTCACCTACGCATAGTTATATTTATAATCGAGGGGGCACATATTGAATACCCTGGATTAATTACTCTACTGAAAAAAAAAGTTTATCTAGGATCATAAGATTATGGTTTCTTACGCCAAAAAAGGAAGTATTATTCAATTCAATTTTATTTTTTTGGTGTGGCCAACAAAAAAAAGTACAAAATTCATACAAATATCATTGGAATAAACAATTGTTATAGCAAAACATGCAATACAAAATCGGAATTATATATTCTAATTGTGGACCTCTGAAAAGATAGAATTCAATATAATAGTAAGTTACGTGAATCAAATGAAGTAGATAGTGACCAACAGAGAAGACGATAGGGAGAAAATGCAAAATATATATATATATATATATATATATATATATATATTAGTTAGAAAAAAAAAGTAAAGAGATACAAGCATTTCGTTGCCAAATTAAACAAAAAGAAGTTCTTCAATTCCTAATTACCTTTTGATTAAACTTGGAATTTGGAATAATTATATTCATATTGATTTGAGGGGGCACATTTTAAATACCCTTAATTAATTACTTCAATGAAAAAACAAAAAACAAAACGTTTAAGCAGGATAATAGCACTATGGTCTCTTACGCCTGAAAAAGGAAGTAATATATCGCGATGCAAAAAAAAAAAACAACAAAAAACAACAAAATAAATAATTTAAAAAATGGTAAAGAAACAAACATGAGCATCTTTTGCCAAATTGAACACAAAGAAGTCCGTCAATTCCTAAGTTCGTTTTAATTTAACTTGGAATTTGGAATTATACTTATATTTGAGGGGGCACATTAGCCTACACTAATTAATCCACTGAAAAAAATGATCAGGGTTTATCAAGCTAAAAACGCAAGTATTATATAACGATGCAAAAAAGAAAAAGTAAAAACAATTAAAAAAATAGTAAGGAGACAAACACGAGCATTTGTTTGCCAAATTGAATAAAAAGAAGTCCTTCAATTCCTCAGTACCTTTTAATTGAACTTGGAATTTCGAATTAGAATACAATCTACAGTAAATTTAATGATCATTTCGGGGTTAATATAAAGATATCTCCCACCTTTTTGAACTTCCTGCTTGAAGAATGTATTTCTTGCTAATATTGGGAATAGTTACTATGGAAAACATTTTGCTCCCTCATAATTATATCTCCAGTTTTACAAACCCTCCTCGTGTCTAAATTTTTTTATTTTGCTGTGTACTTTATTTCATTTCTCATGGGATAGTTTATTTTTTACAATTCAATGATCATAAATGCATTCGTATCGTCAACAATTTATATACAAATTGATATCCAGGCCATACGCCGATACTAACAATCTCATTCTCGTCCTCATCTGCTATTTTGTTTGAAAATCACGGAAATATTATCTGTAATGTACATAAATTTCAGCACTATATTATACAAATATACGGACTTTGAGCAAGGATGGTTAAATCTATAGATCGCAACTGCTAAAATATTTCTATTTCCTGAAGGGCTTTAGCCCTGAAGGAAATAGGAATATTTGGTAGCTAAGATCGTGTAGATTTAACCATTCTTGCGAAGAAAAGTAGCGTATATTTGTTTTATATCCATCATCAAAAACATTCTTCCTACCTGTTATATCCGAGAGATATTTGATTTGATTTAAACCAACTGAACGTTACCGTTAATTTACCGCTACAGTGCTCTAGCCGTGCATGGCAGGGGCTGGTGATCGACTGTATGCCACCCTAGTCCAGCCTAGGCCTGCCTACGCCGTGCCACGGTAGACTAGTTACGGGGATAAACGTCGGTCAACCCAGGCGCAGATCCAAGAGATTCGAATTGAATACATTTCTCGGGCCCAATTTTCTGAGGACAGAAACGGCTCTATTATGTTTACGCATAGGCCCGGTACTTTCATTGTATGAAATCAGGCTGCGTCCGCTACTGCAACCCCCCTCCCCCACAGACACAAATAAAAATGAATAACAGACTCACCTAATGCGGCGGTCACAACTCATCGTAGGATACGGGGCGGTGCAATCAACATAGCCTGCGTTGCATGCACAATGCACGCACAGGTCGTGGGTCAATTTCTGCGATTCCTGAGTTTCTGTAGTAAGGGTGTTGGAAAAACTTCCTTGTCGTACAGGCATCGTGCCTGCATGGTACATACACTGCACGAATTTTCTACGAAATCCATCGTAGGGAGTTGCACGTCGAATGTACGGCGAGTTGTGACCGCCGCATAAGGTTGCATGATCCTTGAATATCCATATTGTTCTGTGGTATCATCACTGGAGAGGGACCTAACTTATACTTTCTGTTTACAATTTCCGAAGACCAATGTCAATGTTGTTGTTTTGGATAATGCAAATGCAGCGCAGCGCGTTAAGAATGCATGTTGAGCGTCTGTGTGCGACCGAGGCAGCCTAAAACGCACAGCAGCCAGCTGCACACACAACAAGAGATATCAAAGCATGGCTGCACACACAGCATTTACAACTTGGGTATCGATAGCGCGGATGAAATAGTAATCCCAACTATACTCGTGTAAACATGGTAAATGGCAAATTTTTCTTTTCTACTGATTCTTGTTGAACTATTTTAAACAACGTGTAGTGCTCTTAGCCAAGTAATGTTCAACAAACTTCAATGATGGGTATAATAAAATATATATATATATATATATATATTATAATATTATATATATAAAAAAAGAAAAGTGTATTACCCGTGCAATTATTATTGACTTTTATTCACTGATATCCCTGAGGAAATCACCTCAATCTACCGAGTATGGTTAGGATAAGGGTTACAATGTCTGGAGTTTCAGTCGTCAGCATGGTCAGCATATTATGGGCACCCCAGGTTCAGACATTGTTATTCAGGACGTGTTTCTATAGTGAATATTCTTTAAGTCCTATTCCCATTTAGTGCAGCAGTGATCATCCTTCAAATGCACGTGCGGTGAAATACAAACCTATAGATTAATGCACGTCCTTTCTATTTCTCACCCAGTAATCGTAAAGAAGATCAAACCGTATCACAACAAAAGTGGCGAAATACCGTTTTTTTTACGAATAAATATTATTTTCATCGAGATGCTGTAATAGTTATCATGTCGTATCCCAGTCACGCACACCACACAGGATGCAATTGACACCTCTCAAACTGAATATGGAGGCAATTTCAACACTGTCTTTATACTTTGCCCTTCACTTTTTTGGCTCTTCCGCTCACTTAAAATGTAAGAACCCTTACCCCCTCTTCATCAAGGCCGGACCACATCATCGAGTTAGGTCTCCCGGGGAAAGTCCCCACCAGACATGTGATGCAATGAAGATGAGGTCTTTCGGGGAGAGTCCCCACCAGGCATATGATGCAATAAAGATGAGGACACTTGATAGTTGGATCCCAGCCAAATTTTTTGTGGGGCCATCATGGCCCCATTTCGCGCGATTTAAATGAAGTCAAGAGCCGAAACGAGCAGCAAAGTTCAGCCCTCTTGTCTATTTTAGCTTTAAATGTTTCATGATTTTTCCATCACCCTTTCTCTTTTCTGCTTGCTAGCATTTGTGCTCTCGTGTTACGTCGGTTTTTGTTGTAAAGCACTTTTCGATTAGGTGCACGATAACGTGGTGACGCGGACGGCAAGCGTATGTAAACGCGTTACCATCCCGCGTCGTCCCCACATGTTAGCTGTAACTGGCGCGGCGTGTGTGATTTTGGGTACACGGTGAAAATCGGGGTGAACGCGTTCTCAGCATCGGTTGAAATTGACACATGCGCAGTGCGTAAAAATACATGGTATCAAGGTAACGCCGATGTCAATGTACAAAGCGAAAAATGCTTAACATTGCCTAATGTTCGGCTGTGACCCAGGGTGTGCACCACTTTCTCGGCTTCCGCGATCTAATTTTACAATCTTTTAAATGCTCTATCCCCTTTCTTATACTGGTCACTCCTTAAACAATGGGCTTTCCTGATTTTTTTTCTTCATAATTGCATGCATGCGTATGGTAATGTGGGTGAAAACTGAAAGCTAGATTAATTACCATTTCTAGTTCAACTATCCTATCTCTCTATCATTTTCTCCCTCTCCCTTCCTCCCTCCCCCTTTCTCTCCCTTTAATGGTCCATCTTTGTTTTTACTCCTTATGTAGTTACGAAACTCGCAATGCCCATTTTTATCCACCCCCTCATTATTGTCCCATCTTGTTTAACGGGGCGATCCACCCCCCCCCCCCCCCCCCCCGTCCTAACTTTTTAAAAAGTAAAATAAGATAAAGGATTAAATAAACGAAAGCTTGAGATGCACTCATTAATGGCCCGGTGGTTTTACGATCAGAGCCGAATTTGGAATCCCCCCCCTTTTTTTTTTTCTTGTCTCCATCTTTGTTCAACCTGTTACTCGGGATAATGTGACGCCACTATCGCCAAGTGAAACAGTTCAATCCTGCTCACTCAAACGGCGGTGGTTTTAACCACTCGATTTGGAGTATTAGCTCCTTCACTTTAAAATGTAATGTTGCAAATTTACTCCTTTACACTTTTTTGCTATAACCCCTCTTCTTCCTTATTGTGTCAATGCGAAAATGTTCCAAAAACTCTTAATTGCACATCTCATCTTATGTACCTGGGTGTGTTTGTTATTCTTTTATTTATTCTTTTCTAAGAAAAGGACCCTTGATCATGACGTAAGCAATCCTTGGATTATAGGCTATCTGATCTGCTGCCCCACATAAGTTTTTTTGTGGAGTGCAGGGGGGGGGGGGCTGAACTGGAATGTGTACGCCGCGCAAATTGGTGAAGTCCTCTACCGTTTCCTGAAGTTGAACGCAAATGCTTTCCAGCAAGAATATTTGTCGACAATCTAGTCACAAACTCTGTTTCCGTTCGCATTAGTCATTAGGTCATGTTGGATTGGGAAAATATTTATTACATATTGTACACATTTAGATTCGTAGAGATATCAATACAACTACATTCGACTTTATCGAGCTTTCGGGGAAAAATACAGAAATCCTTTATTGTATTTGAAATACACAAAATGTGAAATTTAATGGATGTTTGGAAATAATCATATCCAATGCTGAATTTTCCACTTGTCTCATTTCTCAGGATGTTATGGTAGTTTCTGCTAGGTCCTCATATCACTGATGATAATCAAGTCAAATCAGCCTCAACCAGGGGGGTTGTCAACTAATAAAACGAATGACAACCCCCTGGTAGGACAGGCCATATTTATTGAAGCCAAATATAATTCCAGTTGGAGGTTTTTCTTTTTCTCGGCCGTACTCAAATCCTCGACTGATTTCCGCTCAGATTCCTTATGCGGCGGTCACAACTCGCCGTACCTTCGACGTGCAACTCCCTACGACGGATTTCGTAGAAAAATCGTGCAGCGGAGGTACCTCGCAGGTACAATGCACGTACGACGTACAGGAGGTTTTTACAATACCCTTACTACAGAAACGCAGGAATCGCAGAAGTTGACTCAGGACCTGTGCGTGCATTGCACATGCAACGCAGGCTACGTCGATGGCACGTGCCCCGTAGGCTACGACGAGTTGTGACCGCCGCATTAGGGATATAACAGCTAGAGCTGAGCTTGATTTACATTTTTGATAAGGTATCATTCTATTTTAGAATAACCGTGAGAACTAGATTCAATATGAAATGTATACCTGTACAATGGAAATCAATTAATAATAAATAATAATAAATACAGCATTTATAATGCGCCATTCTTCTAGTAAACTATTCAGAGGCGCATGGGAAGTTTCATAAATAGTGGGCTCCTATCGTTTGTTCAAGTTTGCCATTGAAACTTGTTTTTGCATGAATGTTATGTGTTACCTTACCTGCGTTGAGACGGATTTGAGACATCTCGGAGACGTCTCAGAAATGTTGCGGCGTTTCATGAGTCTACGCGATGTCACATAAGTCTCGGTAAAATCGAAAATGCTTTGAAATTCATGTTGTTGTTTTTCGTCGCGGAGACGTCTTTATGGTCTTATAGAGACGTCTCTGTGACGGAAAAAATTATCGGAGACGTCTCTGAAAGTATATGAGTCGCAGAGGCGTCTCCGCGCGATGAGATGCCACCTTTAATAGGCAGTATCGTCAACGGCGTAAATCCGTGTCGAGGAGTGGGGGGGATGAGCGAAATAATTTGCCAACTTGTCGCGATCTTGTTTGACACAAGCACTCGCGACACAAGTTTTTAATATATAGCACAGGCGGTACGAATAGAATTTGTCTTTGAATGTATGCTTTTAACTTATGGCTGCCTTGATTACTGTTCATTTTAGTAATGGAAAAACTAATGCGAGCGCGAAGCGCGAGCCGAAAATTTTAGCTAAAATTGGAGATATTTGTACATTATAGCTCCTATTTAGTATCAGCGAGCGCGAAGCGCAAGCCAAAAAATTCAAGCTGAAATTGGATATGTTTGTGCATCAAAGGTCCTATATAGTACCCGCGAGCGCGGAAAAATAATATATATAGGCCTATTATGGTAGCAGAGGTGGCGGAACGGATTTGATAGTCACGGGTCTTGATACAAAAAAGGGCACCGTTCTGAAAAGGGTTACACTTCAGATCAGAGGCAGTCCATCTAAAGCTAAACAAGATCTCGAGGACGATGGATACGCCGAAAGAATTTGTCTTTAAGTATGCTTTTAAAATCATAATGACTGCCCTTGATTACTGTCATTTTAGTAATGGAAACTAATGCGACGCGCGAAGGCGCGAGCCGAAAATTTTAAGAAAGTTTGAGATATTTGTGCATGTATAGTTCCTATTCAGTATCAGCGACGCGAAGCGCGAGCTGAAATTTGAGCTGAAATATAATGTTTGTGCCATTAAATGGGACTATATTAGTAACTGCCTGGAGCGCGACAAAAACAAAAACAAAACAAAACAAAAACAAAAAAGATAGTAGTAGAAGGCGGCGCGGATATAGGATTTGAAAGGGGGGGGGGGTCTCGATGGAAAAATGCACCTTTTTCTGAAAAGTAGCACTTTTAGATCCGAGGGCATAGACCTAAAGAGAAATGTACTCGGACAGGCGAGACGGTACGAAGAAATTGTCTTGAATGTATACTTTTAAGGTGCCTTGATTCCTGTTCATTTAAGTAATGTAAAAAAGTAATGCGAGCAGCGCAAGCGCCGAGCCAAAAATTTTAAAGCTGAGCTTAATGAAATGGAGATATTATTTTTGACAGTATACGATCCTATTTAGTATCAGGCGAGAGGCGAAGTGGCGAGCCGAAATTTGTTTATCCATTTAGAAGATAAATTTTACATGCTTTGTTAATATAACAGCGATAGAAAAAAAAATCACAATCTTTGCTATGAAAATTTTGTGGGGCTGCAGGCCCCAAGCCCCTCCACAGACCCTACAGCCCCCGCCACACAACTACATTAATGTTTTTGATTGTCAACAACACCCTTTGCCAGCAGTGCCCTGTCCTAAGGTTTGTCCCCAGACGAGGGCAATGTATCCAACATTTTTATACCTAGGTTACTGTTTGATACTTATTGCGAGGTCGCATAGCGACCGAGCAGGAAAATTTTGGAGGTTTTGGAGTAAAAAAAACAGGCATTTTTGGTTATTAAAAGCGCTATTATAACCAATTACACAATTATCTATTGTATTTTTTTTTCATTTCTTTCTTGAAAACTGGGGGGGGGGATGTTTGTACAGGCCATCCCCCCCCCTCCTCAAAATCTGGGGGGGATGTATCCCCCCCCCCATCCCCCCGGGATTTACGCCCGTGAGTATCGTCATTCTCGTCATCTGGTGTTGACTTCATTAGTCATGGACTCTCTTGGTTTAATGCGAGGTTTCATGAATAGTCAATAGTATACTAAGTTTGGAAATGGAGAGACACTGAAGGAAAAGAAGAACATTCTTTCAACTCATCTCAAGCACATCACGTCCTCAACTACTTAAAGTTTCCTTTTTTTCTAACCCAGAACACGATATTCTGGGTAGAGTGATCTTTTCATAATCATACACTCTTAAAAATATCTCGTCAATTGACAAATAAAAATTCGTCAAAAACATGTTCTTATTTGACAAACTTTTGATTTGTCAAATAAATTTTTCATGCAAGATTTCCTTGACAATTCTTTTATAAATTTAGTCAATGCAAACTCGTCTAGTATTTATGGGAAAAGGTTTGTCATTTGACGAATTTTCATTTTGATTCGTAATGCTAAAAAATTAGTTTGTCAATGCACTGAAATAAATTCGTCAAGTATGACACATATTTCATCATGCAAGCAAATTAATTTGTCAAAAAACATTGCTCGATATCCACTGCATGACGAATATTTTGTGTCATTGAAAACAAATTTGTCATACACAAGCTTGTCACTAAAATTCACTTTTGCCTCATTGGGCCTGTAAAATCTATTCATTTACATTTGAGTCACAACAACAACAACAATAATAATAATAATAATAATAATAATAATAATAGTAATAATAATAATAATAATAATAATAATAATGAAAATAATAATAATAATAATAATAATAATAATAATAATAATAATAATAATAATAATAATAATAATAATAATGATAATAATAATAATAATAATAATCAGTTCTTTATAGCGCATAACTCATTGCAAAATAACATGTCCCCATGCAATGATGGTTATATGGCGCTTTAATAAAAAAAAAAATAATAAAATTTTAAAAAATTTGAAACTGCCGATTGTCCAGACCAAAGTATGATTTAATGGCCGACTTCGATCAATATCTTTTAATCGAAGCTCTACTGAGATAGATTTTGAAAATTGTCGTGGCGAAAAAAAAGAAAAAAAAAAAAAAAAAAAAAAAAAAAAAAAAAAAAAAATGAAACTTGTCGCGGAGATGTCTCCGCGACGTTTAATGAGTAGCGGAAACTACTTTGAGACGGTTCTTTGAAATTGCTTTATCACAGTTTTTGAAAATAGTCGTGGAGACGTCGCGGAGACGTCTCGGCGAAGTGAGATACCACCCTTAGTAAACCAGCTAAAGTTGTAAAGTGATGGTTTTCTCAAAGAAATGGGTTACATAGCATACCAAACCTGACAGTACAATAGAAGGAATGCCATCCAGATCCAATGTTAATGCAGTAATGTGTAGTTACATGACAGTGTATTCCAAATTCAAGATAGGTAGGCCTACATCACAACTTTAGATACATGCATGGGACTGTAGAAAAAAAAAATCGCATAAAGTGTAAATCTGTTAACATGAACAAATCACCTTAAAAATGTCGCCAACTGGTGATATAGTAACTCGAATATATTCTTGGAGGATATCAGCTAATCCAGTAAAGTATCCAACAGGCAAGTTTAAAAGAACATTACTAGAGCACAACATCAGCAATAGTGAATCAGTACCTCTCAATCAATAAACCGTTTAACATTAATTATTTTGTCAAAATCATTCATTCCAAAGTTCGGTATGGATGTGTAAATTCGTCAATTAATTTGTCCTGTCTGATAGGATTCGTCGTCCGCAACCGCACTGACAAAATATATTTGTCAGTTGGTGATTAATAAATTCGTCATTTTAAAGAAATTCGTCGAAACATGATATACATTACTTTGTTACGTAAAGATCTGCATTTGTCAAAGAACTCAAATAATATGTCATTTGACGAAAAGTGATCGTTGTAATAGCGTGACAAATTTACAAACCCACTTTGACGAATCTTTGTCCACGTTTGACAAACTCAAACTAAGAGTGTAGGCCCACTTAAAAGTTTTTCAGTACTCAATTACATCAATAGAAAAACGCAATAACTATGTTGCCAAGTATGAAAACATGTATTTGACTAGAATATATCATGAACTATATACATTTATATTAAAAGGTATGTTCATAAGATTACATTACATGCCCAATTAGAGCCCACTCACAATGTGGGATAGGGCAGTATCGCCACAAAGGAAATGATTAGAGAAAGACAGTATAAGTGAAAATCCTTCTTTTCCTGTAGCTGTAGAACTTGCCCCAATTATTAAAACTAAAGTAATCCATTTACATTTTGCTTTTTTTAAATCCTTTTTTTCTAAGAATGAAAATAATCTTTAAAACCACCCCCTGGGAAGTGGGGTTTTCCCGGACTGCTTATTTCTTAATGAGTTCTTTTTTAATTGCTTGTTACTGACATTTAAAAAAAGTTCCTTTCTTTTTAATAATCCTCTATAATAAAAAAAAACATCTCTCTTACGGAAATTGCAAAAGATATAATAAAGTAAAATGGAGAAATGTTGCTATTAGCATCCAAGATAGAGAAGATACCAGAAAATAGATAAATGTATTCTTTACGACTATTTTTCTCAAAGAAAAACAAAACTCAACATTCCTATACTAGCTGGTTCCATAACTGTCCTATTTCTCAAGGGACTTTGACATACTAATTTCCTGATTTTGTTTTACTGTCTTTTAAAAATCCTGATTAGTATAAACTAACCTCAGCTGGGTATTAAATTCATCGTGTCCCCAAGTGAAATGTTAAATACTGATCGAAGGTTTCAGCTTTCCTGCATTATAAAAGCCCCAAAACAATGACAAGTATATTATTCCCACGAAAAAAGACAAACTAAGTCATGAATAATTGAAAACGGATTATGAGAAAAGGTTTCTGACCACAAGTATCAGTATCGAGTGCAGGTCACATCCGTCATTGGGATTAGGTTTCTAACCAATGCAATAACAATGATACGAATATATTTTCAATTCGTTTATAATGGGGCCATTGCCTTCTAGCTTAATAGACATGATAGAAGTAACAAAATCAAAATCTACACCTTCTCAACAGTAGAAATATTATCAACATTGCGCAAGTTAAGCGGGATAAGCGTTCACTGTCTGTGAACGAGTCTAAACTCAATTTTGAGTCGAAGGTCCTTCATTTAAATTTTAGAGTGGCAAATTTACTTCTTCGCATTAAAGGGACTCGTAATTGATAAAACATGGGGAAATCACCTTATCTCGGATGAAATAATAACATTCCAATCAGAGCCTGAGGCGTGTTGCGTAATCTCCAGCGACAACCCGTCTGGAGGTAATCCGGTAATCCTTCATGGCTATAGACTAACTGACCAGAATTCAGAAGTAAATCTAACCTATGTTTTGTTTTTTAAATGGAGCATTATACAAGTCCTCTCTTTGAATTTATACGAAGAGACCCGTTGAGAGTCTATTGTTGATGAATCGAGAAACCGAAGCTACTGACCCGACTGACTCACTGAATTCGGCCAAATTCGTCATGTTTGTGCTGTCCGAATGTTAATCCCCATTAGTCCGACCCATGCGTAAGCCTGACTGACATTGTGTACAAGTCAATGGAGCTCAGGAAAAACGCGCATTCCCCACGATCTCCGAGTTTCAGGGGACTTTAAGAGAGTACGATGACCTTGAAGAGAAAACAAACAAACAAACCCGTTGCATCCGGGTCACGGGCCCCTCTTTGCATCGTTCGAAGTTTAGCGCCACACTCTGAAATCGAGATTGCAGCTTGTGAGGATCGCACGAGAGGGTTTTTTTAAAACACATTTAAGATATTAAGCGCTGAATAAATCTTTCTCCAGGCAATTCCACGCTATTTCATTTTGTTCTCATCTGTCTGTATATGTAATGACTAGGCAAGATTTGCAGTGGCAAAAATGGAGTTGATTTATGCGGCGGTCACAACTCGTCGTAGGCTACGGGGCACGTGCCATCGACGTAGCCTGCGTTGTATGTGCAATGCACGCACAGGTCCTAATTCAACTTCTGCGATTCCTGCAATTCTATAGTAAGGGTATTGTAAAAACTTCCTGCGCGTCGTACATGCATTGTACCTGCGAGGTACCTCCGCTGCACGAATTTTCTACGAAATCCATCGTAGGGAGTTGCACGTCGATGGTACGGCGAGTTGTGACCGCCGCATAACGAGTTACCTTGATACGGGCCTCATGCACTATTCTACGGTTTTCTAAATGTGTTTTCCGATTCATGCACTTAATAATGTTTCCACCGATCATGTGCAGTTGAACACGTATGCATCGTTTCTGAGTAAAGTACAACTGATATGATGAAAACATGTTGATAGGAATAAACAGTGAAAAGAAGAAAGAAAGAGAAAAAAAGAGAGAGAGAGAGAGAGAGAGATGGAGATGAGGGAGACGAGGGAGAGACAAAATATCCCGAAAGAAAGAAGGAGAGACCCCATCCTCCCAACCCCCCCCCACCAACAACAAAAAAAAAAAAAAAAAAAAATACAAAATCCAGGATGTAATAAGAAATGAAAAATGAGATGGGGGTAGGGAACGGAGGTATAATGAAACAGCAGATAGTGCACCATCACACATACCCAAATATGAAACGATCACAATAGGACGTAAAGCGAGATGCCGCCAATTCTGTATCCGTTAACAAGATTTGAGAACAAATTTTGGAAACATAATTATTATTTGGGTGGTGCATTAACATAAGTGATATAGATATCATAATGCGGTAACAGAAAAGGGGCATATGAATTTAAGAGACTGTCAAGGAGAGAGAGACAGACTGATAGAGTGAATGTGATGAAGATACCGCCGGTACCGCATCATCTACACACCGAATCCAAATCGGAAACGACCATAGGGCGTAAAACGAGATACCGCCAATTCTGTATCCGCTCCCATCATTATGCGTATAGACGAATCGCAGAGCTGGCGGGATACAAACAAGTAGTCCATATACGTGATGTGAATTTCTCGTCATCTTACCGATACCCAAACTACACCGACGTGACCTGATCCAATGTCACCGACTCTTTGCAATACTACATAACGTAATATTTTAATGGGTTAATTGTCGATTTCGTCATTGTAACTTTGTTGTTACTGAGCCAGAAAATGTCAAAAGGACCCTCCGGTGGTGCTGAGACGTTTGAGAAAGCTAATAACAAGTGGATTCAAAGTGATGACGAAACTGTAATTCCCACTTTAAATATTGGAGCCGTCATAATGACTCGAACACTGAAGAAAAGGTCATTATAGCAGGGATTTTTTTTTCTTTCTTTTTTTCTTTGTTTTTGTTTCTGTAAAAGTCTTTGAACATTGAAGAAGCATGTTCAAAAATATGAATATCCTTGCAATTGTTTCATGTGCGTCCAAAAACAAACATAGTTCTCAACACAAAATGAATAAAGCAAATTGAATTGAAACTTTAAAAAAATGTTTTAAAGTCATCTAGTAGGTCACAAGTAAAACTTAATGCCAAAAGTAACACATGTCATTAATCGTTCTCGTTAATATAAGTATCAACACGGAATTTTCAAGAGATTGTCGAAGATGCAATCAAAGAACAAATACAGTGCATCAACGACCATATGACAGAAATTCGTTGAAGATATTAACAATGATATTTTTCCCCCGCATTCTGCAAAGAGATATGAATCGGAATACATTAATGTTATATAGGAAAATCATAGGAAAATGGAAAATACAAGCATTTATAAAGACAGATGAACATCTTGTAATAAAATGATACTAGGTCTTCGTTTCCAATCCTTGTGAATAGAGGTTTGAGTAAGATAATGAGTACAACGTTCAACCTGTCAATTTAGAAAACATAACAATTTCTTCAAACCGTATAGAGATCGTGATATAAACGTGAAACTGAAAATGTCACAAGTCAAAAAAGCACTCAATACTTCAAGTACGTGTCTTTTTAGCTCGGGGTAAAAATCGTTAATTCACGAAACGATTCATCCAGAAATTGTTATCTCGGTTTCTGCTGCTATCCCAAATGCCACGGATTAAGAGGTTATGCGGCTTTGTTTCTTTGATTGTTTGTGTTTGTTTTGTTTTTGTTTTTGTTTTTGTTTGTTTGTTGTTGTTGTTGTTGTTGTTTTTTTTTTTTGGGGGGGGGGTGTGGGTATCGAAAATGCTGCCACTTCGGCAAATTCATTGCTCGTTGTCACATTCTTTGATCTTTGAAGATCTACACAAACCCCTTTTTATGTTCAAGTTTATATCATTATACTTACCACGATATTCCATTAGGGCGATTCCATACGTGTCGTATGGGACATTTAGAGAACATTTGACAGCTTTTCGACAATAAAAACAAAAAAAATTCCAATAACTGATGGTTATTCTCAAGCACTACCAGAATGGTAAAAGAATCAAAATTGATTTGACTTGGATACATATCCTGTAAACTAGAGATTGCATTTCTGTTTTAGATTATTTCCGGTTAGAACCGGAAATAACCTAAAACAGAAATGCAATTGCAGACAAAAACTAACCTGCCCCCTACAAGGAAAATGCCTAGAAAAGGCCCTTGTATATAGAGCATCAATATCCCATGGCAACGAGACCAAATGCTACTATGGGCTCGCAGGAGGAACATTTAAAGAAAGATATAGAAACCACGTCAAATCATTCAAACACGAAAAATATCGGAAGGAAACACAACTGTCAAAATACATATGGAAACTCAAGGAATCCAACACCAAATATCAGCTTAAATGGGAAATAGCAAAAAGATCTAACACAATTCTAAGAAGAAGTGGGACCTGCAACCTCTGCCTCGACGAAAAATACCTCATAATCACCAGCAAAGATGCCATAAACAAAAATTCTGAAATAATCTCTAAATGCAGGCACAGAAAAAGACCTCCCCCAAAACCACCCAACCGTGAAACTGGTCCACCACAGCATTCAGGCACCAATCTGAATCAGTCTGCCTGAAGATCGCACCAGCGTGAAACCAGTGGTAGCAGAAAACAGAAAGGTACGCCTATATATATATATATATATATATATATATATATATATATATATATATATATATATATATATATATATATATATATATATATTTGGGGGGGGGGGCTGTCGCAGGAAATACCACTTTGGTCTTTTTAGATGTTTATCTAGGACTGAGCATCTCATATCGTTTCCCAATACATGGACCATCAACATCACTTTCAAGTGAGTGTAATTTCTCTCCTAATGGGTGTAATGGGTTTACAAAATGAAAATAATTTTTTGGAACAAAATTCGTCTCTGAACTATCGGTTTTATGGATGGATCTTATTTATTCATGTAAGATCCATCCATTTAGAGAATTTTTATTTATTTATTTATTTTTTTTTTAATTCTTGGGAGTCGAACTCAGGTCCCCTGGATGAGAGTCTATTCCTCATACCACTCGTCTAGTATTACTGATAGCGACAACTTGATTCCTAATTTAAATGAACCAAACTAGGATATATTAGTGCACGTTCAAGGCTTATTTTTAGTAATTAATTTGTAAAAGGTTCGGAAAATAAAAATCGCGTGCAGCTCAAACAGAATTTATCAAAACGACTGATGCACTACGCCGTCCGGGTCCCGCGGATGGTACTGTGATCGCCCTATTAGTATACTTTGATAATGTCGCCATACTCGGATACCCTTCTCATCTCTCTCTTATGTTAAGTATGATCGAAACAGTAGCGGACGCAGACCGGAGTCACACAATGAACTTACCGAGCCCATGCGTAAACATAATAGAGCCGCTTTTGTTTCCAGCCAATTGGGCCCCCGAAATGCATTCAATTCGATTTTCTTTGATCCGCGCCTGCGAAATATCCCAATAATGTATCGCCCTTTATATTATGTATTGTAATATATTAAACTGCATTTTACCATGTAAAACTACGATTGTATTGAAAATGAATCTTAATTCAGCATTTGGCTGCCACGATTTTTAAAATTTAATCTCATCTTATCTTATTTCTTTAAGAGTACTTATTTGTGACTGGAAATAACAGTAAATCTCACTGCAGATGAGACGTACTGGGGGAGTTCATGAAATGACTTGTCAGACGTTTTATCCGACAAATTTGCTCTCAGCCAATCAGATGTAAGCATTTCAGTAGCTTATAACAGTTTTCAGTGAGAACCAGTGAATATTTGTTTCATGAAATGCTCCCCTGATGTGACCGAGTTCGACCGTTTCTCGCCCGGTTGTGAGCATGGTAGTAGGCACGTGCTCTTAAAATAGCAATGGAAGTGGAAATTATGTACCGTTGTCTCAAATCGATTCGAAAAACGTTCCTTCGACAACTCGGTGCGTCAAACCTTTTAGCTCGCTTCAATGCAGTGATTCTGTTAGGCTTCTGCATCATACATAAGAATGGAAGTCTCACCACATAACGTGATTCTGAATTTCAACCTTTAAAATAAACGGCAGGTTTTATGCATGTGCAAATTTCTAGGCCGTTAAAGACTGAGCTACAAAATATTTCAGTTACACTATGGCCGATTGTGTTCATGGGCAAATAGGATAAATATTGGACTTGTGAAACTTCGAAATTTTATTTTAAAAAACACAAACAATCTAAATAGCATGCCCAACACAATAAATAGAACATTACACGATCTCTAGAAAACTATGATTTTTTTTTTAATGAACGTGGTTTCTATAAATGTTGGAACAGTTAAAAAATAGGTTACGGCTCGTCACCCAAAAGCGTGATACTTTGAAGGTTCGATTTTCCAAAAACGGATAAAAAAGAGTTACTTATTCCTAATGGGAAAAAGGTTATTTAAAAAAAAACATTAAAGAACAAAGCAAAAACAAAAAACAACCAGACTATTCCATTAAAGATGTTCGGATAAACAAACATTTAGGTATGGGATACGTGCGCGTCCTGACAAATGATCCATTGTAACAATTATTTGTTGACCCTGCCCTTAGGCGCCTTCTCCATTCAAAGGGTGTCAGCTTCCCGCGTCTTTTGTACCAAAAGACGATTTATCGGCTTTTGAATATAATCCCGAAATCTTAATACGGCTTAAACACGTTAAAAGCAGAAAGCCGATCGTTTCCCGCTTTGGATCAGGAAGCTGCGGGAAACCGACGCACTTTGTTTGGAGAAGGCTCCTTAATAGCAGCTTTGTGATTTAGGGAAATTGTTCGTCAACTGCATTTTCATTATAAACATTCGCCATTAAATTTGATCATACAAGGAACATCAGTCTATAGCCATGATAACGTGAATATGTTTTCATTATGGATCGATTTGGAGGAAGTGTTATTAACAAAATCCAACCCCAGCAGGCAGTGTCAGCATTGTGAAGTAAAGTAAACTTGAATTTAAGTAATAGATGCGAGGGTATAAATGCAATATAGGACCGCAGGCTGGCTGTGTACACAACGTGAGTAGCATAGTGATACGACAGGGCGGCAAAACACCTCAGTCCCACTCCTCATGTGAATCGAGCCCGAATACTAGCTGGCCATTAGCTGTTACATGTAGATATTTTGTCGAGCTAGTGTAGGTTTGGATCCCATCTGACCAATGTGACTTAAGTCCAAGGCAGCCTCTGATTGAGGGAGGAAATTGAAGTGATTTATGCACACTTACCATGCACTGGACGGGTGTTATCAAGAAAGAAAGAAAGAAAGAAAAAAAATATTTGCTGAACTATTGCTCCCCAGCGTTGAAAACATACAGAACCCGTTTCCATTGTGAAGAATTTAAAATTGTACATTTTGGCTAATGTATCGAGACTCGGGTAAATGTTTCACCATGTAATACGTTTGGCGTAAAGTGCGGATGGGATCTACTTGGGACACTGTACTGAATGAAAACCACTTGACAGTGGAAACGTGATAAGTAGCGGAAGTAGCAATCTTTATTTAATGACGTTGGGGTCCCATATCTTTACCTGCCGTGGCGAGGCAACCACAGTTTGACGAGTCCTCTACTGGCATATTCACTGGCCAACAAAATATAGGTTAAGGATACAGAGAAAGAAGGACAAAGAGACAGAGAAAGAGAGAGAGAGGAGAAAAGTGAGAGATGGAGTGACAAAGAGAAAGAGAGAGGAGGATATAAAAAGGGCGAGGGGTGGAGGTACAAGTTAGACCGACAACGATTGGGGAGATGTTGAAAATAAATTGTATTTTCATTGACAAAAATACGTAAGGTAACTGGGAAAGAAGAGGTAAAAGAAGAAGACGACGACGACGAAGGAGGATTGAGGAGAGAGAGAGAGAGAGAGGAGGGGGGGGGTGGGGATGGAGTGTCTAAGAAGGGGTAAAAATAGGATTGAATATTGATAATAAAATGGGGACATCCACGTAGTCAAGCTGCACAACAGGCCTGCGAGCATGATCATTACGATGGAAAGAAAGTGAGAGGGAAAAGGACTGAAAGCCGACAGACAACAGCTGCTCTGGAAAAAAAAACAAAAAAAAACGCTGAGCACCGGTAGCTGTGGCAAGGCAATTATGTTGGCACAAAAATATCAGAGGAGGAAGAGACAAAAAAAAAGAGAAAAAAGGAGAACGTGGAGAGAGAAAGAGAAAGAGAGAGAAAGATGGTGAGGGGAGGAACACCATTTTTTGTAAACATGTTTTGCATGATACGACTGCTCCCCATCTCCCCGGCAGGCAGCTCCCGGTTGACATTAATTATGACCAAAGAGCACATAGGAATATCAGGATTATAAGATTTCCAACCAGAAATCTACCTAAGAGGATTGTAGGTTATCCATGAATATAGCAATCTGATATGACATATTTATGAAAAAATTAATATCACGTAAGAACTAGGTCACAATGGGAATATATTCTAAAGTCTGCCAGAAGGTGAGAGGAATCTATCAGATCAAGAACATAAATGAATATTTTGTCCCTCGAAAAAGTACAGTCTTACGAAACATAATATATTCAGATCTACGGTATATAACGTATTGCGAATATTTTGTTAGAAAGAGAGATAAAGCTGGGGCTACATAATCAATAAGGTACAGTCATTGTTTTGTGTTTTCTTTTTCAAAATAAGTGTGAAACATGGTAACTAAATTATGAGAAGTTAAAAAAGAAAGAGGGTGAGAAAAAGACAGAAAGTGCGATTTAGAGATGGGATTGTGAAAGGGTAATAATTTGGAAATGAACAAACTGAAGGGAAATATGAGTCAAAAGGAAAATATAGATTAATAGAGTAAAAATACCCCCGTAACAGTGCATTCAGATAACGGTAGATATAGCGAATATTCCATGAAAAAGGCGAACCAAGTGCGCAGGTCAAGAGATGTTAAAATGACATGAAATATGGGCAGGTATATGGGTTAACATAGTTATTAACCACTCCCGACAAATTTGTCAAACAGAATATGCTATGTAATATATTCGTCTATGGTACATTGGTACAATTATTAGTGTCAGACACACACACACACACACACACACACACACACACACACACACACACACATAGTAAAACAAAATATATAGCCAGAGATTGAGAGAGATGTAGGCCTAAGTTTGTGAGAACGTTTAGTTATATGTTATAAGCATTTCATCCCCGTAGTATTGCGCAACATAATATATTCATATCTACGGTAGATAACGTATTTTGAATATTCTATGAGAGAGAGAGAGACTGAGATGGGTTGGATGTATAATTAATGAGGAACAATAATATAATTTTTTTCAAAACAATTGTGAAATATAGTAACTCAAGCAGTATGAGAACTTAGAAGAAAAAAAATTATGAGAAAAAGTGCAAGAGAATGAGTGAGAGGAAGATGGCAGTGTGAAAAAGTTGTGAAAAAAGTACAATAGTTGAAATATAAAGGGAAACTGAAAGGAAACAGGGATCAAAACAAAACAAAGAAAAAAAAAGCCAGAGTGAAAAGGGGTTAAATTAACCATATCACCCCGTGCTATTATTAATTGTACTACGAAACATAATGTATTCAGATCTACGGTAGATAACGTATTGCGAATAATTTTTATTAGAAAAAGAGGAGAAAGCTTGGATGGGCTTGTATATTCATAAAGATAAGTGTGAAATATGGTAACTCGAACTATTCTGTGAAGTTGAAAGAAAAAGCGGACAATAAATGAGTGGGAAAACGCGAGGCATTTTGAGAAAGTTGTTTTAAAAAATTTGGATATATTAAAAATAGATAAAGGGAACCAGGAGTCAATAATATAAGTACGAAATATTATAGTAAAAGTAGGTAGAATAAATATAGCCCCCGTTACGAAACATAATGCATTCAGATCTACGGTAGATAACGTATATCGACAAAGAGGAAAACAATAATCGAAGGAAGTTGGAAAGACATAGAATATTGGCAGGTATGATTAAACATACCAGCCACTCCCCCGCATTAAAAAAATTTATGTATATATATATATATATATATATATATATATATATATATATATATATATATATATATATATATATATATATATATATATACTATGTAACATATTCAAGAACAATGAAGAAAAAAAAAGCTTAAAAAGTTCACATCTACTGTAGATTTTGACCTGTCATACCAAATAGAAGAAAGTTATAGGAATCCTTATACAACGCAATTTCACAAATGCCAAAGCACTCTTGTTTCTACATTTGTTCATACCCCGGAGAATATGAATACTTCACTCGTTCTTAAAATGTTTGTGTCTCGCTTTCTTGATGTATTACCCCCACAATAACATGAATCCCAAACCTGCTTTCCACTCTCTTTAGGATTTAAATAAACCCCTGGCGTAGAACAGACCAGTAACAAACAATAGTAAAAATTTGCGAATCAGTGCAAATGTACTTCCAGAGAAAGAGAAAGTAAGAGGGTACCGAGTATGTTGCCTTGAGGGACACATGACTGAGTGCATCGCTCGTCGTTTGTCCCGTTTCCTAAGAGCAGCTGAACCGGTTTGGCAGGGATTAGTGTCCAGCTGTACCGTTTCAGTCATCACCTTGACAACTGATGCAGCTTATTTGTGCTGAAAGACGACTATGCGCTCTTTTTTGCGTCAGTTGTATTCGGTTTAAGTGGATAAGTATCAAGATGAAAGAATTGGGCCAGTGGCTTTAAAAAAAAAGGTTTTTAGTCAATTTAGTTTCTTTCAAATAAATCTTAAACTTTGTGAAATATATTTTCTTTGTCTTCTCCTTTTTTTCTCTTTTTTTAAAAATCTTCTTATTCTTCTATTTCTAGATTTTCTGTTTTAGGGGGTCGTGAGGGTGGAATAAAAAGGATTTGAAGCCAGTGTAATGGCCAGACGAGATATTGCCCCAGAATCGTATGTATTTAGTTCGAAATCGATAAACAGTAAGATAAGGGATTTCGGGGCGAGCTTCACGTCTAATATATCCCTGTATTCCGGATCAATATGTAACCTTGCACTCGGCCTGGTATCACCTGTTTCAGGAAGTTACATTTATATCTCGAGTCTGCGTCTGTACTTGTATATGTGTCCTTGATGAAATATATCATTGACGCATATACAACTAAATGTAAAAGGTACATTAATAAATCCTTATTCATTATTATTAATTGTTATCTACCTTTGTCCTTTGTCCTATCTTTTTAGCAAATGGAACATACAACAAAATTATGAATGTAAAATAATTCTCAGTTCGCTTTTCGTTTCCTCTCTCCTTTAGTTTGGCTCTCATTTCTGAGGAAAGTCAATTCGAGTCCTTCATTTCTGCTAATCAATTGATCTATATTGCTATTTCCGTGAAGAAAAAAAAAACACATTCATACCTTTTCGTGACGATGTTCATGTAGATGAAGCTGTTATGAAGGAAATCTTGAGACTATGCATGTATTGATGGTTATCACCATCCTCATAAAAAAAAAAGACACAGCAAGAGTATTTGTCGTCTTTATTTCAGACAATTGGAATGTCATATTTGAATTCCAAATTATCATCGATCTTTCTCCATAAAGCAGACATCCGCTGACCAAGAATGAGTACGTGACCACTGGGTACTTCCTACAGATCATTTTGGTCAAAACACTCTACCTTGCACGACTGTCTAGACGATAACGACACATCTTGCATTCCAAGAATTATAACAATATGCAATCATAGCTGATAGTTAAAGAGACGT
Source organism: Paracentrotus lividus (assembly GCA_940671915.1). NCBI lineage: Eukaryota > Metazoa > Echinodermata > Echinoidea > Camarodonta > Echinidae > Paracentrotus > Paracentrotus lividus. The sequence goes on along the minus strand of CALNVZ010003433.1, from coordinate 16,112,774 downwards.
GTATGCAATTTGTTAGATAAACATACATCCCCCCACCATAGAAAAAGAAAAATAGAAAAAAAAAGATAAGTTTGTATAATGCAGTAAATGCAGTATATGCGGTAAAAAGCGCAGCAGGGCATTTACAAAACCTTTATTACTATTTTTATTTTATTTTATTTTATTTTTGAGATATGAAACTATGATCAGATCAAAATATAAAATCATAATGTTTATTTAAAAAAAAAAGTCAAGAGATGAACTGTGCAAGGTCACAGAGCCAAATAACTTGTTTTCACCTCTTTAAATATCCCCCCCCCCCCATCTGCGCCAACCAACCCCTCAACTTCCACTGCACTCGCCAAAACGAGAACCCAAGTTTGTGAAGTGGATGCAAAACGAGTGATACTTGCCTCGCTCATAAACAATACATTTATGATTGCAAACATACTCTAGGATGAATTTTGTTTGTCTATTTCTAAAACTTTCCCAGAAAATTTCTTTCAATTTGTCCTTGAATATCAAACGATGAATAGATTTATCGTCCACTGTTATCTGTGGTGTTTGCGTAATGTCAATTTCTAATGTTTCATTCCTCAAGGAGACTAGATTTTGGGATTGTATTACATGGGCATTGTTAGAGCATTTTGAACATGGGGTTAATAGGACGTGGGATGACGGGAGAGGGGAAGGGGGTGGGTATCAAGACATTTCCAATAGTTAACCAAACGAATTTTCAACTTGTCAGTACATATGATTTAATACAATTATATCTTTTGATGTCAGATGTAAATCGGCATATTGATCTGCCGCCATTAAAACAAATACCCACCCCATCTTATACCCGAAGTTCTTAACTACAGACTTTAACCAAGTCGGTTGCATTTGGATTACCACATGGCTCTTATACAAGGCCAAATTGTGAAATAAATGAGACTACCCCCTCCAATACCCAAATCACCACCTTGTAGCCTTCCCTGTGTCGGTCATTTAGTCACGATACAGGTCCGCAGGCACGTCTGTTTGCATGCATATGTTGTTCCTTTCTGCTCCGTTTGATTGATCCGAGCCGGTAGGGGAACAGTTGCCCCGTCGGCAAGGTATGACCCGACTCTCGACGGTAATGTCCCCAGTCAACCTACAAAGAAACAATCAAAACCGAGTGCAAACTAACCAATCACTTACCACGCGTCTATCTGTAATTGTTTGTTCATACTGGCGTCGGTTTGGTGTCTTTTTCCGTGATGGGACAAGGTTTTAAAGGACGTGTGAATGCATCCGTCTGATTGTTGAAAGAAGGGACTGCTGACGTCATTATAGGAGGCTTGACGATGAAAGATTGCGCAAAACACACCAATTATGACCAGACATTTGGGCTTCAATTTGATTAGATCGGGATATTTTTGGTATAAAATGGGCAGATTTGTTTTCCAATGTGATGGAAATATGACTTTATTTTTTCTTTGCTATGTACTTTTTTTTGTAACGACAAAAGGCACATGAAAAAAAAAATCTGTTCCTTTAAACATTTTTTCTTCTTTCTTCTTCTTCATCTTCTCTTCTTCTTCGTCATCATCATCATCATCATCATAATCATCATCATCATCATCTTCTTCTTCTTTTTTTTCTTCTTCTTGTTCTTCTTGTTCTTCTTCTTCTTCTTCTTCTTCTTCTTCTTCTTCTTCTTCTTCTTCTTCTTCTTCTTCTCATATTCGTATTCTGATGGTTACACTCCGTCCTTCAATTCTGAAGATTCGTGCAGATTGCAGGTTTCTTATGAAAACTCTAACTTTTTAAAAGGGAAACGGGATACCCTTTATCGGCAGTGATACATTTTCCCTTAAAAATATTTTCTAATAACCTACCACGGGCGTAGACACGAATTCCTTTCTTTTGTAAGGGGGGGGGGGGGTGAAGTATGCATAGTCGGTAGAGCGGGACGCAATTCATTTGTTAGAGGGGGGTGCGCTACGTCAGTGTAACCTACTTATCATAAAATACTCATTTTGTCATGATACAGTATAAAAGGAACATGATGCATCGAACTAAATCAAGGTTATGGATGTTTTAAGGCGATTAGAAAATTCTAGTGCATCTATAGTAATTACGGTAATTACAAATTTTTCCTGAGGCCGGTTTGATGAATCCTTCAGAGTGAGTCCTATTTTTCAGCTAATATTTAAGATCAGGGCTGTGTTTCGCCAAGTCGTTCGTGAGTTACAAATGACTTTAAGAAGGACTGGTGATCATTTCTTGCGCTAAATTATAAAGCATGCGATTAGTATAGCAACCAAGAACATGTTCCTGTCGTTCGTAAAGTATTTCATAACTTTAAAAAAGACTTGGCGTAACTCCACCAAAGGGCATCAATATTTAGAAAAAGGGTGGGGTGGGGCTGATTTATATTCCGGCGATTTGATAGTCTCCTTAGATTAACATCCTGGCTTTACGTATTCATTCAGAAGAAAAAGCTTTAAATTAACACTAGACTAAAGTGCGAGCCTTTGATCTTTGATTTTTTTTTAGGGAGCGGCGTAGACGCCATTTTCATTCCAGACACCTACCACAATTATTTTGAATTATTTTTAGGGACCCCAGGGGTCACCCTCAAGAAAAAAAAATCCTTATAAAACAATGCGGCCATAGGTCTTTAATCATTTTCTGAAATGGAAGTGCCTCATTTGTGGAAAAACAACAACAACAACATCACCAGTTTCTACATTTATGATCTTCATGCACTTACTGTTATAATTTATTGTGCAGGCTAGCCGGGTGTTCTGAACACCTCCCTGGAGATGACACTAATACCAATGATAACCTTCATTACATATTCACATACCCTTTCAAAAAATGGATTGCTTCACGTAACTGGTTATAGATAATACCTTCCAAGTCATCAATTTCTTTGAGTACGTGGACGTCTTTTGACATTTTGATGCAACTCAAGAAAAAATAAACAGTATAAAGATGATTTGATAATTGATTTATTGACATATAACTTCGTTCCTCAGGCGATAATTTTTTTTTTAAGAATTAAATTTCAGTACGTTGAACTAATCATCATCAATCAACGTGTGGTTGAATTTTAAAAATCAGATTCGAACTCAAGATACTTAAATGAAACAATACCGGTATATTTATTCGATTTCATTTGGCTGAGGGGTTTTTCGTTTCATAACGTTGATATAACTGACTTGTTTGTTTTCTTTCTCCGAGAACGTGCCTGCCTTGAGCCTGAGCTGTTTATGGATTTAACCTCAGATGACTGAGCCAAGTTCGGCATTTTGCCCGATCAATATGAAATGGTTTGGGGTCGGACTGTCTCTGATAAATGTTTACAGTCAATTGCAGAATAGCAATTGCCAAGATCAAATTCATTCTTTAAATAAAAATTCAAAACGTACAATTGATCGCAAATATTTGTGTTATGCAATGGGGCCTTGATTAAATAACTAAATAAATTTTAGTTTTGTAAACATAAAAAACTAGCCAAATTTGAGCATTACTAGTTAATTTTAACAATCAAAGGAATTTTTAGAAGATGCTAATTGTTAGCAATTCATCCATAATGTTGTATTCTTACATTATATTTAATTGTAGCAAACGAAAATGGAATTGGTTAACTAAACGACATATTTATATCCCCAAAACATGATGGATAATTATTTCATTTTTAGAACTATAATGATTAAGATAACTGGCTTTAAAAATCTAAAAACTCTATCTTTAAAACATATCTATATTATATTCTTTTTTAACTTCCTCATATCATTTGATTATAATTGCCCAATTTTGATATCCACATAAAGACAATAAATAAATAATTTGGTTAAAGGTATCAAAATGCTGTTTTAATATAAAAGCAAAAAAACTGTCATTAAACACCAATAATTATGTCAGATCTCATTCGTTCTTTTTAAAAATTTATTTTGTAAATAAAATACATGGCCTTCCTTTCTTGTATTAAAATTAAATGATAATGGAGGTCTCTTTCAAATTTTAGTTTTGAAGATATATAACTTGTAGTTTTCTCACTTAAAAAAGGAGAGACAGACAATAAAGTAACCTTTTTTGTGATTTTTCTTCTTTTCTTTGTTGCTTTGTTTATCTTGTTTACTTATTTCGCCCCCTCTGATTCACTTGTCTCAAATACCATGGCAGAGGATTTTCTCTTTCTGGAAAGTTGTGGGAAAACAAATGGTATCATATTCCGGCACGAATATCGCTCTTAAATTTAACTTTTACTTTGTTTTTTTTCTTGATATTGGATATAATGCATGGGATTTGTAAAACTCATTTTAAAGCTGTTAAGACTGAACAATCCTTAGTTAATCATGAAGTGACCAATTCCATCCCTAATCCCTCCGCCTGTGAACTTGGCATACTCCTGTTAGCGAATATCTATCTATTCATAGTACTAAACGTGTTATTCTGACTAGCCTGCTAGAGGGAGCGATTTGCGTGGGCTGAGAAAGAGGGATATGTTTGGACATCATATTGACTCGTGGGTTTACAGTTCATTGTCACTTGTTGTATATCAAATTTATCCTTCTGAAAAACAACTCATAAATGTCGAGTCTAATTGTATTAAGTGATCCACAAACTATGTTTTCGGATGAAATACTCCTCCGTTTAAACAGCTTGCTTTTGTTTTTTCAAAGAGATGTTGCCCATCATGTACTATTATTAATAAGACTAATTACTACTACTACTACCACCACCACCACTACTCCTGCTGCTACTAGTACTGCTACTACCGCTACTACTACTACTACTACTACTACTACTACTACTACTACTACTACTACTACTACTACTACTACTACTGCTGCTACTACTGCTACTACTACTACTACTACTACTACTACTACTACTACTATTACTACAACTATTACTACTACTACTACTACTACTACTACTACTACTACTACTACTACTACTATTACTACTACTGCTGCTGCTGCTACTATGCATACAACTTTATGTTTTACATTACACCTGGATAAAAGGTTTTAACTCTATTTTGCGATCTTACGACGACATTTTGTTTCAATTTTCAAAACTATTCAATAATTCAGTACATTTTATTTTAAATTCAATTTGATTAATTCAATTACAAGTGAGAACTAACAATTTAATAAATAAATATAACTATCTTCTCACATTTTTAATATGCCTAATTTTATGGGATTATAAAACTTATTACATTATTTTTCTTTTATAAAGAACTATTTGCAACTAGCACAAAATAATTAATCTTGTGACGGTTTTTTAGCAATGTATCCTATTCTACAGGATTTTTTTCCTTATGCTCCGCAGCACAACATGTCCAACTCATCCCATTTTACTCACTTGTAGTCCATCCAAACTTGAAGCAAACACTTCTGCGGTTATTTCAAGATATGATATTCCGACGAGGGAATCTGTTCTACTTTTTCTACTTAGCGGGCCATTTAATATCAATATTCGCACCCTTCAAGGACACCATACTCACGCGCACACAAAACCGCGCACACTCGTAACCCTATAGATGCACTAAGAATCTATTTATAGAGGTCTGCATAGAAAGAATGATTGCTTGTAGAGATAAGACGATGATGCGTGGGGGTAATTGTAACGGCATTGACAATTTTTAGGGTCGCTGATCAACGATGCATACACCCTTTGCCTAAATATGTTGTCATACGGTAACAGGTACTTTGACTTCTAGTCTCGGTCAAGTAAATGTATGTCCCTTGATAACAGATTCGTATTTAATATTAAGGGAAAGTTCATTTCTAAAGTATATGCTGAGAAGATGAAAATGTGCAAATGTATAGATCTGAACCAGTGTATTTAATGATCTGTAAGCACAGTCATGTACAATGTTCGTCATAAAGGTGGAATATTTTTTTTCCTGGCTCAAGCGACAATATGTTGCTCCGGCTTTAATTTCTTGATTTTTTTTGTCCCCGCTTTCACCTTCCCGGATCCTGGCTATTTCTTGAACGTTTCCTCAACCCATCCCGGTGATTTTTCTTCCAAAAAGTTTGTCACCCCCAGAAGATGGCCATTTTCATCATGTCATTTTCTCTTATTTTTGGGGCCCCTTTTTGTTTTCGCGACCCACCAAGGCCCCCTCAGTCCTACCCCAAGGAAACACGTCTGAGGTGTAGATGTGTTGTTGTTCTTTAAGTTAAATCTAGTTTTATGTTTACAGGCTCGACTCTTTTGTGTAGTGGAGGGGTCAAAATTTATTTTGATTGGGGTTCAACATTCATATTATTCATTTTTACATCATGGAAATTTCTATCTTCCCAAATTGTATTGTAAAATCTCAACCAAACATAAATCAAAATGAAGTTTTACCAACAATTACCATTTTACAACCTTGTCATTACGGCTAAACAGAAATTAACATGAAAAGGATGATATTTAAGGGTTAAAGGCTGTCTTTTATTTATTTAGTTTTTCAGCATAAAGATGGAATAACATATTCCGAATTTTCACCAGTCTCGCCTTTTACTTCAACCCCTCCCCTATACAAGAGACCCAAGCTCACCACAAAAGTAGATTTAACTTGAAGAACAATATAAACAGCACACCTCAGACGCGTTTCCTGGGGATAGGACTGATGGGGCTTGATCGGCCGGGAAAACAAAAATATGAAAAAGGGGCCCCAAAATGAGAAAAAATTACAAAAAGGGCCCCAAAATGAGAAAAAAATGACAAAAATGGGCATCATGGGGGTTGGCTTAACTTTTGGGGTAAAAAAAGTCCACGTTAAGGGTTGGAAGAATGTCGAAGATATAGCCAGGGTCCCGAAAAGTAAAAGCAGGGACAAACATATTCAAGAAATTAAGGCCGGAGCAAAATCATGTCGCTATAGCGGCAAACAAATATTCCACCTTTATGACGGACAGTGTAGTTATCACAACAAATTAAGAAATAAAATGTTGTGTAAATACGTGTAATTTTTAAAAGGTGTAATGTTTAAAAGATACGATAATAATACTCTCTGCTATTACAAATAATGACTATGGATGTCAAAGATTTGGGTTTTAAAACCTTATTTCTTTGTTCTTTCTCTACTTTGTTTAAATTGTTCTCTCTTTTTTTTTTCTTTTTTCTTTTTTTTTTTGTTGGAGATATCCTTGCTTTTTGTGTATAGAATAATGGAAAACTTTTGCCAGGTTATTATAATTTTATATAGTTTCACAACGTACAAATAAAATTATTTTATCAAGCAAAAAATAAAATTGAAATTATCTAAATAAAAAGACTTGAAGTCCGGAATGTACTCGATCAGGTTCACTGACAGCCCTTTCTACTGTCTGTAAATCGGCCATAAACCAATTTGAACCAGTGTTCAATGAAATTAACCAGCAGTTAAGCCATCGACGCATGTAATATCACCTTAAGCTTGTTGATTCTTGCCGCTGCGCACCTTAAAAGCGCGGGAAATTAGATTTGACGCCATTTTCGAGGCTATACGGTCTCGTCTGGGAGTGTTGTCTTCCAAGCCCACCATTCGTCACCAACATCCCTGGATGTACATTTCACCCCGGGGAACAATCCATCATGGTTCAATTGAAATTCGAGCACAACATTGGACCCTGTCTTTACGTCATATGTTGCTGTCTTGTGCGTGATGTTTCACTTAAGAATAACCTCTAGGGAATTATTGGTAAGGGGGGGGGGCGGTTAAGCGTTAAGTCAAAAAATAAGATCCCGAGGGAAGTACGATAACAGTTTCACCATGGTCAACCAGTGACATCTGAGGATCTTTCTATTTTTCGTTGTGGTGCATTTTAAGCAAGGTTATACGCAGTCGTATTTTGACATTCCTGATTAAAAAGATCGATTGAGGTGTTTTTGTTAAAAGAAATAATTTCATAAAAGCGTTTATGTCGAGGGAGGGTTGTTTTGTTCTTATCGGTGAGATCGATGTGTGGACAGAAATGGCTCGCCTTAAGAGCCATGCCCCGGGGTAAATAGATTAAAAACACAATCACCAAACATTCCATTACTACAACTTTAACTATATATAGTAGAGCCAGAGGCCCAAAGACCATTTATGGAAAATCATACCTATTGTTCTATATGAAGCTTAATCATGGTGTTTAATTATAGGCAGTGCCTTTATTTTAAGAAAAAAATAAAGAATAACAAACCATTCGTTACTTTTTTCGTGTTATGATATCAATTTTGAAAGATGCAAATATGGATAATTTTGTTTTACAGCTCATCACAATCATGAAATATTCAAAAAATTAAATTTAAAAAACCCGCTAAAGCAATAAAGAAAGATGCATTCATAGGGGAGATACAGTTTAGTCCAATGTACACAAATTTAGACATTGATGATAGAATAATAATAAGGTTCTGTGATTTCAATAGGCACTTGATTGCTCAATAAACAATGAAGCTATCCTGAACAGTTTAAAACATTTATACTCACTGCAAATTGTTAAATGTATCATTTATTTGAAAAGTCAAGATTTGTTATATTTAATTTTATTATGGTGTTGGCAAGTCCTTCATAATTTATTTTGTTTTCGTTAATAAGTACTAGTAGAACATGTCGAGACGCCCTTCCATATTAGTCTTTACGAGCACAACGCTGTGCAATGCCTTTTCGGAAAATGTCAATGCATCGACAACAACTGGAATCAAAACCGTAAAACAATTTTATTAGTCTATTGACAAACGTTAGGCATTTCGATTTATTTTTAATCGATCATACTGCGGCATCAATGATTCCATAATTAATAATTACTTGGTGTACTAATACTGAACTTTTCGTATACAATATGATAAATCCTTTTTAAAAGATCTAAGCACAAACAAAGCTGCTTTTTGCCATATCCAAGATATCGCTTTTCATATCGGCACTTGTTTATAGAAAAATGTGCTAGTAGGCCTATAGCTGAAACTTATATTTTCTATAATATGCCTAAAGGGAAATCCAAAATAAATGTAATCATCTCGCTCGATAACTCTATAAAGAAGACGTGCTTAATAAGCGATGAGACGCGGCTTGAGTTATAGAAGGCAAACAATGCCTACTCTTTACTTCCAAATTTTTTATTCATTACAGAAAACTGACAAAATTTTATTCCTCTCCCCGCGGGAAAGGGGATCGTCTGTGGAGAATGTGGCATATTGGACAAAAACATGATATTAATTTCATTTTGTGTAAAAGTCAGAGGTAACCGATCACTCAGAAAATCACTGCCTAAAAGCTATTTTGTATAATGATATCCTCCTTCCACTAAAGGTTTACAGATTGCTGTTACTGTTGGCATAATAGTGTATAAAATAAATGGCCTTGTTTTGAACGCTGTTAAAACATCATATTTGCAATTATAAAATTTTATTTATAATGTTTATACTATTAATGATTATAAATAGGTGAATACAAATGGAAGGCATTGATATGATTTAACACCTGGGATATTAACAAAACAATTAAAAAGGGGAATATTATGGCGTAAGAGTAACACTCTTGGTATTTGTTTTTGCATGATGACAAGCGATAAACATTAATATCTGCGGCGAAACCAGGTTAATAAAAATATATATATAAAAGGGGGACATTCGGTAAGTTTCTGATATTAACATCGATATCCAATCCATTATAAACAACAAAAAAACACAAACAAATAAACAAATAACAAGGGAGCGCAAGACTGTTAATAGCTCCCCTCCATCTGGATCCGCCACTGAATATGATCCAAGATTTTGGATGATAACGAAACTCCAAGTGAGTATTTTTTTTATATAATATATTTATTTATGCAGAACAGTATAAAAGCTATCTTGCAAGTCTACAATCGCAATTACTTTTGTTCAACGAATGTAAAATTGTTTACCTCCAGTACAGAGTATATCCCTCGCGTCGATGTATATATTTTATTTCAAAACGTAGTTGGTTCTATGATCTAGATAAACATAAAACATGTTTAGTTGTTCAGAACAGTGCACCTGCTTTATCTTGCAAATGCAGTCGTAATGGCTTGTATTTAACGGAATTGCCATCTGTCAATATTAAGTCATCATTAAAATGATTAATTAAGTAAGTTTAAACTAAACCCCTGTATCATTGTATTACTTTATCCGAAATAAAAGTAATACTCTATGATCTATCATATCGGCATTATGGTACGTCATTGAAATAAATACAGCTTCCCTTCCATCTATTTTAGGTTATAAAAAAGGGGTTGACTACTGTTTAATTCATACAGAAGATTATCTTTTAAAAGCTTTATTAGCACGTCAGAGTAGATCGAATTTTAAGTATGTCATTATTAACGACAGTTATAACTCCATAACAAGCACTTGGTGTATTATTGTGCATCCAGGGGAATAAATCAATTCCCTTGTCAGGAAACCACAACTTGAACATCTGCATCAGCTCTAACTTCGGGAACTCTTGGGATGAAGGTATCGGTTATTAATTCACACAATACATTATTTTGAACTTTTTAAATTATTAATTTTCATGACGTTGGATTAAGTTATTTTAATATTTTGATATGATTTTAATGTTTAAAAATATTTTAATTGCTTTTAGAAGATGACATGTGAAAACGAAGTGATATTATTTGTTGCAGGCATTTTACGATATGTTTAAATTATGCATTTGATGACGTTTTGACTTCCAAAGTATTAACCCATATATATTTCACCTCCGTATCTCCCGAAGCAGGAGAAAGCTTATCTACTTTAAAGTGATTCTAAATATGATACGCCTGCAGGAATCTTAATATATTTCGATTTAAATGTATTTCAAAGTTCATGTCATAACCAATAACTTTTGTATATAAAAAAAAATTATATAAAATATTGTCCGATGAAGTAAAGTGTAGAAATGTGTAGAAGAAGGTAAGTCAAGTATGACATGAAAGCGTATGAGACATAGTTGTGAGTTTATTCGAGCTTTTGGCTGACTTCTTCAAGTTCTGATGAACTTTTTCAGGTTATGATCATACGTGCAATTGAAATATTACAATGAAAAGGATGATCTAAACTTAAATGATGTAGCCGCCCTTTGCAAAAAAGAATATAATATGAGAGAATCTTCCCTATTGTGCCAACAAACATTGAACAAAGAAACAAGTGTAATTATGGTTTTTAAACAAAGAGGCAGATTACGTCCAGGTATACACGGCATCATAATAACATTTAATACACAACGATATAGAGTGAGTCAATAAAAATGTCCCATCATTTTGAAGTTGTCTTGTGAAAAGCATGAAGATTTAATCGTGGGTTTCATGACATGTCCTGGTAGAGTCATCCTCCTAGCATTTATTGGTACCATTTTCATTTGGATCTTTGCACGCATGACTTAATAATAGACAATCTTGACGGTGTGTGGTGAAAGGGTGTTTGTGTTTGTGTTTGTGTTTGTGTGTACACATATTCAGTCAACATTTGTTTTTAATCTTCACCCATCTATTTGGCGCACGTGAGATTTTACCGTCTTCTGAAAATTGTCTGTTACTAAGTCATGCGTACCAAGATCCAAATTAAAAAAAAAAGTACCAACAAATGCCGAGAGGACGACTCTACCAAGACATATCACGAACCACATGATTAAATGTTCCTTCAAACAAGACAAGGTCACAATGATGGGACTTTTTTGTTACTCACTCTGTATAACGATAATAATTATACCAGCATATAAACATTAAACAAATTAAGTTTTAGCTTTAGAACTCATAAAAGAATATTTTAGCGCAATGATGTGAACGGAATGTTTTTATATTAGGAACGAAATTTCATTTTATCTCTACATAGTTTGTTTCAACCACCTGAAAATGCATTTATTTCTTGTAATGACTTTGGAGTTCTGAAAATGTTTTTCTCTTAATTGATTTACATAAAACTGTATAATTGTACCAGTTTTGTCGTACACATTTAGTCAATGAATAAAACCTTTTTCTCTGCTAACATAAAAATAATTGCAAACTTTTTCCTTCTTTTGATACACAGTTGAGGTTGTCGACAACCGAAATTAAGTTAGAGGGTATTTTAGGCTAGGCTCAAAATAGAAATCTAATATGTGTGCCATGATAAAAAAAAAATACATAAAACCCAAGATCTTGATCGATCAATTCTGTCTACCCCACTGGAAAGACAAACTTGTTTGTTAAATTTTCTCTAATGCAATTTGTTGAATTATTCATTAAAAAAATTCCCTGTGGTTAAAACAATCAATTTGGGAATTTGATATACCAAAATGATCATAGAATTGTTATTTTTAGGAGATAGTGAGCAACGCTTTTCGGCAAATGCGCGAAAAAGCCTTGCGTAAGCGTGTCATATCTGATCCATGTGTATAATCTCCGACAGCTTTGATAATCCGATAAAAGAGAGACAATATCTATCTGTTCCCTTTCTACCCTTTCTGTTCGCTGGCCCCATACGCATTTCCCCGGTCATCTAAATGTCGTTTATGTCGTCACGATGGCTTTATTTTTAGTCGAGATGAGCAGATTGGCTGATTCCATCTCAAAAACATCTTTGCGGGTGCCATTAGCCATCAGAGAGACGCTGCTAGCTTCGTTATATGTGTCCGTCGCGGGAAATATCCACCATTGAACCCTATCTGTCATTGTCTGATACACATACCCAATCCCTCTGTGAAAAACACCCGTCCCACAAACACACACACACACACACGCACACACGCAACACACACACACACACACACACACACACGACGCGCGCACGCACACACACACACAAACACACCACAAAAAAAAAAAACACACACACGCAGCATTCACAAACGTGCATACTTGCATTAACCATACCAGATATCTGCTCCATCTAAATTTTCACACAAATCTCTTTATATTGGGTTGTTCATAGCACACATTTATTACTTATCGGCATCTTTTTTTTTATAAATTATCAGGATTATCATCAGGAAATATATCAACCAAAAAAAGAACATTATCCGTCTCTAAATGAAATACTCTCTTATTTTCCCTCTTCGTTTTTTTTTTTTTTTTTTTTTTTTTTTATATATATATTTGTCAAATTATGAAATCATCATTATGTATTGTTTGTGGGTCAAATTCTCTCTTTTTTTCAAGGCAAGTCATTTGATGGCATGTAATTTTTTTTTTTTTTTTTTCAATTAGGCCTACAATTCCCGCGAGTTCAATTTCCTTTACTTGGGATCTCTATCTGGAGTCGGGTTCACAGAAATAGTAGGTCAATATAAAAAACATTATTAATAAAAACAAACTGAAAATGATTGGAAGGGAATAAATATTCTATATTTATACAACAACTTTTATCTGTTTAACATCACGTTTAACAGACAAAATAAATGTTGATAACAGAAACATGAATTTACTTAATATGATCTGGAAAACCCCTATTTCCAAGTTTTTCCCCAGCATGGAGATTGAGTGGTTGCTCCATTGGGTTCTGATAGAACGGTATCAATCAGATCAGAGCGGACTGAAAAGTAAATGCAGTCACGTTGTTTAGAGCAACAAAAAAAAAAAGGGGGGGTTCACATCGGTCTGGTAATCTTTGCATTTAACTGTAAAATATATTTTAAAAATATTTCAACAAAACACGCAAGGAATTACGTACCAGAAAATGTGAAGGAAAAAAAAAGCCCACAAATATGCAGCAAATATTTACACATCGGGTTCCTCCCCCCCCCCCATACTGAATTAACCGAAGTATTTTGTATTTCGATCAACGGGTAATTTTCAAATTTGTATCATTATCTAATTCACCCCGAAGGTAAATGCTGCAATTACATTTTGACATTCTAAAGGATATTGGATCTTTAATGACAATTTGAACTATGCTGTAAATCTAGTCTACTCCCTGCATTGGAGTAAGAGCTAGATAAATTTAACATAAACAAACCATCAATTTTTAAAGTGGTTCAACTGCAATGAATTCCAGTCTCATGAGTGATAAGTGATCCGACAATTTATTCATTACCGTATACTTCTAGATTCATTTCGGCTTGTAAATTTGCTTAAGGTGTATTGCTTTTTGTACCATGACATATGATCGTCGGCTTTTAATGTAAATACCTAAAGGCATTATGTGAGGCTACCGAAATTAGGCTAACATTATAAGGCCTACTCGAGTTCGACCTTTATGGGAATGTACAAGCTTACAGTTTACACAATTTGATACCATTCAAATAGTCCAAGATTAAAGGACCAATGGTAAACAATATCGTTTTAGGAATTTATAATTTTTGGACTTGATATAAATCCTCATCCTACGCCTGCTGTATAGGGGAAGAGGAGCTAAAAAACTGAAAAGGAGATACTACTATTTCTGAAGACATAATTGATCAAAATGCAGACAAGCTCTAATCCTCTGTTACCCGATCTATCTCATAGGCTTAAAACGTACTCCATCAGGCTCACCTGCAAGTACACGCCAGTCTCAGAGAGCACACTCCCGAAGCTTGCTTATACCTCACAATTAAATCATTTTAACTAATGATTGTGGTTTCAGATTTTGGTTGAGATTTTCGTGCATGCCAGAATATTTCCGGTTTTAGTATTAATTACAGGGAAGGTATATTGATGTTAGCATAAATGCTAACAAAATGAGTACGTACAAGTTTTAAAAAGAAAAGAGCAAATATTGCTGCAATTTTCATATTATTCTTTAAAAATTTGCACTTGATACAAAATGTCAAAGGCAAGAGGTAAGTTCCAAACCCCCCCCCCCCCCAACAAAAAAAAACCAAAAAAAAAAAAAATATTTGTTTGCAAATCAGTTCTGATGGCATTTTCTGAAAATCAATCGGTAAAGAAAAATATAAAATGTACCAAAAAATCGGGGAGGCAGACTGTAATCCTCTGTTACCCGATATATCTAAGAGGTTTAAGACATACCCCGGTAGGCTCACCTGCCAGAACACGTTACCCTGTGAAGCACCCTCCTAAAACGTGAACAATGTACTTAAAATTAAATCATTTCAACAACTTTTGTAGGATTGTGGTTTTTAGTGATACAACAGGGAGAACAAAAGGTAGTGCTACCTTCGTTTTTATAAGGAAACCCAAAATTTGATTTCTGTTTTGTTTTTGTTTTTCTTTCTTTTTTTTCTCAAAAATCTGGGCAAAAGGGGTCCACGTGACGGCAATTCTCGTGCAACATCGATACACCTACGATTGACAGAAATCCATCTGCTATTACCATTAATAATCATGTCACACCAAACGGGTATTACTTGAAGTGATTGAGCAGCTTAATAGCTTTAGTTAAATCTTGCTCATCGAATCTCAAAAGAGGTTCACGTGAATAACGAGACACGATATAAATGTACGTGTTACACGGCTCGCGTGAGCTTTAATTTACGTATTTTACAGTAACCTAGTTAGGGCTAACGTCAAAAAAATTTGAATGTGAATCTTTTAAAAGCAGCTATAAAGGGTAGGTCGGTTAGACGGTGGAGGTATTGGGATAAAACAAAAATACCTTTCTTGTTGAACGAATCAGCAACAGTGTATTGTGACTATCATGTATCGTCTCAGTTTCAAAGATTCTCTTCTAACTTGCATATTTAAAATACCGGGATTTTAGCAAAGTAACAGCATTCTTCTTTACATCATGTAGTATTGGACACTACCGGTACAACAATTATTGTTGATGTTGTTTTATTTTGGAAGGGGAAATTCTTTTTTGTTGTAAGTTGTTGTTGTTTTTTTTTTCCTTTTTTTGTCTGGGAAAGCCCGCGTTAAACGAATGGGGATGAGTCACTGTTCTGTTTTTATTTGGGGAGGGGAAAGTAATATTATGGCAGATTAATTTTTGGGGCAATTTTTTTTTTAGAATTTGAAAGTTAAAACAAAAGGCATCTTTTTTTTTTTTTTTTTTTTTTTTTTTTTTTTTTTTAGGGGGAGGGAGTAATTTGGGGAAGTTTGTTCTTCTTCTATTCTTCAATTGTTATATTATCCAATATTTTATGTTTCTCTACGTGTTGGGCACGAAAAAGAAGGCCGGGCTGTGTTATACGCAATTGTATGATATAAGAACACACCCCACCCCTCCTTCCTTAGATCTCGACCGGGAGGGGCAGTTCGCCACCAAATTGTTTTGTCATCTGTACTAATGTAGAGAAATTATATTATTTTTTGTAACAATAAAATAAATAGCTTTTAAATGAATAGTTTATTTTGTTTGACAAAAAAAAATCTTAGAAATCTATTGGGTATTATGAGAAAGAAAAAAAAGATGTCCATGTCTATTCATTCTTTTGTCATTGGCGGATGTATGGCCGGATTTAACACAATACTTTGAAAGGGCACTAAATTATGCTCAAACAATTGTGCCACCGAAACGGTAATCTATCCCAGCTAGATCCTTTGTATATACTTCTTCTTTTTTGTGAATGACTTACGTCTCATATTGCTCTTTTCTTATAAATCTAGTTTATAGTTAGAATGACCCTCTCAAATTGTCTTTTTAACATATCCGATGTGGCAGTCACAGGGAATAAAGAAATACAGAATGATATATATTACAATTGTTATTGAATTAGAAGCAAATGGTGCCATTTGGCTACAAGCACGTGTGAAGAAGTTGGTCGATTTTCAGGGGGCTTTCTTTTAGAGGCATTGACTGCAAAACAACAAAAGAAAAATGCCTTTCTTGTACTTTTATGCATCCGAAGAGATTCATGTAAAGCCACGTGAATCATTTAAATCGGCCACCGATCCAGCAGTTTGACGATGAGGGTGCGTCAGTATTTAGGGTAGATAAACTGTAATTATAATGTAATTGTAATTATGTATTTACTGTAACTGTAATTATGATGACTTGATTAAAGATCATACGTTTGCAAAATTCATTTTTTTTGGTTTTTTTTTTGTATAATGTCGTGGCTGGAGGATCCAGCATAAGCATACTTCTAACGATTGGTGTCTAATCCAGAAATATGCTAATGAGGTAGGGGAGAGTTGAACTTACTGATGCAGTGTGCATGCTCAATTGCCAATCATGCAATATTTGCCACCGTTTTTGGTTCCTGCTTTAAAAATTCTTAATGGTTTTCATTTATATGCACACAATATATCATGAGAACATTGTGAATCAAAATAAATGAGATTACTCGATACTACGAAAGGTTCGTTAGTCCGGAATAAATAAATAATAATGATAATAATGATAGTAATATTAATAATAAAAATAATTACCATGATGATGATGAAGATAATTACCATTGTCGTTATTACTATTATTATTATTATTATTATTATTATTATTATTATCATTATTATTATTATTATCATTATTATTATTATTATTATTTATTTTTTTATTTTTTATTATTATTGTTATTCTTCTTCTTCTTCTTCTTATTATTATTATTATCATTATTATTATTTATGACTACCGTTTTTATCATTGTTATTATCATTAGTATTGTTATTAGCATTATTATCATTATTGTTAATTTTATCCATTTTAGAAAAGCAATACGTATCGATGAGCTAAATAGGCATGTTACGTCTGTACGTTACACACTCGAATTACAAGTGCCCATGAAAAGGGATCATTCGATAGATTTGTGTTAAATCACGTTCGAAATTCATTTATTACAGCCATTTTTTTTTTTTTACTTCCGATAACCTCTAAGGTGTGGCAAAGAAATGAACTAACAAAAATACATTTAGATTGAAATTTAAGTGATTTTAAATAATTGATGTACATGACGTCACACTGATGGGTACAGGCACGTGTTAAGAAGCTCGCTCTTTTTTATGTGGGTTCGGTGTCTCCGAAGGATTTAAGAAGCCACCCTTTGAGGTTCCTGCAAGGCTTCAACGTAATCATTAATTTAAAGCCATGTGAATCATATAAGCCGAATTGTTTCAGGGGATAGAAACAACTGATTGGTAATTCAAACTTTCCGAAAGATTTTTTTACGAAAAAAAAACAAAAAAACAAAAAAACAATCATGCTTGAGTCCCCTTTCAAAGGTATGAAAATTGATACAATCATCTACGTATCTTTGTTAAGAGGTGCGAACCCAGATGAATGAAGCTAATGGCACATTTTATTTTGTATCACATAGAGAGAATCTAGCCAACTCCCAGAGTGATTAACAGCATGACACATTATTTGCTGTACTGCTTTGTTAGGCAAGCACATTAACAAAGAAAATGCGTTCAGATTGATGTATACTGAAACGGAGTAGGAACGAAAAATGACACTGTGTAAATTCGCTTCCTTCGTCTGAGTTCGCAACGAAGTGGGAGACCCCCCCCCCTTTATACAACGGTCACACAGACACTTACGTTTAGTTACGTTTTTGTTGTTTTATCCGTATTTCATCTTCTATTCTATCCTTTCTGATGAACGAAATTATCATTATTTATACTGATGACTATGACGGGGAGGCATCTATGGGATCCGGAAAAAAAGTGAATTTTGGGACGCAACACCGGACGTACCTCAACGTAAATGTCTGTGTGACTGTAGCATCAAGTTCGATAAACTTTATTTCATATGCGGTGCGATGCACGACGAATATCGCCAAAACGCGTTCTGACAGTGCGCGCCATGAAGACATGTAACTTCAAATGTGCGTTACAACTGCTGAGGAGAGAGTAATGTGAACTTTTAGCAAAGAGTAGAGGTTTCAGATTAGAGAAGATTTCTCTGATGCGCCCATTTTGCCCTTCAAGAATCTTGAGAAACAATACTATACCAACTCGAGTCTGTGAAATTTGACGCCGGGATGCCCCCAGCCGTGGCTCCACCCTCAATAATGTCTACAGATGATGTACTTGGAGTAAAGAGTAACAAACAAAATAATGGCCATACTCCTGATAAGCTGTAAGATGCTTAGCAGAGATTATCTAACCGAAATGTCAGAAACCGAAGAACATAACAGCTCTTTTCCCT
Source organism: Paracentrotus lividus (assembly GCA_940671915.1). Classification (NCBI taxonomy): domain Eukaryota; kingdom Metazoa; phylum Echinodermata; class Echinoidea; order Camarodonta; family Echinidae; genus Paracentrotus; species Paracentrotus lividus. The sequence continues at coordinate 16,093,898 of CALNVZ010003433.1, read as the reverse complement.
CAAAGGAAAGCGGTAGAATATTTTGTTTTTAAAAAAATGGGGGCATGCAATACAAATTTGTAATTATAGGGGCTAATATTGACAGATAAGGAAATGATTCAAATCCATCAGTGCCTTGATATTGATGAAGACGAGAAATCAGAGTTGTTTACCAACGCGCATGCTCGCCTTTCTTCTGGTATGATGAACAAATCGATATTATTTTAATCCGATACATGCAAATCCTTTATTCCTTAAATTTTGCATCAATATAATGTTGTCAACCTCACAGAGGGTAGTCTGTACCTAGAAACCTTTCTGTCTGCCAGTTGTTATGATCTATATTGGCGACATTGGTTATGTGTACATACAAATCAGACAAACACCTTTGATTTCTTATTCAAATCCGATATAAAAAAAAATAATTTATTGCCAAGACAGGTATAGATATATACCATTAATAATATAAAATATCTACACTGCGTGTTAACCAGTGAATCGCACAGCGTTGTTTAGAAATTAAACAACCTGTAGTTGTTTAAAACTTTAACACTCTTGTTGTTTAATAGTTTAAACAACCTGTTGTTTAATGGTTGTTTAAAATATCAACAGTATTGTTTAACGCTTCTCTCCAAAAATAAAAACGCTCCGACTCTTGGTTAACGCGGCCGGGTATCGAACTCACGACCTTCGATTATAAGGCAGACGCTCTATCCACTGAGCCAACACATCTGTACATACACGTATTTAATGTGTGAGGCATAAGTCCTTCGCCATAATTGAAATGTTGCGCCGATTTATCTTGCATACACGAGTGATGCCATTAGCTCATGACTATCCCGTGACATTTGCCTCGGCCTGTTTAAACAAAGCTGTTTAATATCTAAACTCTAATATCTAAACAGGTCTTTTAAGGCTATAAAACCTCGCTTTTCCGGTTTTAAAAAACAATGTTTAAATATTCAACAAGAATGTTTAACTTTTAAACCAACATTTTTTTAAACAGCGAAATTTTTAAACCGCGTTCTAACAGTGTACACTCCTTGGTCATAAGTATTGCAACATAGCTAAAAACTGCGTGTATTTTTTTCTTTCAAATTTACAAGTCTTTTATAATTATGTCGTCATATTTCATTCATTCCATGAGTATTGTCAATCTTTTTTTGTATATTCTGAAAAAGGAAGCTTGTTTCCTTTCATTCCTGAGAGCAGTAAATGACCAAACCCGGACAATTTTTAAACAAATGGGCGATAAAATAATGAACAAAGGCCCCTAAAATGATATTTTGAGAGGTAGGGGTTATCAGGGAATAAAATTATTAAGGAGGAGTCAAATGTCTCCGCAAACTGTTTACCAAAAAGGTAATGGTAGAGTCACACCGGCAGACCGACCTCAAACCGATCACCCTAAAACACTTTTGTGCCAATCGGGATGGATTCGGCAGCCATCAGTATGATCATGGCAGGGTTCGGTCTGTTGTCAGTTTAACGTCGGTATGAGGTCGGAATTATCGGTTTAAAATCAGTCTGGTATCGGTTTGAAGAAAGGGTCGGGGTGGAATCTTTCAAGCATGTTCGAAAGATCTCTCCCCGACCATTCGTCAGAGAGCTGTCGGAGACGAGTCGGGGTCAGTTCGAGAAGAGCGGGGAGCATTCGGTCTGGGTTCGATCTCGGTTCGGAATAACAGATCGGAATGTGGTCGGTTTCAATACCAAGTTCAGTCAAATTGCTATCGGCCGAACTAATCCCGATTCAACATCGATTGGGTAATGAATAGAGACTTTCTTCCCGACTCAATACCGAACGAAGCCGCTCCATCTCCGATACCAAACCGCAAAGGGGATGTATGGAGACCGACAAGAGAACGATGTCAAACCAAAGATGGTAAATAGATTAGGGGCGCATAGGATAATTATTTTAACATTTAAAAATGCTTCCAGTTGCGCCATTGTTGTCTGTTGGATGTTGCAATACAAATCATATGGCTAATAACCATCCGCGGATTTTGGGGGAAGGTGGCGGGGGCACGGAGCCACGAAGGGCGTGAAGGGGGCATGAAAATGGGAAGAAAAAGGGGAAAAGGAAGGAAATGAAAAGACGAGAACGAACAAAAATTTAAAAAAAAATATTTAAAAAAGTTAAAAACAAATAAATGAATAAAGTAGAATATATATATATAGTAGTCATGGTAGTAGTAGTAGTAGTAGTAGTAGTAGTAGTAGTAGTAGTAGTAGTAGTAGTAGTAGTAGTAGTAGTAGTAGTTGTAGTATAGTATAGTTGTGTAGTTAGAGTAGTAGTAGTAGTAGTAGTAGTAGTGGTAGTCGTAGAAGCAGAAGTATTGTTATCATGATTGTTATTATCATTCTTATTTACATTACCGAACATAATAGAGCAGCCCAGAATGACGGTAAATATTACAAGTTACAATGCTACATTAATTAAAAAGGGGAGATTATTATTTACCACCATGTAACATAATGGTATGGAGCAGATGTTATCGTGGTGTATGTTAATGGGAATCTACTTTTAATTGCAAGAGGAAACATGCATGTATGCTCGTCTGATGTGAGGTTTAAATGATGTTATACTGTTCCTCATTTGAATGATGTATGCTTATAATAAAAAAAAAGAGTGAGCGAAATCAAGGTCGTAAACATTATATCCCATGTATAGCTAATATACATTACTAATCAAAAATGTTTTTGTTTTTTCATCAGGGACCTACCACCTCAGAGGTGGTTCTTTCATGGAATTATGTATATACATTATTTATTTATTTGTTTAAACAAATAGATTATAATAAAACAGAAGAGGGCGCGAAATCTAGGTCGTAAAAATATATTTTATGTAGCTAATAATAACAAAATTGTTAATTCACTGCTACAGCATGGTTCGGTTTAGGTTCTTGGACATTTGAGTCATGCATAATATATATATTTTTTTTTTTGGTTTAGTTTAAGAAGCAAAAATATAGCTTGAATGGTGTTTTGACGAATTTGACCGGGAAAACCTATAGTAACATAATAATGTAGATCAAAACTGTATTTTTGTTTGTGCACTTCTATCTTCGGGTCCATGGCCCTTTGAATTGTGTATATTTATTTTTTCCCTTTAAGAAACACATAGAATATATAATGATAAAACAAAAGGGTGTGCAAAATATAGGTCGTAAACATAAATTAGCTAATTACACGTTGCGCAACTGATTAACGACACGTGCATCCCTGTCACGTGTCACGTCATTCTGCTTTTATCTCGCACAATTATGCCAATTGTCTTTTGTCAAATCCATTTTTATCAAAAAGAAATTTTACAATCCAGTCTTGAGATAAATTGCATAAGGATTGTCAACATCAGAGTCCGTTCACATTGCGCCCAATGATTGGAAATAAGCGGAGAACCTAGAATTCATTTGTGATTCAATTCCCTTCAGTGTGTACAGAAAAGTGAGATCTTTGAAAAGATTTATTCAGATGAAGTAGGATAAACAATATTTATATTATATACCACCACTTAGAAGGTTTAACGCATTGAAGTTCAGACTGTTGAAGGCCGATAGACCCATCTGTGCGTTATGATTGCATGGTTTGAAACGACGGTTTTTAAATGCATTTTTGCATTCATATCATGAAGTTTGAATGATGAAAATAAGTAGAAGATTTGCAAAAATGATAATAACGATAATATTAATAATAATTACAAGCACTAATAATAATAATGATAATAATTACAATAATAATAATGCTAATAATTACAATAATAGAAATAATAATAATAAAAACAACAATAATGGTAATAACGATGAGAACAATAATGATACATAGAAATAATTGAGTTTTTATACATACATATCTTTTAATTGAGATTTCATTATCAGTGCCTACTCCATGGCTTCGTTTGACGTTGTAACAAAGGACTGGTGTAAACAGCCCCAAACTCAAAATTGTCTGGGTAAATTTGGCATTTTGCACAGATAGTATTTGGAATTACATGAATTATTTGATATCCTGAATGCTTCTTCTTATCAGTGCATAGTTCCTCAAACGCCTCAAAGCTTTAGCCATCTGAATATCATAAACACACACATACAAAATTGTTTCGAATTAAAATATTTCTTCTTTTTTTTTAATCATAAAAGGTTGGTTCGGGACGTTATTTTTTAAACCTTCAGTAGGCCTACCTTGTCTGGAAAGGCTGTACCTTCAATGAAAAATATCGATAAATAAACCCCTCCCAAAAAGTTTCTCAAATGGACTTTGGGCCATGATAACTTTTCAGGTACGCTTTAGTTATTCCTGATATTCATACCATTGGAAAGATAATTTATTTTATTGATATCCCATTTGTAATGATTTTGTCATGCTTCAATGCACAGAATGTCAATATATGGAGAAAAGTAAAAAGTCAAATCTTGTAAAATGCACTTTTATTGATCACATTGAAGTTCCGCAACTTGACTTTAGGTCCTGATAACTTTGGGGATATTTTCTAATTTTTATTGAATACTATACCATTATCAAGTTAATTTATTCCTCTCTTGATTGATACCTTATTTGTCATGGTGATGTCATGCCTGGGTCAACAGAAACCCTGAATGCCACCTGAATACATGGCAAAGCGAGAGATAATTTTCAGTCTAAATTTCTGTAACACCACTTTGAACCTTGATACATTTTAATGTGGGTTTTTAATCATTATCAATTTTCATAGCATTTATTCTTCTTTTCATTGATGCTCTATCATGTTTGAATGCACATAACTCATGAATATAATGCAAAGTAAAAAGTGAAAAATTGCGTAATGCATTGTTATTGCTGGCAACAGACAGTAATACTGACAATTCAATTTGCAACATTTAACTTCTGACTTGTCCTAACATTCAGGTGTTCTGTGCATGCAAGAACAGCACTCTCGTTACCATTAGGATGTCATTAAAAAGAGGAATGAATTTACTTGACAATGGTATAAAATTCAATAAAAATTAGAAAATACCCCAAAAATTTATCAGGGCCTAAAATCAAGTGGCGGAACTTCACTTTGATAAATGCATTTTGCAACATTTGACTTTTTACATTTCCCCATATTCTGATATTCTGAGCATTGAAGCATGACAAAAGCATTACAAATAGGATATCAATAAAAAGGGGAATAAATTATCTTTCCAATGGTATGAATATCAGGAATATAAAGCGTACCTGAAAGGTTATCATGGCCCAAAGTCCATTTGCGAAACTTTTTGGGAGGGGTTTATATAAATATATCCTTTCTATAAATATCCATGATTGTTATAAATACACATTCGGTCAATAGGTGCTTACTGATATAAAATGGTTTCACGTGAACAAAACTTCTCCACTGCGCAAAGTCACGATTCGCAGACTTTATTATTCTTCCATCAGTTGTTCGAGTTTTGAATCAGTCTTTATTGGCAAAACTTGCTATCCTTTTTTCCAACATATCAATGGAACAAATATCTGTAGACTTTCAATGTATTGTAAAGTTTACCATGAATGTTTTGACGGCCGAAATCAAATCCATCCGTGTTACAAAATAAAATTTTAAAGTATAGTTTTTCCCAAAATTAATAATTTCTCTCTTATTATCTATGCTAATCATGTTTATTTTATTATTATTATTATTATTATCTTAGGGGGGAGGTGGGGTATATTCAAAAAGAGTGTAGTACGAGCAAATCCAGTTTGGGAATTAATTTCCTGTGTACTGCATTTGTTTTTGTATTTGTTTTTTGTTACGTATTTTTATTCGACCTTTCTTTTATAAATTACATCCTATTAAAATAACTGTTACGCATAACATATAGCACAGATTATAAATCTATGACTTTTAACTGAAAACAAAAACATTATACATAATTTTGCGTAATTCTGGAACTGGGAACCCGCGGTCACAATGTTTGGTATGAACTCTTTTCTTCCTCCTCCTCTTCTTCCTCTTCTTTTTTTTTTTATATATTTTTTTTTACAGAAATACAAAATGAAATAGGTTATTACAAAACTATATATATATATATTTTCTAAAAACTGTATGATTTTTGTGTTTATTGGCGTGTCCTATTTGAGACAGTAATGTAACTGCTGTGTGCATAACTATTCACTTTGAAGCACAACAAACAAAACAAAATTGGAAACATCAATCATGAACTCCCTGTCATCTTTAATGAAATGTAATTTACATTATTTTTATATAAATGCTATTACAAATAATACATTGGTAATAAGAGAATCCGTGAAAATGATCATACTAGTAATTACGTAGCTGTAATGATAAGGGGATTTTGCTTGTCAAGACAAGTGTCACTGAATAATGCAATTACTTTTTGAGCTGAAGCCTATCGACCCTTAGAGGGCGCTTTGCCACTCAAATATTTACCTCAGTGCCGGATCCAGGATTTGAAAAATGGGGATAGGACAAAAATCTATAAAAAAAAAAATAGTGGAGAGGCTTAGACAGAAATTCTCTGACATTAATATGTGCGTTCAATGGTCAGTCCACCTCCCCCCCCCAAAAAAAAAAAAATAATAAATAGAAAATAAATAGAAATAAATAAATAAATAAATATTTAAAAAAAAAAAAAAAAAAAAATATATATATATATATATATATATATATATATATATATATATAATATATATTATATATATATATATATATATAATATATTATATATATATATATATATATATATATATATATAATATAGATAATAATAAATAATAATAATAATAAAAGAGGAGCCCGCCTTTTGCCAGCTGGATCTTTCCGAGGTTAAGCATAACAAAATATACTTTTATTGAGGGCAGTATAATGCCACGGTATGTACTTGGACACTGTACATTGTGAAATCAATGCAAACATCAAAGGAATCCTTACATTGCAACACCAGTATTCAGGCGGTTATTTCCTTATATTGAACTGTAATACTTTTGTTGTATTTATCACCATGTCAACTCTATTATCCAAACCTTTATTCTGCGGATGTAATACTGGAATATTGAATTAAACTAAACTTTTACTCAACATGAACACGCGTAACTGTTATAAAAGAAAAATAAGAGGAACGACAGAACAATTATGATTCATCAACCTTTGCCGTTTCCTAATGGGCCTCTTTCAGAAAAAAGGTTGCAAGCTTCAGACAAATATTTACTCAGGTTGCCCTTGTGAAATTTGATTTCAAATCGTAACACTTGAGTCATTGATAATATTCAGTCAACAACGTACGAAGACAGTAAATGACGTCAGTGTGGTGTCTTCATAAGATTTCTTATATCACAATTTTGTCGATGGACAGAGATTGTGCAATTTCATACCATGCGCTGCAATTGTCTGAAGTTCAGTTGTTGTTGTGGAGTAATTTTATATTAAAGCCGTTTTTGTTGAATGTTTTGGCGCTGTTCATTCCCACGTTGTTTTCAGCCACCCATCCCCCACACGCACACACACTTTCAAAAAAATGCTCCGAAACCCCTGTGTTAAAAAAAAATATGGATAAAAGTGTGCGGTACATTTCAGGTAAGGATATGTGTATAGAATAACATAATTTGACACAACGAAACATCTGTTTTACTGGCACACTGCGCCTCCGAAGAGGAGAAAAAATGCATCACTTTTACGGGGCCTGTATTATGAGATTTGTTTTCGTATTACCAATTCCTTGAATTAACCATGAGATGAATTCAATCCGCCGAAAGGGCAGACACGGATAACGAAAATCATTTCTAAAATGCTTCAACATTCCTAAGTATTTTTTTTAACCGACGGTGGCAATTTATGCCTGAGATGATTCATTAGCACTCTCGGGAATGGAAGTCTTGTATTTCAGTAACCTTTCATTACATGACGGTAAAGAGTACTTTCATATAAATGTACATGTATCTATACCAAACATAAATAAGAAAGGGCAGAGGAATAAATTCATATTTTTTTTTGTCATGACGAAGACTGAGTCATGCGAATAAGATTTAGTAGTGGGTTTACGTAAGAGGACGTAAGACATCGTCTAGGACGTTGGCATATGGAAGGCGAGTGTCCCAAAATGGCTCAAAACTCTAATATTCTATATAATCTTCTTTTATAGGTTTTTGGTTTTTCATATTTCAAAATTAAGAGATATTGTGAAGAGATATACTTTTCTTTAAACTGAAATTACCTTTTATAGTAACATAGTTCGATATTATCTTGAACGGACAATATCCAATCCATGGCAGTTTAACTGTCGAATGTTTGAAGATAAAAGGGACGTTCCGTCAGCAGGAGTAGCATTTGGAATAACACTAGCTGCAGAATTTTGTAATGGTTGAATAATTTTTTTGAGAGAGAGAGTTATTTCAAGCAGGAAACTGTAACCAATATTTTCTGCCATCTGCCAAGGTAGGCGAATGTCTTTTATCCAATATAATGCAGGTCGTATCAAGATGTCTTCTGCACAGCATATTGTCAAAACTTACTAAAGGCATTAGATTTTTTTATTTATTTTTTTTTTTTGGGGGGGGGGGGGGCTTGAGAAAACCCTGAACGATTATTTCTTTATTATCATTTCGTGCTACACAAAAAGTTTTTAAGAATAAGGTTGAAGTTTTTTTTCATTATTATTTTTTTTTTAAGATCCAGAATGCAGTCAAACATTCCCTTTGACACAACATTTGGTTTTCCACGCATATTTTTGCACCTGGTTCCAAACTGAACAGACCGTCGTTTATATTTATATTTTCACGTGAGTTTCACGAGGAAATCACGTGATTATATGATCACGTGATCATTTTCATTCTCACCCTCCTTCTTCGTTTTGATAGGTTTGTTGTTTTCCCCAGGGTCGCCGTCAGTTATGCACTCCTTCCTTCAATAGAGCAGTTTACTAACACATTCAAATTTTATGCATAATTTTTCCTGGCGACATAGTAACAAGGTATTCAAACAACCTGTAATAAAAGAATGAACTACAGTACATGGAATCTAGTTTGCAAACATTAGTTGTTGCTATGTCGGGCAAGCTTCAGGCAAACTTTCAGGTTGTCAAGAAGGACCTTTGTTTTTAAAAAAAAGTATGCATAAAATTTGAATATGTTAGTAAACTGGTCAATTATGAGAATCGTGAGGATGGAATTTCATAATCACAATAGATACTCAATAGATGACATGACTACCTGCTTCCAAACAAGTCTGCCCAAGTGATGACGCAATCGGGGAAGGCGTATTACCAAAGAATATATAGTGGGAAGAAGTTTCGCTCCGAGCACTAGGTGTAGTACTACAGATTCGATCGAGCGATTGAGCGGCTCGAATTTTTGTACGGTCTACATGCGTATTGCATGTTAAAAACGGATTATTATTATTATTTTTTTTTTTTTCCTGTGTCATTTTTCATATATTATTCTACCTTTTTAATTCTTGATTTTTGGATGAGAGCAAGGTTGAGAAGTTCGAGATGCATCCTAGCAACCTTGATCTCCAAGAAAACCTGCCAGAAAAGTCAGTGACTATGCCTCCTTTTGAGCATTGTAGCCACAATGGCCCATATTCTGATAGCCTGGTTTAGCTTAACCCAGGGTTAAGGGTAGTTTAACTCTAGTCTAACTCCTCAATTTAACCCTGGGTTAAATTTTCATATTCTGATAGCAAAGTTTAGCTTAACCCAGGGTTAAGTTTGGTAATAAATCCTCCAAAATTTAAACTACCCCAGGGGGTATTTTAAGCCTGGTTTGATTTTTGGGCATCATCGTTACTACAGCCATTTGCACCATAAAAACAACACAATTAAAGTTAACTTTTGGATAATGGGGCGGGGGAGGATTATAAAAACAATTTAAAAAGATAAAAATAATCCAGATTGATTAATATGTAATGATAAAATACGTCCAATCCTCAATACTAAATGTATGCATTACCTGACAAAAATAAAAATCAAAAATCAATCAATGATCAACCAAACCTGCCTAGCCTCGCCCTAGACCAGCGCGGTGCGCACAATTGACAAGGCGCGTATTGCATTGTTGCATGAGCTGCCTTGCACTCCTGCGCGACCGGGAGCGCAGCTCGAGATGAGCTCTCCTGAGCATGCGTAATGTGTTTAACCCAGGGTTAAATGTAAATCTTGGGTTTTGTTAAACTAGGCTATTATTGTTATTATCATTATTATTTATTCGGCATTTCAAAATACATGAATTATACAATACAAAATACAGAACAATAGGATGTACATGACATTATAGAAAGGACCTGAAATAGAGATGAAGGGGCTGCCTGGGTTTGGAAAAGGTTAACTTAATGACCATGACCCACAGGTCTTCCTTCCCACACCCCTTCACCTCCAGAATACCAATAGGGTGTTTCCATTAACTGCTACCCTGCTACACTTGCAACTTCTGCTATACACCTTTTTCCCATTCAATTTGGACTCGACCATTTCCCTTTCTGTGATTGGCTATTTTGCTCATGAATATATATCGCCACCTTTCCTGATTTGCATGAAAAAGGGCTTGGTCCGATTCCGTTTCTGTGATTGGAGGATTGGATGCTGTAATTGTGTGTGTGTGTGTGTGTGTGTGTGTACTCTGTGTGGTGATCTAACGTTTACGCTATACGTGAACCCGTAGGATTTTGACTGCCAAATCCTTGATCTGTACACGTCTTTCTTCTCTTTATTCTATATTTCTTATCATTTTCACCATTATCTGTTAATAATAAGGGCAGTCGGGTGCTTTGTGATCGTTCTTAGATGTTGATTTGGGAAGACGTACATATCTGTATACTAAATACCACATTTTCACGAATAGTGGGCGGCAGCGCAGTCAGTAGCGTCATTGAGTGATTTCACGTTCGGTGTTAAATCGGTGTTAGTGTTTATTTTGGAGCAGAAGTCTGATCTAACACCGAACGTGAAATGGAAATAAAATCAGTCGGTGTTAGTGTTGACCTCTAAATTTTGACGTATTTCCGGTTGCTGGGTTTTTTGTTTGTCGAATGTCGTCTGCTGAACCGAGCTCTGCAGCCGGTGTTAAATTTCACGTGCAAATTTCCATTGACTAACACTAAACCCCTAGGGATTAAGAAAAGTTCATTTCACACTCGGTGTTTAGTGTTGGTGTTGGCCAACGTTTGGTTTGTCTTGTGAATAATAAGGGAGTGGAGGGTCCAGTGGCAGAGAAACTATACTTTATTTTACAGAATAATTAATCAATTGATATATTAGACCAAAGAGGGTACTTCAAGACCTACAAATTGGTTACTTTTTGGTTAACGACATGGATTAACCAATTGGCTACTTACTCTTCAAGCCTAACAAGGGTCCAAGAAATTTCATCTAAATTCATTGGAAAAAATGATTAGAGAATATAAAATAAGGTATTCCGTAGTAAATCGTATAAGGAATAAATATCATCAACATGGATGTCTTCTCAATCTATATTTTTGGGAACAAAAGGCATGATCAATCACTGCTAATCTGAACCGATGTACGAAATTATAGGGTCCGGGGGCTACGCGCTGCGCGGCCCGGCCTGGCTTTGAAGTGAACTAGATAACGCTCCATTTCCTGCTGCTTGCAAAAAACTGCCCGAGATATGAACTGTAAACTTACTGTTTCGTGAAAAAATATCCATAGTGAGGTAAATTTGTATGAAAGAGAGGTTTGAAGAAGGATTAATTTTCGATTTACTGGTATGATTTTAACCTTTTAGTGCCTTCTTCAGGTATATTCGAACAGTTTTAAACAACAAACCCGGTACTTCGCTACGAATTGCGTCGACGCCATTTTTCTTCAGACGACGGTGTTAGGCTATCGATCCGCGCGTGTTTGGATATCGGTATCGACTCTCATGATCTCATGATCATTCAATATAATTTGAGATTACTGTATTTCGTACTCTGTAATTGGTTCCAATATGTTATATATCACAATTTGTATGAATTGATATTATTTAGTGAGTTTTGAATTATGTTATATAATTAAAGAGGGCGCTTGGCCACTCAAAATATTTACCTCAGTGCCGGATCCAGGATTTGAAAAATGGGGGATAGAACAAATTCTATAAAAAAAAAAATAGTGGAGAGGCTTAGACAGAAATTCTCTGACATTAATATTTGCGTTCAATGGTCAGTCCACCTCCCCCCCAAAAAAAAAAAATAAATAAATAGAAAATAAATGAAATAAATAAATAAATAAATATTAAAAAAAAAAAAAAAAAAAAAAAAAATATATTTATATATATATATATAATATATATATATATATATATATATATTATTATATAATATTATATAAATATATATATATATATATATATATATATTATATATATATAGAATAATAATAATAATAATAATAAAAGAGGAGCCCGCTTTTGCCAGTGGATCTTTCCGAGGTTAAGCATAACAAAATATACTTTTATTGAGGCAGTATAATGCCACGGTATGTACTTGGACACTGTACATTGTGAAATCAATGCAAACATCAAAGGAATCCTACATTGCAACACCAGTATTCAGGCGGTTATTTCCTATTATTGAACTGTAATACTTTTGTTGTATTTATCCCATGTCAACTCTATTATCCAAACCTTTATTCTGCGGATGTAATTACTGGAATATTGAATTAACTAAACTTTTACTCACATGAAACACGCGTAACTGTTATAAAGAAAATAAGAGGACGACAGAACAATTATGATTCATCAACCTTTTCCGTTTCCTAATGGGCCTCTTTCAGAAAAAAAGGTTGCAAGCTTCAGACAAATATTTACTCAGGTTGCCCTTGTGAATTTGATTTCAAATCGTAAACACTTGAGTCATTGATAATATTCAGTCAACAACGTACGAAGACAGTAAATGACGTCCAGTGTGGTGTCTTCATAAGATTTCTTATATCACAATTGTCGATGGACAGAGATTGTGCAATTTCATACCATGCCGCTGCAATTGTCTGAAGTTCAGTTTGTTGTTGTGGAGTTAATTTTATATTAAAGCCGTTTTTGTTGAATGTTTTGGCGCTGTTCATTCCCACGTTGTTTCAGCACCATCCCCCACACGCACACAACTTTTCAAAATAAATGCTCCGAAACCCCTGTGTTATAAAAAAAATATGGATAAAAGTGTGCGCGTACATTTCACGTAAGGATATGTGTATAGAATAACTAATTTGACACAACGAAACATCTGTTTTACTGGCACACTGGCGCCTCCGAAGTAGGGAGAAAAAATGCATCCACTTTTACGGGGCCTGTATTATGAGATTTGTTTTCGTATTACCAATTCCTTGAATTAACCATGAGATGATGATTCAATCCGCCGAAAGGGCAGACACGGATAACGAAAATCATTTTCTAAATGCTTCAACATTCCTAAGTATTTTTTTTAACCGACGGTGGCCAATTTAGCCTAGATGATTCATTAGCACTCTCGGGAATGGAAGTCTTGTATTTCAGTAACCTTTCATACATGACGGTAAAGAGTACTTTCATATAAATGTACATGTATCTATACCAAACATAAATAAGAAAGGCAGAGAGAATAAATTCATATTTTTTTTTGTCATGACGAAGACTGATCATGCGAATAAGATTTTAGTTAGTGGGTTTACGTAAGAGACGTAAGACATCGTCTTAGGACGTTGGCATATGGAAGGCGAGTGTCCCAAAATGGCTCAAAACTCTAATATTCTATATAATCTTCTTTTATTAGGTTTTTGGTTTTTCATATTTCAAAATTAGAGGATATTGAAGAGATATACTTTTCTTTAAACTGAAATTACCTTTTATAGTAACATAGTTCGATATTATCTTGAACGGACAATATCCAATCCATGGCAGTTTAACTGTCGAATGTTTGAAGATAAAAGGGACGTTCCGTCAGCAGGAGTAGCATTTGGAATAACACTAGCTGCAGAATTTTGTAATGGTTGAATAATTTTTTTAGAGAGAGAGTTATTTCAAGCAGGAAACTGTAACCAATATTTTCTGCCATCTGCCAAGGTAGGCGAATGTCTTTTATCCAATATAATGCAGGTCGTATCAAGATGTCTTCTGCACAGCATATTGTCAAAACTTTACTAAAGCATAGATTTTTTTATTTATTTTTTTTTTTTTGGGGGGGGGGGCTTTGAGAAAACCCTGAACGATTATTTCTTTATTATCATTTCGTGCTACACAAAAAGTTTTTAAGAATAAGGTTGAAGTTTTTTTTCATTTATTATTTTTTTTTTTTAAGATCCAGAATGCAGTCAAAACTTCCCTTTGACACAACATTTGGTTTTCCACGCATATTTTGCACCTGGTTCCAAACTGAACAGACCGTCGTTTATATTTATATTTTCACGTGAGTTTCACGAGGAAATCACGTGATTATATGATCACGTGATCATTTTCATTCTCACCCTCCTTCTTCGTTTTGATAGGTTTTGTTTTTTCCCCAGGGTCGCCGTCAGTTATGCACTCCTTCCTTCAATAGAGCAGTTTACTAACACATCAATTTTATGCCATAATTTTTTCCTGGCGACATAGTAACAAGGTATTCAACAACCTGTATAATAAGAATGAACTACAGTACATGGAATCTAGTTTGCAAACCATTAGTTGTTGCTATGTCGGGCAAGCTTCAGGCAAACTTTCAGGTTTCAAGAAGGACCTTTGTTTTTAAAAAAAGTATGCATAAAAATTTGAAATATGTTAGTAAACTGGTCAATTATGAGAATCGTGAGGATGGAATTTCATAATCACAATAGATACTCAATAGATGACATGACTACCTGCTTCCAAACAAGTCTGCCCAAGTGATGACGCAATCGGGGAAGGCGTATTACAAAGATATATAGTGGGAAGAAAGTTTCGCTCCGAGCACTAGGTGTTAGTACTACAGATTCGATCGAGCGATTGAGCGGCTCGAATTTTTGTACGCGTCTACATGCGTATTGCATGTTAAAAACGGATTATTATTATTATTTTTTTTCTTGTGTCATTTTCATATATTATTCTACCTTTTTATTCTTGGATTTTTGGATGAGAGCAAGGTTGAGAAGTTCGAGATGCATCCTAGCAACCTTGATCTCCAAGAAAACCTGCCAGAAAAGTCAGTGACTATGCCTCCTTTTGAGCATTGTAGCCACAATGGCCAATTCTGATAGCTGGTTTAGCTTAACCCAGGTGTTTAAGGGTAGTTTAACTCTAGTCTAACTCCTCAATTTAACCTGGGTTAAATTTTCATATTCTATAGCAAGTTTAGCTTAACCCAGGGTTAAGTTTGGTAATAAATCCTCCAAAATTTAAACTACCCCAGGGGTATTTTAAGCCTGTTTGATTTTTGGGCATCATCGTTACTTACAAGCCATTTTGCACATAAAAACAACACAATTAAAGTTAAATTTTGGATATGGGGCGGGGAGGGATTATAAAAACAATTTAAAAAATTAAAAATAATCAGATTGATTAATATGTAATGATAAATACGTCCAATCCTCAATCTAAATGTATGCATTACCTGACAAAAATAAAAATCAAAAATCAATCAATGATCAACCAAACCTGCCTAGCCTCGCCCTAGACCAGCGCGGTGCGCACAATGAAAGGCGCGTATTGCATTGTTGCATGAGCTGCCTTGCACTCCTGCGCGACCGGAGCGCAGCTTCGAGGATGAGCTTCTCCTGAGCATTGCGTAATGTGTTTAACCCAGGGTTAATGTAAATCTTGGGTTTTGTTTAAACTAGGCTTTATTGTTATTATCATTATTATTTATTCGGCATTTCAAATACATGAATTATACATACAAAATACAGAACAATAGGATGTACATGACATTATAAAGGACCTGAAATAGAGATGAAGGGGCTGCCTGGGTTGAAAAGGTTAACTTAATGACCATTGACCCACAGGTCTTCCTTCCCACACCCCTTCAACCTCCAGAATACCATAGTTGTTTCCATTAACTGCTACCCTGCTACACTTGCAACTTTCTGCTATACACCTTTTTCCCATTCAATTTGGACTCGACCATTTCCCTTTCTGTGATTGGCTATTTTGCTCATGAATATATATCGCCACCTTTCCTGATTTGCATGAAAAAGGGGCTTGGTCCGATTCCGTTTTCTGTGATGGAGGATTGATGCTGTAATTGTGTGTGTGTGTGTGTGTGTGTGTACTCTGTGTGGTGATCTAAGTTTACGCTATACGTGAACCCGTAGGATTTTGACTGCCAAATCCTTTGATCTGTACACGTCTTTCTTCTCTTTATTCTATATTTCTTTCATTTTCACCATTAATCTGTTAAATAATAAGGGCAGTCGGGTGCTTTGTGATCGTTCTTAGATGTTGATTTGGGAAGACGTACATATCTGTATACTAAATACCACATTTTCACGAATAGTGGGCGGCAGCGCAAGTCAGTAGCGTCATTGAGTGATTCACGTTCGTGTTAAATCTGGTTTGTGTTTATTTTGGAGCAGAAGTCTGATCTAACACCGAACGTAAATGGAAATAAAATCAGTCGGTGTAGTGTTGACCTCTTAATTTTGACGTATTTTCCGGTTGCTGGGTTCATTTTGTTGTCGAATGTCGTCTGCTGAACCGAGCTCTGCAGCCGGTGTTAAATTTCACGTGCAAATTTCCATTGACTAACACTAAACCCCTAGGGATTAAGAAAAAGTTCATTTCACACTCGGTGTTTAGTGTTGGTGTTTGGCCAACGTTTGGTTTGTCTTGTGAATATAAGGGTAGTGGAGGGGGTCCAGTGCAGAGAAACTATACTTTATTTTACAGATAATTAATCAATTGATATTATTAGACCAAAGAGTGGTACTTCAAGACCTACAAATTGGTTACTTTTTGGCGTTAACGACATGGATTAACACAATTGGCTACTTACTCTTCAAGCCTAACAAGGGTCCAAGAAATTTCATCTAAATTCATTGGAAAAAATGATTAGAGAATATAAAATAAGGTATTCCGTAGTAAATCGTATAAGATAAATATCATCAACATTGGATGTCTTCTCAATCTATATTTTTGGGAACAAAAAGGCATGATCAATCACTTGCTAATCTGAACCGATGTACGAAATTATAGGTCGGGGGCTACGCGCTGCGCGGCCCGGCCTGGCTTTGAAGTGAACTAGATAAACGCTCCATTTCCTGCTGCTTGCAAAAAACTGCCCGAGATATGAACTGTAAACTTACTGTTTCGTGAAAAATATCCATAGTGAGGTAAATTGTATGAAAGAGAGGTTTGAAGAAGGATTAATTTTTCGATTTACTGGGTATGATTTTAACCTTTTTAGTGCCTTCTTCAGGTATATTCGAACAGTTTTAAACAACAAACCGGTTACTTCGCTTACGAATTGCGTCGGACGCCATTTTTCTTCAGACGACGGTGTTTAGGCTATCGATCCGCGCGTGTTTGGATATCGGTATCGACTCTCATGATCTCATGATCATTCAATATATTTGAGATTACTGTATTTCGTACTCTTGTAATTGGTTCCAATATGTTATATATCACAATTGTATGAATTGATATTATTTAGTGAGTTTTGAATTATGTTATATTATTAAATGATGTATGATTAGAATGTTATGTATTGAATGATTTATGCAATACAGATGTACATGTATAATTTGATTTTATGTATTGAATGAACACAATAAAGAACATTACAAAAAAAAAAAAATCTTGAGCTCGGTGTTTGAGCTCGATTTTAGCAGAATTTCACTCTGCTAACACTAACACCAACACCAACACCGAACGTGAAATCACTCAGTGTCTGCCAACCGGAAGGTTTTGAGTTTCAATTCCTCGGAGCAATTTTTTTTTTTTTTTTTTTTTTTTTTAATAATTTATTTTTTTTTTTTTTTTTTTTTTTTTTTTTTTTTTGTATGATTAGATGTTATGTAATTGAATGATATTATTGCAATACAGATGTACATGTATAATTTGATTTTATGTATTGATGAACACAATAAAGAACATTACAAAAAAAAAAAATCTGAGCTCGGTGTTTGAGCTCGATTTTAGCAGAATTTCACGTCTGAACACTAACACCAACACCAACACCGAACGTGAAATCACTCAGTGTCTGCCAACGGGAAGTTTTGAGTTCAATTCCTCGGGAGCAATTTTTTTTTTTTTTTTTTTTTTTTTTTTTTTTTTTTTAATAATTTATTTCTTTTTTTTTTTTTTTTTTTTTTTTTTTTGGGGGGGGGTGTGAAAAAAATAGTGGGTTCCCATAGGGCTAACTCTCTAGAAAATCTTGTATCTGCCACTTTAGGCTACACTGATTATCTTTAAGAAAAAAATAATCTTATTTTTAGTTGTTTTTTTTTTTTCAATAAGTGAATGACAGTCAATGACTGTCAGAAAATCAACTCAAGAAGAAGAAGAAGAAGAAGAAGAAAAAAAAAAAATCCGTCGGTTTCGGATTTGAACTCACGACTTTCAAATGAAGAGCTCGTGACGCTGCTGACTGCGCTGTCGCTTCTCAGACAACAAATCTTGGTATTTTGTAGTACCATATGTACGTCCTCCCGAAATCAACATTTAGAACGAATCGAAAGCATCTAGACGGCCCTTATTATTAACAGATAATTGATGAAAATTGATAAATATAGAAAAAGAGAAGAAAAAGCGTTTTACAGATCAAGGATTTGGCAGTAAAAATCCTACGAGTTCGTATCGTATTTTCGCGTGACCTTTATCGCCACACAGAGTACACGCACACAAAATTACATTCCTTCTTATGCAAACATTATCAGGAAAGGTGGCGATATATATATTTCATGAGCAAAATAGCAATCACAGAAACGGGATAAATGGTGCGAGTCCAAATTGAAAAAGGTGTATAGCGAAATTGGAAGTGTAGCAGCGGTAGCAGTTTAATGGAAACACCCATACCAATAGGACTTAATCCAAAGGTGTGGGTTAGGTGTGGTTTAGTTAACCAAGGGTTACCCTTAAAAAAATATCGTGTGGTACCACACCACGTACATACAAAATACCACAGGATTTTCCTATGGTTTTTTGCACAAATACCACACAAAATACCATACAGCAGTATCATACAGCCAAAATACCATAGGATTTCCTATTGTTTTTTTGCACAAATACCACACAAAATACCATACAGCAGTATCATACAGCCAAAATACCATAGGATTTCCTATGGTTTTTTGGCACAAATACCACACAAAATACCATACAGCCAAAATACCATAGGATTTCCTATGGTTTTTGGCACAAATACCACACAAAATACCATACAGAAGTACCATACAGCCAAATACCATAGATTTCCTATGGTTTTTTGGCACAAATACCACCACAAAATACCATACAGCAGTACCATACAACCAAATACATAGGATTTCCTATGGGTTTTTGGCACAAATACCACACAAAATACCATACAGAAGTACCATACAGCCAAATACCATAGGATATTCCTACGGTTTTTTGGCACAAATTACCACAGGATTTCCTATGGTTTTTTGGCAAAATACACAACTAACCTATGGTATTTTAGCATAGCTACCACAAAATACCCATACAGGTGTACCATACAGCAAAAATACTTAATAGCATATCCCAACTAGTAGCACACATCAATTACCGCACACACTTACCAGATACGACATACCGTTGCGACCGGAACACACACGCCGTTAATTCAGAGATGCCACACGCCGTTACCACAGACTGCCGCTAGACACCCTCAACATACACTGGTATATAATACCACTATTTAGCAAAAATATTGGTCACAGTTAGTTATTTTTTATATTTCTTGATAATAATGCAAATGTCAAAACTATCGCTCTTTGATGTTACTTTGTGTTAGGAAATATATTTCCCTAAAAGAAAAAATATTAATATGCAGGCAATTACTAGTTAATGAGGTAAGCTTCACAAAATACTGATTTGTGCATACCAAAACATTGTATGTAATTGAGCTAATGTACCATATGTACCAACACTAGTACAAGTACCACAGGAATACCATACACTACCAAACTTCAGCAGGAAACTGCCATTAAATCCACTTTAACTAATGCCCGTTGGTTTCATCCCTGTTGGATGTTTGTCTTCAATCAGTTCGTCAAATTACCATTTGGTCTAATTAATTCCCATTTCGTTAATCAAGTCGACTAGGTCAAACACCACTAGTCAAATTCCTGTAAGAAACTATCCCTTAGAAAAAAAATATCCTGTGACAATACTACACAAGGGTAGGTATTGGCGGCCGTCCCGGGTGGACGGGGGATGATCGAGTCCCCCCCCCCCCATCGATTTTTGTTTTTCTGGGGGATCGTCCACCTCGATTTTTACAGCTATAGAAAAACATATGTACAAATATAATAGACGAAGAGGGCACAGTGTGCGTAAAATGTACCAAGTTCAGTCATTAAAAAAGCAAAATTTTCAGCTCGCGCTTCGCTTGCAAACAAAAACACCAGCACAATAATTAAATAATAATCTTTCTTCAAGTCCCTATATTCATCTATTCTTTATTTGTTACAACGCTTTATTTGTAACTTTGGCATAATAGTGTGGGGGTAGGTCATTTCTATTGTGAATTTTGGATATTAGCCTATATTTTATGTCTCTTTGGGGTGCTTTATGTATTCCAATCTAGTGTATAATTAATTCCTCTCCAAATTTGGCGGCATCAGGGGGACATGTCCCTTGATTTCAAAGCTTCACATTTTGTTTTATTTTCTAAATAATTTGGATAAATTTGTATTTGCCCACTTCTCCAAATGTGATGGAAATAAACTTTTAAATTTCTTTAAATTCTTTGTTTTCAGGTCCGTATCGTTATAAAAAGTGACCATATTCAGAAAGGATTACAAACATATATATATATACATTGTAAAACGTTGATTTATTGATTTTCACTCGCTCTTCGTAATTGTATTTTCTTTAAGATGAGTGTGATTTATCAGCTAGTGAATACAATGATTAATTGTTATTATAGAGCAAAATTTTTTAGCTCGCCTTCGCTTCGCGCTCACAAACAAATAACAATTCAATGATTTAAATACCATACATGTGGTATACATGTGGTATTTGTGCCAGAAACCATACAGCAATACCATACATATTGGTATTTGTGCCAAAAAAAAACATACAGCAAAACCAACATATGGTATTTGTGCCAAAAAACCCATACAGAAATACCATACATATGGTATTTGTGCCAAAAACCATACAGAAATACTATACATATGGTATTTGTTCCAAAAAAAAACATACAGCAAACCATACATATGGTATTTGTGCCAAAAATAACATACAGAAATACCATACATATTGGTATTGTGTGCCAAAAAACCATACAGCAAAACATATTTACATTAATCGGTTATTTGTGCCAAAAAACCATACAGAAATACCAAACATATGTATTTGTGCCAAAAACCATACAGAAATACACTTATACATATAGTATTAGTTGCCAAAAAACCATACAGCAAAACACATATACATGAGACGGTATTTTGTGCAAAAAAACCATACAGAAATACCAATATCTATGGTTATGTGGCCAAAAAAAACCATTCAGAAAATACCACTCATAATTTGGTATTTGATGCAAAAAATAAAAAAACATACAGCAAAACCATTCATATGGTATTTGCAAAAAAAACATACAGAAATACCATACGTACTTGGTATTTGTGCCAAAAAACCAAAAAATACCATACATATGCGTATTTGTGCCAAAAACCATACAGCAGAATACCATACATATGGTATTTGTGCCACATACCACAGCACTTGCTGTATGGTATCATTATGGTACCCTTTTCCTGTGTTGGTATTTCCCTATGGTACTTCTATGGTATTTGATTGTACCATAGAAATACCATACGAATACCACAGGACATCAGAAATACCATAGGAATAACCACAGGACATATTTTGTTAGGGTAACTTTCGCCCAGGGTTAACTTTCACTGGTATCAGAATATGGGCCAATATGTTTTGATCGTAATACAACGATTTTCTAAATGGATGATTGTCCCTTTTATTTTCTTGAAAAAAATTAGAAATGTAGATATTTATCAAATTTAAATAAATTTTCTATTATAATCATGCATTACAAACTCTTGACGACCCCCAAAAAAGTCAGTGACTACGCCTCCTTTTGGAGGCATAAAGTTGCCCTCTAATGGGTTTAACACGGAGGAGCCTATACGTACAGAATATTTACAGTAATTTCGATTCCCATTATATTTCGTTGTAGCGCATTGAAAACGTTAATTTTGTCAAATTCAAATAAATTGTCTAACATTAGCAAGCATTTTAAACTCAAGACCCACGAAAAAGTCATGCTATTACTTCCTTTTGGGCATGAAAAATGCTATGTTTAACACGTAAACACGTGTTTTTGAAATGATAATATTCCCCTTTCTTTTCATTGAAACAATTGGAAATGTTAGATTTTATGAGATTTCGATAATTTCCTTATACACTTAAAGGGATGCAGTAACACTGAATGATATTCAAATCACATATTCTTGATTTGATTTCACTTTTGTCAACATAACTATAAACTTATAGGTCATCTGGTATCTCTTCAAATACAAGTTAATTGCTTGCTTTTCTTTCGAGATATCAATAATTTCA
Organism: Paracentrotus lividus; assembly: GCA_940671915.1. NCBI lineage: Eukaryota > Metazoa > Echinodermata > Echinoidea > Camarodonta > Echinidae > Paracentrotus > Paracentrotus lividus. The sequence continues at coordinate 16,071,296 of CALNVZ010003433.1, read as the reverse complement.
TACTCAAATTTAGTAAACCTTCCGTGGTGGAAAACAAATTGCCATGTTGCTTTTCAAGACACCCCAACTTCCTGTCGTGTTCCCCCCGACCCTAGCGGCGCTGAGGGCTTTGCTTGCTCAACAGGAGCGTTTGGACTAAATCACTCGCGTTTGGCTGTTACACTGTTTTGTGCGGTACGTAAATGATATTCCAGAAAGCTTTGATATTAAACACTTAATGACAATTTTCAGCGTAGGTA
>CALNVZ010003433.1:16026355-16064017 GCA_940671915.1 Paracentrotus lividus | reverse complement strand
TACGTGATATACGAATAAAAGCACTCGCCTCCAAGAGTAGCAAACGGGTTTTACTCATGGAAACTAGTTCTTATTTTTTGTGTGTACTTACAAAATCAATAAAATCGTTCGCTTCATGAATTTGTTTACTGTCGCTGGATGAAGCAGGTGGGAGAGGACTAAATAAAAACCCCTTTACAAAAGCGAACTGTCAGACCTCAATACATCATGAACTTCGCGAAATGTTTGGAGGTACCACTTTTAGTTCATTTTTCAAACGGTTCATCCGCCCAGCATCAGTTTTCCTCATAATCTTTCCACAGCATGCATGGCGTAGCGTGGTACTGGAGCCTATGTAACTCTATGTAATGCTCTTTTTATACCTTCCTTCTTTTTTTCAAGTAGAAACATCACCAACCCTCTTTTCCATTAAAAAAAAAAAAAACATGCACTTCCTACCTCACCTCATGATCATGCCGCCACATCATGCATCTGCCACCTCCAGTAACCTCAACTTCTAGGAATAGTATCACTTGGTCAATCCCTGTCGGTTACGTTCAACCAATGTTGGTTCGACTGTTTCGGATACTCCCAAATTACAAACCCAACTCACAACCACTTTACATCGAATAAATAGTTATGGGACAACTACCCCAGATAACTACTTTCCGGATGACTCTTACCTTAAAATATTCAACTAAATTTGTAGCAATGGGGTGGTTGTACAGGGTAAACTTTAGTGGGGTAAACTTAAAAATTATAATAATGAAGACTTAAGTTGGCCCTATTCTTGGTCAATTAAAGCTATTCTCCTATTCCGGGCCGTATCGGAAGTATAATGATAATTTGAATGGATCAAAATTAGGGGAGACCAGGTATGGACGTTACAAAATTCACATTTTGGGCCAGATAATTCTAATGAAAGTACTCACACACTCCATTTTGGGTCTGTAGTTAGCCTATTATGTTGGCTAAGACCTGAGGCACACAATCCTTGAAAAGATGTAAACACTAATTAACTACAGCCTAATTAATGAAGACAATTTTTGTAACAACATACCCCGTATACGGGGCAAGTTGTTACACCATACGGGGTAAATTGTTACATTATGTAAACATACGGGGTAAGTTGACAATGTGTAAATCTCTTATACCATACTTTTGTTTCAACTTTCCAGTTTCTTGGTATCGTTAACAGTAGGTCAAATAGAGCTTTAGAATAGACTAAAGTAATAATAGAAATATTAACACCTGAAAATTGAACCAAAATTACTTTACATGTGTTGGCTCAGTGGATAGAGCGTCCGCCTCATAATCGGGAGGTTGTGGGTTCGATCCCCGGCCGCGTCATACCAAAGACGTTAAAAATGGTAGTTGCTGCTTCCCTGTTTGGCGTTCAACAAGAGGGGGATAGAGCAACGTCCATCTGGCGCTGCTCAGCGGCTGCCAAGCCCACGGGACAAGGGCAAAAAGAATATCCGATTCGGACAATAAAAAATTTGGAGCTTAATGTAATTGGGGTAGGTTGTATCATCGACATGGGGTAGGTTGTCGTAACAACCTACCCCATGGGTGATTTTACACATAAAATCAACTGTAGCACAGCCATGTGGCAGAATTACAGGGCATGGCTCAGGGGTATATTAGTGACATACATGTACTATATTCACAATACCAAACTGTCATCATGTGCCTTCAGTTGTAAGAACTATTACAAATTTTAATTTTTGTCAAAAATTCACTTGGAACTGTAAAAAAAATGGTTTTTATTGATTTAGTTTTTAATAAAACAACGGAGAAACCTCACGACCGGCAGTTCATCACAGCTATGTGTAGGCTGTATATAGATGCCAGTTAGCACGAACTCTCTTGTTCCAACTTAGCACACTGAGAACTGTAACAACTGACCAGTGTAACTTCCATCCCCGGTCTCCCCTACCATTTTTTTAATAACTTTTTTTTTTCAAGAGAGTACTAATTTTTTTTATGGATACGCGATAAATATTTGTACTACGTAACTTGTGACCTTACCATGTTATTAGGCCGAAAACTTGATTTTGTCTTCCCATTTTTTTTCTTTGGTTAGATTTCTAGTTTACACAGAATAATCGTACCCCTCTGGCAGACACTAACATGAAATTGACAACTAGTGCATGTGGCTATTAAGCTTTGATTTTTATTTCTGTCAATATTGTTTTGTTTTGTTTTGTTTTTTTGTAAGGGCAGGCTATGTTATTTAGTTTTGACCAGAATATTGAGACCAGATAATCCCTAGCTAAGATTTTAATGATCAAAGATTATATAATAAATTAATTGTTCCTGGCCATTTTCAATTTCCTCACACACAATCCCTTCCGCCCTGATTCTTAGGATGTTTAAAAATACCGAGGGAATATTGTTGGAATCATGTGAATACATTTCAAGATACATATTAATGACTCTTCCTGAGGCACTAAACTTCAACCATTTTCCTCGCTTTTGTTTTTACTCTCATGACCTTTCATTCCCTAATGACTTCCTTTTAGTTTAATTAATTATTACCTTAGACCTTTCTTTGATTGTACTTTCCAACAACAACAAAAATCGATACCACCAATGGCACTTCAAGTATGTCTTAACTCGGTTTTGTGGTTTGATATACGAAATAATCGGTGTTATTTAGTTAATTCATCTGTATCAGTGCAATGATTATGAAAAATCTTCAGGCTTATCCCTGTTTTAATACATATACATATATTTTTTTCCCGCTATTTTTTTTAATGCATGCTTCTCAATCTATTTCCATTTTTCAGCAAAAATATAAAGCCCAGACAATTTTTTTTTTAATATTTACGGAGACCAAGTTGGCCTCCCGCCCTCTTTCCTCCATAAATAATTTAGTTTGTTTGTTGGTCGATCTCACAAAAGGAGCTTTTAGAAAATTGTCCTGTCGTATCTGTGTACGTGAGTGGACGCAGCCTCTATCATGCTTTTGAGACATGATTTGCAATCACTTGCAGAGGCTGGACATAACTTTATGACATTCATATGAAAACTCATTTTATACCTCTGATGATAACAGAGAATAACCAAATTTTTACCGGAATAAACAAAATAATATTCAAAAAGTAACTCTTGGAAATAGAGAAATGGGGAAAGTTAAATAGCAAAAAGGAGAGAGGGATGTAACACTATACCTTTTGGTATTCATGTAGGTCGTTAAAGGTAGTGTCATCCTTTTTTACAAATTGCGAAAACTAATGCAACTGGGCATAAATTTAGAATATGATCGACCTATACTGCACACAAAAAATGAGAACTAGTTTCCATGAGTAAAACCCGTTTGCTACTCTTGGAGGCGAGTGCTTTTATTCGTATATCACGTACTTTTACTCAGAACTGTGTTCTGTATAAGTACACGCCCGCCTTCCAGAACATGTAAATTAATAAGGGTCTCAAGAAAAAAAATTATTGAGTATAATACACAATAAATTTTTTTTCTGAGTATCCTTAGTAACTTTACATGTTCAATTACGTAAACAATTGTGCAAGTGAGTTCTCTTCAACTTCGTACGGCTGGTGTGATGATCGGGTGAAACACTAAATCGATAAAGTGAGAAGTGCTGAGAAATTCTATATAGCCTTATTCACTAGATGAGTAAACTGCGACACGTCTTCGTACGTCTCAAGTCTCGTGAAATCTTGAGAGTAATTTTACTGGCTATGCGGTACTTTTACATTTGCGCCCGGTACGCCTACTCGGATCACGAGTACGGACATCATCGAGGACTGCTGCACGAGGTATGTTTACGCGTACGTACGTACATGTATAGCGGAACACAGAGTTAAAACGCACTAAACAGCGGAACGGATAGCGGAGAGCGTGCATGCTCTTGTCTTGGTGAGTCCTATTCCTTTTTTGTTTGTTGTGCCTGTTTTTATAATGATATTATCGAATATTCCGATGATATACATCGTCTGATAACACTAACAGCTAGATTACATGCATGGATATCCCATTACTTTGTCAGTCATGTACACAGTTTGAGTTTGATGCATTGATGTGAGTAATGCAATGTATGGTTGTTGTGTGAATTGATGCACTGAAGTGAGTAATGCAGTGTTTTGGTTGAGTGAATTGATGCACTGATGTGTATATCATCGGAACATTCCAAATATCATTATAAAAACAGGCAAACAAACAACAAAAAGGAATAGGACTCACCAGTGAGTAACGCTTTACATACTCAGAGAGTCAGTAAGTAAGGTTGCACAAACTCATCACAAACAAGTTGATGAATTTGTGCAACCTTTACTTACTGACTCTCTGAGTATGTAAGCGTTACTCACTAGATTAGTTTGTGCAATGTACTCAAACAAGTAGTTATGTACTCAATAAAATGAGTTAATAATTAAACTCATGTTGTGGATGTGTCACTATATATTCGTCAAATCAAAAATAACCGAGTTAGGTGCGTTTTCAAGTAGCTGTTATGAGTGAAACACTCATGGATGTGTGTCACTATATAGTCAAAAATACTTGGATATTTGAGTTTGATCACTCATATATGCAAGTTCTCATTTTTTGTGTGTGTCTATTCAATCTTACTGTCATAGGTTGCTTAGATTAGTAATATGAAACGAAAATCTGACCGCCAATCTAGACCAGCTCTCCATCAACATCGTTGATATTACAACGCGTGCAGCACGGACCTCACACAGCAATATACACGCGGCGTATCAGCGTGCATTATTCTCTGCTCTAACAGTCAACGGTCGATTTGAATTTCGCACCGTGCGGTTTATTTTTCGAGGTACGAAAAAATAGCTATGAAATTTGATAATCGCAATATAATGACAAATATACGAATTTGAGCTTAATCATGTCGTGGGAAGATAAAGTCATTGATGTACTACTATATCCTCTCAAAAACTAGAAATGTAAGATTTTTGCCTGCGAAAGAATGACACGGTCTTTAAAACCCATTGTTCTCTTATAATCCTAAAATTCTACCACCTTTTGGTGCCAGTTCAGAAACAATATCCTCATCTCATTGGCGTCCTGATTAACTGGAGCAAGAAGCCCCTTTTCTATAGACTTGTTGGATAAGGTCTAAATCTTGTGTAATCAAGGGGTTATGCTTTCGCTTTATATCATACTCAGTGATCATGATGATACTCCCAATGACCTGTATGCTGCCATACGTCACTTAGGCGGCGGTGTTCAAATATTTTGTTGCAGACTGTGGAAGTGATCAAGGGTTAACAAATAGAAGGAAATGGTACCTCTTTGCATTACGATACATGCTCTTGGCATTCACGTGATAGTCAGGATAGTGCCCCTTGAACATTTTCCATGACATGTGTACTGTGAACGGTCGGGTCCAGATAATTGTCCCCGAGCTAAGACAGTAACCTAGATAGAGGAGGAGACCCTCTCTCAACTTCGCAGACGAAAATACTTTTCCAGCAATTACCCTGAGACAATTACCATGTTAAGATAATGATTAGACCCCTATATGTATTATGTGTTCTTCATTACAAAAGAATTTAAACAATAGAAAACAATGATGACGATGCGGAAAGGCCGAGTAATATAGGAAAGGGGATTATTTTATCTTTTTTACATCCCCCATTCTTTTTTTTCTTTTTTTTCGGGGGGAGGGGTAGTACTTTTCCTTCTGAGCTTATTGCAGCACATGTCTTCATCCTATATATCGATTCCATCACATCGAGCTGTAAATAATCCTAGGCAACTTGCTATTTCGTGACAGCAGCCTGAAACCGAGGAAGACCCTTCCTCCCTCAGAAAGTTCTAAAGCCAGTCACGAATTAGGCAGCAATTTATATTTAAGCCGCTCCGTGCTCCCCGGCGGTTTTCTTAGCTTTCTCAAGAAAGTCTTATGTTTTCTAGAGTAACGTCTAACTCCATTAACCATTAAACTAAAATGTTGAATGTTTGAGACACCTTGCAGAATGAAAGTAGAGCAAAGTGAATACCTCGTAAAGAAAGTCAAAGTTGAATCATGTTTAAATATTTATAATTTTTTACCAAAAGATTACCATGGACAACAGTAATGAGTAATGAACACAGAATGGTAGTAGGATATTGCAGTATATATCACCGTTAAGCACATTGTGCATGCTTTGTTCAGTTGAGTCCCGATTTTACAAACATTTTCTTTTTAAATCGGAGCCGCCTCGTTGACGCAAAAATCTAGACACACCATTGCCTTTTATTTTCAAATCTAAATTACAGCATGTCAATGATGACAAAATACCCTATGAAGATCTTTGTAAAATTGAATACAATTTCTTTTTCTACAACATGTATTTGTGATCACTTATCGAAAGATGGTTAGCATATTTTGCTATGTATAGATGCATTTTGGGATAATAACAGCTGAATTTAATTTTTTAAAGAAAACACACACACACACATCATAATGAACTATGGCCTTTGGATATACACAATGACAATGTCATTGTTAGTTCGTTGTCAGTAGTAAAACAGTATTAATTAAATCAATTCTAAGTTTGGTAGAAAAACGAAAAGTTGTGCGGAAGTAACTCGTGATTACCCATCCGTCACGTGTAACGTTCTACCTTAAAACAATAGCAGAGAGTCAAGACAAGGGTTAAGTTTCCCACTAATCGCATTAATTTACGCAGACTTAAGGCATACTTGAGTACAGGGTCTTGTTACAGCACCAACGTCACGCGTTCCAAGGCACCTCTCCATGTACCCCTGTCACAACACCTATAGGCGGCTCCAAAATGAACGATAGTCGACAAGTTGCGCCAGTTTTAACTCGACGTTCTGGAGTCGCTTAAGTCTGTGTAACTGTGTATTATGTGTGGCAGGGCAGATGCTATGTACAATAATTATGTAGACTAAATGTTATCATAATGACATTTGGTGGGATGTAATCAGTATTTCATGTTTTTGGAATAGGTTCTAAACTTTTACCCAAAGCTTTAAAAAATAATTGAGATGAATCATGTCATGGTAAATTGTCGGAAACGCGTGGGACAAAGTTGCAAAATAGCTTGGACTTGTCCTTATATTAAAAAATAATAACTTGGATTAACGATACATGAGCTTACAAAGAGAGATTATAAGAACAAGACGTAAACGTTTAGAAAAGGGTAAGTCGAAGGAAAAGAGGGAAATATTAGAAATCTATTGAACTGCATAAGCTCCATCAATCCTTTAATATCCTTGTGTATGCATAATTGCTCAGGGATTACCTGAGGTAATTGGTTGTATTGTGCATATTTTTAGCCTATATTGACGTTAAAGTCCCAGACCGGACCGAGAAATGAAAACCAAAATTACATATAAAATGAAATCTAATATTTATTCATAATACAACAATTCCCAATTTAAGCATTTTTATCTTTCATCTAGAAAGTATTTCATTAAAAAGGTGATCGAACCTCAACCAGGCCATCCCTCCCAAGTACTCGAAAAAGTACCCCTATTATAGTGGCGCGGCTGATGACGTCAAAGAAGTTTAAGGGAATGCTACTGCCAGGCATGATTGGGTTTCGCCTTTAGAAAACACGTTTGTATTGCTATGTCAGAACAATAGACCCCATGTGTGATAGAATTCTATTGTTCTGACATAGCAATACAAACGTGTTTTCTAAAGGCGAAACCCAATCATGCCTGGCAGTAGCATTCCCTTAAACTTCTTTGACGTCATCAACCGCGCCATTAAAATAGGGGTAACTTTTCGAGTATTTGGGAGGGATGGCCTGGTTGAGGTTCGATCATTTTTTTATGAATACTGCTATGAAAATTTAATTTATTTTGGGGGTATTTATGTTATACGCCTACTTAGCTTTCAATCGATGTAAGGTTGTATTTACTCCGTCAACGGTCTGGAATGAGATTGTATAGGCCTACATGTTATAAATCCAAGACTAATTTTGATTATATTCACCATTTATTTCAGCAAGTTTGACTCAGAAATAGCTGAAATATCAACAACAACAACAAATAAAAATAAAATAAATAAACTTGTCGTGGTCATCGTTCGTTTCACACACGTTTAGGAAAAAGATTGCCCGTATACACAACGCATGTTTTAACGACGTGCACGTCGGGTGCGAAGGCGAGGAGCCTTTCGCTGAGTTTTACGGGCGTAATCATACCTCTCGGACAAGAGCACAGAAAATTCATCAGAATTCATGAAATAAAATGTCCCTTAATTGCTCACACATATCCTTTCGTGCATGTAGAGTAGTGTGAGACTACTTTAAGTAATATTCAGTAGAATCTATTTCTCGTTCCCACTAATGTATCCTTTAAAATGGCCATACTATGAAATCAGCGTGTTAGGGGGAAAAGCTAAAGATAGTACAATCAAATTTGGAAAGTCATGCGCGAAGCATCTCAAAATAACATGTGATTTAATTTCTTTCTGAAGACGATCAAAATTATCATATTTTTAATTTCATCCGTTGTTCTATACCGTGGCTGATAAAAAAGTGGTAGCCTAAAATGAAATAACGTGCAAGTCCATTTAAATGTTATTTTCCTTTCAAAGATAAAACACTATATATATTTATGTATAATCCCAAAGATTCAATTCGATAATGAAAGTCGAACAATCATCAGGACGGTAATGTAAACGTAATTACCGGGGCGTCCAATTATGGCTTTACCAACGTCATTCGGTCCCAGGGGCGTCTCATTCCCAGGGACTTCAGCATCAGAGAGACGAATCAATGCAATCAAAGGTGATATTTTAAAGGTAGTCGGTAAATTTTTAGAGACCTGCATCTATAGATGTGAAGATGTTATCATGTATGTTGTATAATTTTGTTCATAGGGGCAATTGTTATCAACGAGATATACGCTATCATACGGGTACTACTCGACCTATTGATACATAGGGCTGCGTAGGCACGGCGTATATTTGCGCACTCGCTGCGCAACACTACGCAATTCTACACAATTCCCGGTGTTAAACCCCGTTTATGGTGCCCTCACACTAGAGCGTGTTGAGGTAACGTGTGTCTAGCGTTCACGATTTTCACTCAAAATTTGACTATGTCCAAAATAGCTCAAGAACGCTTCCATTTCCCTGTCCAAAATGGACATTTTTAATGAGCTCTAAACGACGTGAGAGGAGCGAGAAATAAAGTGCGTCAGGGGTAGGGGTACGATCGATGACTAGCGCCGCTTTAGCGTCCACCTAACGATTGCCTACGTAGGCGAATGCGGAGAGTAAGCAACGAGCTTGGAACAGCGATGTCCACTATGTCTACGTGTTGGACGTGTGTTAACAGAACGTTAGAGAGGAAACCGCCCAAACATGTGCGTATTGAGTAACCGACTGCCCGACGTTCGTGGAATGTTAATTGCATTTTCGCGTACGTCATGAGCGCGGACTGTCGTTCGAAAATCGCTTGGCAAACGTAGGGAAAGCGTTTGCTATTCGTTGGTATACAAAGATAGAGAAGAAACGCAGAGGAAAACGCTGAGTTCAATTTGATTTGAATGTCGAAAATTTTGGCGGTGATACAGCCGTTCTTATAAACGACGCTTGATGGAAAGCGCTGGGCAGTCTGCTACTTGATCGTTTAGCGTTTTGGATAGAACGTCCTTCAATGTTCGAAAGCTGTGCGTCCAACCAACGCAGAACTTTTGTTTATTATGTTTTTTTACTCCAATTCCTCATGTCACCAAATGGGGCGTATGTTTTTTACCTCATAATCCTTATTCCCAAGTGGGGCGCGTTTGTGTCATCGAATAAAATGATTAAAGCTTATTCGTTATTCGTGTTGTGCTCAGTAGTTTCCCTCCTAGTTTATGCTATTTACATGTAAAGAACTATCGTATCATAAAATATAAGCATTTTGACTTAGGAATATACAAGTTAATTGTTTTCTGGTGAATACCTAGGTATCAAAACATTCTAAACACTTTAAATTTTAACCAAAAATTGGTATTTTCTATATTTTATACAATTTATTACCTTAAAAATTACGAGTCAAAAGAAACCCAGCAAATTTACACTGTTGTCATTATGCTTGATCTATTTATTATTCTTTATTGTTATTATTGTTCATCTATTTATTATTATTCAATTATTATTACTATTGTTTATTTGTACTTATTTTTCGTTATTTTTTTTTTTGCTCTAGCCAATCACTCATTTTGCCTGCAGTTAAATTCTTGAATTTTGTTAGTCCCCTCTCAACTCTCGGAACCTGGCAGTGGCGGAGATACCAGACGACGGGCGGCAGGGACCCGCACCCCTTCTAGATTTAAAAAAAATGATTGACTGATATGTAAAGATGGAAAAATTGTCGCTGCCTGCTCCGCACCTATTTTTTACGTCAAATGTTTTCAGAATGCACCATCTCCGTATTCAAACAGTCCTGGATCCACTACTGCTAGTGGTTATTTCTTACGACGAAAAAAAAAAATGAAGAAATAATAACAAGTTGATTGTTAAAGGTTATTATTCTTGCTACATCTGATGTATCTTAATTACATAACGCAGTAGACACTTATATTACATCATTATTGTTATTCTATCTATATCAATATCTTACAGCTTCCACACCACTTTTTGGAGTGAATTCTAATCACTCCTTCACTTAAGACATATGTATAAAAATCTTCATGATGTCTTCTTAAACCTCAGACTTTAATCCAACCGTTAGCAGACGAACCTGACATGCGCGGCGAATATAATGCGATTCTATAGAGGATGTTAAGTCATATTCACATGGACTATAGAGGGGGCTTTGGTGCACCAGACCAAATGTATTTAGCAAACAGCTATCGCGCAAAGATTATGCCGTTTATTTGGAATGAGTTTTGGCCATTTAAAATGAAAGTCTGATCTAATGAATTTTTTTCAGTCTATATCATAATTACCACTAAGTGTATCACGATATTCATGGTGTTATAAGTGAGAAAAATCCAATGATAAAAAAGAAATTTAAAAAAAGATTATGATACAATCAATCAATTTATTTTTGAGTTTGGGGCGGATACACAACTAGCATATCCCTGCACCCATAGATTTAATCGCACAACAACTTTTTTGTAACTCAAACAGTGTAGTCTACACAAGTTAATGTTTTCACTCCAAGAATCAAACATCACGGTCTCAATAATGCCAATCCGTGTTGCAATAATCCATGTATATATGAGAATCGTATGTCATCTGTAATGTGTGAGGAGTAGGATGTACGACCCCTTCGAGATACTTGCAGATGTTAGTGAGAGAAATTAAAAATATTTCATTTGTAAATTTTGTCTAAACTATATGAAACAAGAAATCCGCCATCAAGTCATCTTTTGATCAAGGTCTTATGATTTATATACAACTAGTGCAAGCTCGCATTTAAATAATGTAGTCTTCACTGTCAGCATACCAATAACATATATACAAATAAGTGTTTAAGTGTCCAATTTAAAAATAAAGTCAAAACATAGAGAGTAAGGCCTGTAATACCAAAATTCCAGGAAATTATATAGGGAAAAAAACAGGACAAAAAAGAGGAAATCGAACATCAGAGTTTAAGAAATGGGATTTCATTCCTCTGATGGAATCCTATTTTCTTTGCTAGTTTTTTCTCCACTTTTTAACTTCTACACAACAAGCGGGTTATCACATCAGCACCGACACTCAGAACGTTTGAAAAATTTAGTGGGACATTCACTTTTACACGCTCAATTGTCACCATAGGATGTCAACACATCGTAAGTCAAAAATAACTACACATAAAGAGCAATTTTGTGCCATAAATGAAGAACATCCAGATATTAGCTAATATGCTTCACACTCAAACAACAGTACACTCACCCACCCCCCCCACCCCCCCAACCAGATTAACAAGGGGATAAGCATAACCATTTGTCCCTTACACAATGTTTATGCAAAATTTACCGTCGAAGAACAGACTTGGTCGAATGCATATCTTTAGGCGTTCATTATAGAGGACTAATTCGACCTTGAGTTCATATCTCAATGTGTACGTCATAATTATCTTCTCTAATAGCTGTTCTTTTGCTCCTATGTCACACTCTTGCGTCCTCCTCTCTCCGCGATATAGTAATACGATTTTCTCATTCGTTATCTCGATTTCTCCTCTCTTGCGCCCTTCTCGGCGTCCTCTCCTCTTCTTCTCTCTCTCGTCTTCTATCTATCCTGTCTGTTCTTAAGTTGTTCTGTTTTTTTCACTTTCTCTTTTTACCCTCCGTTCCTTTTGTTCCTATCCAAGTCTCTGCGTCTAGCAGTGCATTCTCTGGCTCCAGTATTATTCCCATCGATGATTACTTGTCTCCGTGGCCTAAGGCATGGTTGAGTGTTATACAAACAATCGTAATTATACATCCCTAATCAGAATAAAGTTCATTTTTTTATTTTCTTAAACCAAACCTCGACCGACACCAGGTCCTATTAATTGTACATTAAAATATCCCTAACTTGACGATAAAATCTTCTAAAATATTCACAGGCATTATAGAGGTAATTTTGACTAATATTAGGTATTTATCAATTATGATAATCTAATTTTAATACCATTGATCAGTAAATAACCCCTACGATATTCAAGGTCCCTATATAAAGGGCTAATAATGAATAACCATATGAGCGTATTAATCGCGCTTGGAAAATATAATGCTTGACATTACGAATTGAAAGGAGTGCTTAGTGAGGGCGACCGAAAGCGGCCGAATTAGGCACTTCCATAGGATTATCGATATAGATAATTAACACTGTCACTCAAATTATTACTATGGTAGGGTAAATTCCCAATAAATCAAATATTGAGTAGGTAAGAGAGACCCAACGACAGTTTAATACATTGAACTACATTCGGGAACTGTGGATTATTCCCCATAATCTTCCCATTAACTACGCTCTGGACATGAGCAAATAGCGAAGAAATGGGACTATACATCTACCAAATTATATTTCTAAGTATGGTTTATCTGGTTCTTTGTTAATTGTTTTTTTTAGTAGTCAATATTCGAGGCAGCGAAACATCGGTATTCATTCAATAGATATTGATTTCAATAAATTGATAAATGACTAAAGTTAAAGTATTTAATTAACTCAATTAGTATTTGAAAGATAATTAAAACAATGCGTCCACACTCCGAAAATATAGCATCAGACCGTTTTGGACGACCAAAGGTCATGGAACAATAAGAACGAACAAAACGGATACTTCGGTACTAAATATCTCTTCAGACGCGCTTATTTATCAACAAGATTCTCTGGTTCACACTTCTTCCGAATAAAAGCATCAATCCAACAAGAAAACAACTGACTGCAACCTAGCACCTTATTCAACCCACGCATCAACAGAAACCGTAAGTCGTTATGACGGAGTGCCGAATTGGTAACCGGTTGGCGACTTCTTTATCACAGAAACACGCAAAACAACTGTGTAAGCCGTGTAAGTAGATGACTCAATTGATAGAATGTTATCTCTACGTTCTGAGCATTTGTTGAGCCGCTTTCTACGAGATAGGTTTCTACACCACGGAGATTAATTGCGGTATGGTTACGAGTTTGAGAAGGTGTCAACGCGTTTCCTTCGAGCGAGAACAAGATACAAACAAGAATCATCAAAAATTAACCCAAGAACGCTGGTCAAACGTTAGCTCAACACGCTGTAGTGTGAGGGCACCTTTAGAATTTTTCAATTCAATTGTATCGCTTGTCTGTCTATAAATGATATGTAATACCCGGGAATTTGATAAAAACCTCGTTTTTGCAGAGTTGACACAGACTGCCCGGAGAATTGGGCCATAATTGTTTCTCTTTTGAATCGTCTGCGCTTAGAATTACAATAGTCATGTGGGCTTGATGATTTTGATTCATACGTCAGTATTATCATTAATTTTTCGCTCTTATGAAATTAGAGCATTGTTGAGCATTTGTTGCATATTGAAATATTGGCAAGGGAAATGTAGGAGAGAAAGTAGATATAGGCAACAATGGAGAGTAGAAGTGTGGAATAAACACTCAATCAAAATGAAAATTCATGTATATACAGTCTGTGTCAAATAAAATGGTACAAGTGGAAAACATTTTTTATAGTATGAAGATTAATCACAGCCTGCTATTGTTTGATGTTTTCAAAAAGCAGGAAGATCAGGCTCTCACCTGCACGCCGTCCCATGCCTTTGTGTAAAGGCGTAAATATTCATATATTGAATGAAAGCGCCGTAAAATTTAAAAACAACAACAACAACAAGGTTTCGCATAATGGCCATGAAGTGCTCAATTTCGATTTGTTCCTCGTCGCACAAAATTTAGCATAACTTTTGTTTTACGGAGGCAAATTATACAAAACAAAGCGCATCAGCAAGGAAAATTATTTGGCTTTATTTTGGTACCACATACACACATTATTTGAAAATATTTCACACCTAAATTTTTTTTTTCCGACTGTACCATTTTTTTTACACAGACTGTATATACAGATACAACAATGATTGAGAAGATGGATAGGGATTTAAAAAATAATTAAATTTGCTTGCTAACGCAAATGCTAACCTCGAAGAAAACTGTCTCCCCTCCTCTTTCTCCTTCCCCCTCTCCTCCCTTTCTCTCTTTCTTCGTCTCCCCCTCTCTCTCTCTCTCTCTCTCTCTCTCTCTCCCTCTCTCTCACTCTCTCCTTCTCTTTATTATCTCTCTTTCACTATCCTCTCTGTCTCTTTCTTTTTTGTTTATTTAATGTAGATGATGTCCATTTTAACACCGCTGGCGTTATATACAATTCTATCCACATAGAAGTCATTATTGATATCCGTGACATTTAAACCAAAATATAAAATTGTATTTAAAAAAATCAAAAAGCAGTGCGAATTCTGGACGCGTGGCAGGTGGTTTCTTATACGGGGTCGCTATATTTGGTGATCCATCCATTCATCAGATCTTCTGTAAACTGTTTTCGAAACTTGTCATTTGTGGCATACCTGGTAGTATCTCCCTTGCGTACTGCCTTGGTCTGCCTAACGACACTTTTGTATAATAAAAGGGGTTCATTAATATGATAATAATGCATTAAAGTCCTCGATATGAAAAACTTAAATGTAAGTCTGCAATAAGGTAAAGAGGAATAATGGGTTTCTTTTGATGAATTATAATTAAAACTATATTTTAAAAATGCAAATTAATAACTAAGGAAAAAAGGAGACGAAGAGAGAGGGAGAGATAGTGAGTGTATGTGAGATAGAGAGAGCGAGGTTGTGTGCGGGTGTGCGTGTGTTTGCGTGTGTGTGTTGGGGTGGATGTGTGTGTGTGTGTGTGTGTGTGTGGGAGGGTGTGTGTATGTATGTTTGCGTAAAGATGAGATGGTGTGGGGTGTGTGTGAGAGATAGCAAGAGAGGGTGTAGATAGATGTACATTACACATTTGCAAAGGGGTCGAGATGAGGGCAAGGGGAGTTAAAGATGAAAAAAAGATTAGAATTAGAACATCAAGTGGAAGGGAGAGGGGAGAAAAGAGAGAAAAAAGAGAAAATGCAGAGGGTGTAAGAGACATAGAGAAAAAGAGACAGATACCATAAGAGAGGAAAGTCAATCCAACTCAGTTTTCCCAAAACCCCGAACTGCCTTTTGGAAAAACTTTGTACCTCTCAGTCTCCACCTTTATGCTGTGGATGTAAAGTTAAGTAGATTGTGAAACGTTTACACTGAAATTGGGTGCAATTTGGTGCTGTACTTTTTGTGACGATAGTTGTATCACAAATTATAAAAAGTAGCAAAACTGGACCATATACATTAGATTACGTTATTACGTTGTAAACGTGCAGCATATAGACTGGTAAACTATTGCATTATCAATCCCACGTTCCAAGGTGGTGGGTGATAGTAGGGTAAGAGATCAACTTGCGCAATTTATGTGTCACGTGATACATTGCTAGTGTATGATCATAGCAAAAAATTACCTTATTTAGCGAGTTGTATATCCATCTCAATCCAAAAATAGATATATACATGATTGTGAAACGTTTAAACCTAAATTAGAAGCGATTGGGTGCAGGTGCTGTACTTTTTTTTGTGACGACAATAATATAACCTGATAATATTGTATTACCTGATAAAAAGTATCAAAACTGGACCATACACATTAGATTATCAATCTGATAAATTGTAAGAATGTCTATGGTTTTAGCTTTTTAGGTTTCAGACTTTATTTTTTTAATTATTATTTTGCATTATCAATCCCACGTTCCAATTTGATGGTAGGGTAAGAGATGAGTTTTCGAGGTATATGTGTCACGTGATAAATGGCTAATATATGATCTTAGTAAGATAGCACAGATATCTAGCGAGTTGAATATCCAGCGCAATCCAAAAATAGATAGCAATTACATTCAAAATCGATCGCCTCTATAAATGATTTATTCCTGAATGCCTAACTGATTTACATTGCCTCTTTTTTATAATTGGGATAACTGATTCCAAAGGAGAGTGCGTTTTTACAAGTAGAAAGTGGCTTCTTTTTGTGGCATTTAAGTAGGCGTAAGATTGATGTGAAAGATTTCCATTTTAAAGATGGATTTGTGAGATAACACCAGCTATCCAATTACAGATGACACAATAGCAAACATAAGCTACAACAAACATTTGCAATTATATCACAAATGTCACATGGGAGAGTTTGAATAACAACATCATTCTCCAGACTAAGATATATCAAAAGGTAATTAAATGAACCTTCGCATCTCACTAGAGCAAAATTAAAGAGTGACCTTTAGAGAAAGCCTCTATGCTGCTAGAGTAGGGAGATCCGATTGCTAAGTAAAGATTTTTTTACCGGCCTGCAACACGTGTTAGCTGGTCACGCTGAATATATTTAATGAGCGGACAAGAAAACGTCTGTTTTGCGTAATGTGTACGTCGCAAACGCGTTTGAAAGTGTATCAATATCGCTGCTTATAACTGACCCTTGGAGAGTCGAGGAAGATATGCCACTTGGTCCCTGGTTGGCCTACACTGTAGAAACACGAGTGTTAATATCTAACACTGAGCTGGTAATTAAAATTGTGGTGTTCGATTAAGGGTATTGGATTGATATAACTTTAAAAACCTATAGGACCACAAAATACAAAATCTGAAAACCCCTTTGTTAAACCTTTTGCAGAAAAGAGAATTATGGTAAATAATCCGAAACTGGCGGCTCACTTGTAAAACGCAGAGCACAATAGCCTTTGGGAATTCGCATTTTTATATGAATTTTTGCTAACAGCTTAAAAGGCAATAAATTTGTATTTAAAACAAAATATTTTTAAAACGCCCTTCTGTCTTCGTCAGCTACTTACACCCTTTGAATAGCGGATGGGTCAGCTGAAAGTTTTCGTCGAACACAACAAAGGGTTCCCAAATGCCATATGCTTTAATATTAAACAGCAGATAAGAGGGCCATTTATTAGCCGTCATTCCATACCACCTTTCTCGAACAGAATCAAGAATTAAGATATCAAAAGAACATGATCTGGTACAAGATAGATCCTTGACATTTACCAAAAATTGATGAAGATGTAATACACACGTATAAACGGATATCAGTTTTGTCATTCTTTTTCTGAAAACAAAAACGTGAACAGAGAAACTTGATACATGATAACTCGGCATCCAGTTGCCCGTAATATAGATTGAGAAGAAGTAACCAATTACAAGTATTCATACAAAATATATTCCCTTTACACTAGAAACAAAGTAATGTGAAGGAGGTAGCCTTTGATACAATTACAATACCCAATGTTAGTACCTGACCTAGCACATGTAGCAGCTTTCCTGGAGGACCTGGGTGATATATCAGATGGTTCAACCGTACAATTTGTAGAGGGGAAGGGAGCTTGGAGGAGATGAGAGGGTAATGGAACCTGTCCTCCGGCATTGAAGAAGAATTTCATTTTGCGGGGCAGGGGGGCCGAATCAACAATAATTGCTAATAGCTTTGCGTAGAGGACTACAGCATGTAAAGATAACACGTGTTTTTTCGTATTATTAGAACACATTTGTAATTAATAACTATTTGTTTAATCTAAATTTATATAATGCAACTACGTCTCCAAACATCAGACCCAGCTGCAAACTATAATGGACCATCACGAACCTTGCTTACATTTTTAACTCTTCTCCACGGAGTACCGGTTTAAATAGACGGTTTAATAGTTCAAACATATACACACATATCACCTGAATGAACAACAGTGTACCCAATCAACACCTTGCTGTATACATTATGCCTAATATACATGCAGTTTGCCTGGAGAAATGCCATGGCTAATATATTCATTTATATGAACCATTCCAGAATCTGGGTTGCAGACATAATTGAGTTTGTGGGCACTGCTACGCGCATGCGCATCAAGTACCATACTTCATGCATTATACTTGTTTACCAATTTTATTCAAATGTATGGATGCCTCTTTTCTTTTGACCTAAACGAGGTTTTAAATGAATACCACAATCCACATCATTTTGCTCACATTATATGTTGATATGTTTGACATGCCTCTGACAAACTGTGGGGTTTCACCTTTGTTTAAAAGTATGCATAGTACATTGTACAATAAAGTAAGTTAATAGGTCACCTTTCTTCTTCTTTCTTCTTCATCACCTTCTTCGTCACTATCTTCTTGTACTTACGTTTATGCAAATGCAGACGAAACGAAGCAAAATAATGGGAAGGACAAGGAAAGCATGTTTATAATTAATAAAGCGATTTGTATCAGATGAACGAGGTTTGTCTAACACTAATAAATGATTGACGTAAATTGCGTTGACATATTAACTGATGTCACGCGTACCAAAGTACAACCACCAACTAAGTTAAGACTTGGAAGGATGTTTCGGGCGTTTATCAAACAGGTATTAAACGCAAATATGGTTATCTCCGAAAATTTTTACTAAAACATACATGTAGTACAATTTCGTAATGGCGAGACTGAGTCAGAGATACTTTGATGATAAAAATCAAATTTGTTAACCATTAAATTCCCCAAAAGCTGTTCGATCCTTAACATGTCCAAATATTAATGCATATATAAATATGCAACAGAACTGTCACAATTCAACATTTCTATTATCAAATCGACAATTCCTTTCAACAATTTCGTTCGTCCTTTCCTCCCTCTATTCCTTCTTCTTTTTTTCTATGTTCTTATCTTAAATTCATCCAACACTCTGCTCTGTTTTCAGCACGAGCTAAGATTTCAATCTTGTATTGAGTCGCTGTGGGTCTATTTTAATTCTTGGAAAATGTGAAAACAAACCGCCACCTTTTCGCCGACGAGAGGCTTTGGGCATATCGGTATACCCTATAAATAATGCAATAGGAAACGTGAGTGTGTTTGTGTGTGTGTGTGTGTGTGTCTCTCTCTCTCTCTTTCTCACTCCCCTCTACATTACCATACGTGCCAAATTAATAATACAATTGTAACTAGTATACGATTAACAATCCTTTTCTCATTTGAATTTCGTATAAGAATCATTTACATTTTTTAGGTTCGTTTCGAATGAACATAAAAACAATAAAAAAATAATAATAAGAAAGAAAATAAGATTCAGCGTCCCAGTAATGGTTCCAGGATAGTAGGGGCAGTCCAAAATGTGAAAAATTTGTGGGGCCAATTTGTCGATCTTAACATAATTAAAATGTTTCACCACTGTGTGTCCCCATCGAGTTTATCGCTCGACAACTGGCAACTGGACGTCGAGAAATAGGTGTAGTTATAACTCGAGAAAGCACTGATATGATCGAATTTAGGTGTGCGCTCTAATTATGTAGATGACGTGTGCTGTTTTTAAATATTGTGTGTGTGTGTGTGTGTGTGTGTGTGTCTGTGTGTTTGTGTGTGTGTGTTTGATTTTTCAATTCAACAACATGGTGGCAGCTGACTTCAAGCCAACCAGTTTATACGATGTTATTATTCATATCATCATATTATTTCTGAACAAATAACTCCATACATACAATGATTCATCAGGTAAAAAATTATAAGCTTATCAACTCTAGATGCATAAAGTATTGTACAGCATGGGTGCGTGAGTGGGGAAAGACTAACTTTTCCCCCATACCACCATGTTTACAAGTCTTCTTTTGATCCTTTATACCACTTTCATGGAAATGTTCTGTCGTAGCAATGACTCATTTGTTTTTCACCTCTCTCTCTCTCTCTCTCTCTCTCTCTCTCTCTCTCTCTTTATTTCGTTTTCACTGACTGTACCAGACCTACTTTTTTAAAAATCAAATTCCATTAAGATGTCATGCCATGTTACGCGACTAAAAGGCAGATCATTCCTTTTCAAAGAAAATTGAAAGGTAGCTTTATCTTTTTCTTTTCTTTTTTTTTTTTTGGTGACGAACTTTGATGCATATAATATTACTACCTCCAATGTCTGCACGTGATCTATCCCATAACGAGCTCGGTTTCGACTTTCACTTCAAGTGAAGTCCAGACAGTCCTAGGGCACATTATTTTTAGAACAATTGCGTCACTCAGGTAAAAGTAGGAATTGCCGCCATTCCTTTCCATGTATAAATTTCCAGAAATCCGAGTAACATCAATTAGTTTTTTTTAATTCATGCCGCCCATTTTGTTCGTAATGGAATTACATCATCTATAAATCCCACCGTCCTTTTAAAGACGACCAGGTTGTGATTTTGAAGGAGAGAATAGACTTTTGATTTTGACCCTACAGAGGCTATCTATAAAATTGATCAAAATCAATGTAAAAGTAATCGATCATAAATAATGTGTAAAAAAGAAATAAATTAGCTACATTGTCAGTTCTCCATTGCCATTTTTTATATCCACTTGTGAATTTTCAAATTCTTTTCATGGTATTTACGTAGAATATTATGGTAGAAAGATCCATTGCAAAGATTTGCTATTCAAATTCCCTCACAGTCATAATATGACAAAGACATGCATTTTGTGTGCAGTGCATATTACTCTTAGTAGAATTCGGTTAATTTCTTCTGTTATTTTTGTTGATTCAAAACCTCACAGCACACAATAATTCCCAGGTAAATTGTGTTCAACCTTTCACAATCAGCTTGTGACAGTCCCCTCCACTATTCAATCTCATGATCACAACCATTATTTCGTTAATTCGTGCAACGGTGTGTCCGAGCTGAATTATTTTTTATATGAGGACCTTTTGTACTATACTGTAGCAAATCATGGAGCTTTTGTTTAGATTAAATAATGTTTTAAAGTATAGTTGATTTTCCCTCGCGAATTCCTTATTTTTTGTTTTCGTTTTTGAAATGTTTTATTACTTTGTTTTATTTTGTTTTATTTTGTTTCATTTTATTTTTGTTAATTTTTGTTCTTTTTTTTTTTTATCGTTTTTTTTAAAACAATAAATCGTTTATCTCCCCCCCCCCTTTCATTATCGCATACAATGGTGACAATAATTGCAGCCGACTACTGATGAAAATACTCAAGGGGAACCCCAGCAAATGTAATTATCTAATTTCACTGTTGAATATTTTTGTTCTTTATGAAATTTCATTTTATGATGTAATTTTCCTCCGGAGTGAATTGCATGATTCCTCCCGACGTCATTAAATTAGTGACAAGGTTGAGTTTATCACAGTAATTTGCGGAGTTTACGTAAGTGCAGCGAATGTTATTTGAAATCATCATTTTTTATTGCATGTTGAACGTCAGACAAAAATGTTAGCTGATGACTGAATAATCATTAATGTCCTACTTTCTTTTCATTTCTCTTTTTTTTTTTTTTTAATTCAGTCATGATTTCTTTATGCAGGCTAACCCTTTTTATTTTCGTACCATATTTTTTTCAATGTCTGTTACATTTTCACCTCTGTCATTTTCTTGATTAATTTCTCTAAAGAACTAAAATTATTAAAATTCGTTTTTTTCGGTGGGGTGCTAATTTGCCATGTTTTGGTGTACAAAGTGACTATATAATGAGATGTTATCATATTCTGTGCATTTTAAAGCAAAAAATCATTTGAATTCAGAAAAGTGAAAAGAAAAATAGTTTTCCCATAAATATTTTCTATACATGATTTGGGGCCATTTGTCATATGAAAAATAAGAAAATCAAAAGTACAAGAGTAGCATTAAGTCTGGAATGTTATTTCAGTTAAATTTCGAGAAAGATATCAACTGGATATTGCTTTACAGAAATTTGGTTTAAAATGATCAAAGATTATAGCAATGGTTTGTTAAAAAAGTTTGGTCTTCATAGGGTTTACGCGAATGCATTAATATTGGCCAGTATTAGAAAGGCATTTTTTCCTCAATGATCATTACAAGAACAACTTTAATTTGATTTGGTAAGGTTTATTAAATATTCAAGATTATAGCAAAAAGCTGGTAATTTGAATTCACCAATGAAATATACATGGACTACATAAAAAGGAGATGATTATTTCTAAATACACGAAATAGGGGCCTAAACTTCATTCTAATATACATTTAAAAAAAAACATTTAAGTAAAAAAAGAACATAATTAAAAACAGATAAATTACCAGCTTTGTGCAGTGTTATACAAGCATGAAAAGATTTAATGTGTTGAATTAATCTCGCTCTTAATAGTATTATACAGTATTTAAAGTTTCACAGAACCTATATTCGTCTCGTGACGTATTTGTATTTTCCAAGAACATACTAAATGCTAGTCTAATTAAAAATGCGCCGAAAAAAAAATAGATGGCAGGTGACGCGTTTTGACTAATCGTGATGTATAAAAATCACAGAGCAAATCTTCAGCAGTCGACTTACAATAATATTCCATAATGAACAACAAGCCCTTCCAAAACAAGCCCCCCCCCCCCCCCCCCCCCCCCGGTTTTATCGAAAAGGCACGGCTATTCCCATCCATCCCCGCTCCGCTTATTCACCTATATGCCCATTCTCAGTGAACTGGGCTAATTAAGAATGAAGAACTAAATCTCTACTCAGAGTGCACTTCAATCGTCTGATGTGACATAACGTTTTTAATCCAGTAGATCTCTTTCCTCTCCTAAATTGTCAAAAATTGACGTCATCTTTGGGTCTAAAAAAAAGTCAGGAAACATTAGGAACATGGAAGGTTGAAAACCCAATCGGTGGCATCTCTGGCGAAGACAACAAACTGGGTAATCGGGAAAAGAGTCGAATGGAGAGCACTAATTAAAGGTGTGGCGACACCTTCAAACCCCACTCGGTAGAAACCATTCGTAAAGTCGACCCAGAATGAACAGTATGTGTTGAAATCGCAATCAATTGCCGCAAAAGCCAGGGTTGAATAAGGTGGAGTGTTTCTTTGGATTGATGCTTTATTTCGGAGATCGAAATCTTGTGATAAAAAAACAAGAATTAAAAGAGTTTTATGATTCATGATAAATTTCAATATTGAAAATAAATCATAGAAAATATGAAATAAGCATGGCATGCTCTAATCATTCAAGCGTATACAATATTGTGTGAATCATTTGTATTGCAAAGCTTTGTCGCGTTTTAACGTTCTTACTACCATGATTACCACCACGGAATTGGACAGATTCATTTTAACACAGGATTCCCTATTCAATTGTAAATGTCAAGCATTATATTCCAAGCAATCGCAAGATGTAGTTTAATTCGGTTATTTACTGTAATGTAATAATATATAATCATACAATCTAATATGATAACATGAGTGCGTATGACATTCGTAGATAAACGTTTTCTCACCAATTACTATCACGTTCCTATATGACCATGCATCAGCAAGTAATAGTATTAAAACGAGGCCGCGAGAACGTATCTTAACGGAGAACCAAGTCAGACCCGTTGGTATCCTCACAGGTCGCATCCATAATGAACGCCAGTTTTGACCACTTCCACGTTTTGATGAATGAAATGTGCATCCTGCAACGGTAGGAGTATACAATTGATTAGAAACAATCTTGAGTTCCCTGGCATCTTGACAGGTTGCATCCATAATTTACGCAAATGTCCACTAAATTCACGTTTTGGGAATGGGATGTGCAACCTGTAATGTTAGAAGTATAAAAAAGTGGAGAAAAAAACTAGCAAAGAAAATAGGATTCCATCAGGAATGAAATCCCATTTTCTTTGTTCATTT
Organism: Paracentrotus lividus; assembly: GCA_940671915.1. Lineage (NCBI taxonomy): Eukaryota > Metazoa > Echinodermata > Echinoidea > Camarodonta > Echinidae > Paracentrotus > Paracentrotus lividus. Next base: position 16,039,966 of record CALNVZ010003433.1, on the reverse strand, counting down.
TTTTTTTCATATTGTATATATTTTGGTCAGTTTAACTCTTTTTTTTTCAAAAGTATAAAAGTGAACAAATGATCTTGTTCTTGTTCTGACAGAAAATACATTTTCATGGAGTGAAATAAACCAGGACTGATCTTTATGTTCAAATTACAAATGAAATTAAACTATTAAACGATTTGTGAACAACATGAACAAGTTATACGGTGCAACACACACATATGCTTATGAGGTATATTAATAAATTATGCATTATCAATGTTGCGGATTTGCTGTGGATCCCCAACTTCAATATATATATTCAACTTTCCATATATATATCTATACACTATTAATAATAGGCCTAATCATTAACGATTAAAGAAACTTTCAAGGACTTATGTGGTGTGTCTAAATACATGTTGGTATATCATTAATATATTACATTATTCATAACCGCCACAAGTTCCTACGAATATTTGGGAGCTTTAACAAATTTAAATTTAAAAATAAAAATGCCGTTAGGTGCTTTTGTTTTGAAGGATAACGTTGATGAAAAGTGGATGTTCTTCAAAGTTTTAAACACATTTAAACATAAAACAGTCATTAATTAGACCCGTACCTCTGGCCATCTTCACATTTATCACTTACGTGCTGCGACACAAGCAGTAAATACAGATGATGAAGAGGTATCTAACAGCTCTGTTTTGAAGCTGTTGGGCAAAGTCGGGTACACCGTTTGCAAAGTATATGTTTGCACACCGCCCTCCAGAGTTTCCTTATTTTCACATTTTATTTTCATCTTAGATGAAGGAGGTGAGCTGAAAGAAACTAGTGAATTTGACCAAATAAAAAAAAAACATTATACGCGATGGTCGAGCTTCAGGGTTGGGGGACACACTATGGAGGTTGAGGGTGTCTTAAAAAATAGCTCCAGAGCGAAAATCATTTGTGGGGAAGGTAATTTGGCATTTTTGTTCATTTTTGTTCATTCTTCTATAAATGCACACATGCCTTTTCGATTATTTTATGATTTTGTAACCCACCCCTCCCCCAATAAAAATATTTAAAAAAAACCTATAGTATTCCAAAAAGGATGGTTGCATAACGGTTGAACCAGACCCTAAGAGGGTCTAGCATTTTGTTTTAATCGACTTGTATCACTTTAATTTGACAGTAAATATATAATACGGTGATTGAGGTGGGTATGGCCTCCATTGTGATTAGGGAGCACTATCAGTGATGGATCCTATGATAATGCGAGCAAGAGGCCGAAATTGTGGGTTCCAATAACCCGAATACACTAAATGTTATACCCCTTTTGTTAAACCTGGTGTTTAGTTTTGATAGCAAAAAAGGAATTGGAACAAAACCGATCAAATGTAGTTACATGTTGTCCACATTGCACTAAAAGATATGTGTGAGAGATCTTGTGACATTCCTTTAAATATTTCTGATGAATTTCATTTATAAAGTTTGAATATAGCGCAATCCAACTGCCGTTTGGACCTCTGCTGACAAGTTCGCATGCCCGAGGCGTGAATTAGTGCGAACGATCTGTGTGTAAAACCCACACAAGAGAATCCCCATTGGTGTTCCACGTGAGCGCTGACCTGAGACGGGTCCCCGACTTATCTTTTTTATCCTTATATTATGAAATAAGGACACTAAAACGAGATTTCAAGTACTATAATTTGCTTTATTATAGTTATTGGATTCAAACTATCATAATTTATCTTAATGTGAATCAAAATAATTTTTTCTTTCTCCCGAAACTATACACCAGCTTTTAGTTCCTTTGGGGGGGGGGGATTATAGTGACCTCAAAATAAGTAATATTAACATAGTCCGCTTCCCCTTTCTCTCCTCCGATTCCCGTTGCAATTAAGTGTCATTCTTTGTCTGTTATTTTTAGTTCTTAGCTAATGTACAGATAATTCAGAAAAATGTCCCATCAATTTGAAGTTGTCTTGTGAAAAGTATGAACATTTATTTACACATACACACACACCTTCACTAACACTTCACAAAAATGTGTTGGGGAATAAATATGTCCCGAATATTCAGTTATGATCTCTGTAAACAAAACATCAATGCCTAATCAGAAAAGGGGCAATGTTATTATGATTTTTTTTTTTACTGTGTGAGAGGAATGATAGATGTATGTGGTTATGTTTCATTTTATTCTACATGTATTTCAACACGGCACAACCTACTTCAGCCAAAGGATGTTCTTCTGTAGGTCCGTGTGTGTGTGGTAAGAGGGTGTGGGTGTGTGTGTATGTGTATGTGTGTACACATATTCTTTCAACATTTTCTTTTAATCTTCACTCATCCACTTGGAACAATTGGGATTTTGCAGTCTTCTGATGATTGTCTGTTACTCAGTCTTCTGATGATTGTCTGTTACTCAGTCTTCTGATGATTGTCTGTTACTCAGTCATTCGTGCAAAGATCCAAATGAAAAGGTTACCAATAAAATGCTGAGAGGATGACTCTACCAAGACGTATCATGAAACCCATGATTAAATTTAATTTCATGCTTTAAATAAGATGACTTTAATGAAAATGACGGGACATTATTTTTTACTCACTTTGTAAAGTTCGTATTTATGCTGTGTCCTCAAACCAAACCAATGGCCGCTTCAGTAAGTTGGTAGAGTCACACCGACAGACCGACCTCAAACCGATCGACCCAAAATACTTTTGTGTCAATTGGGATGGATTCGGCAGCCATCAGGATGATTATGGCAGGGTTCGGTCTGTTGTCAGTTTAACGTCGGTATGAGGTCGGAATTATCGGTTTTAAATCAGTCTGGTATCGGTTTAAAGAAAGGGTCGGGGTGGAATCTTTCAAGCATGTTCGAAAGATCTCTCCCCGACCATTCGTCAGGGAGCTGTCGGTGACGAGTCGGGGACAGCTAGAGAAGAGCGGGGAGCATTCGGTCGGAGTTCGATCTCGGGTCGGAATAAAAGATCGGAATGTGGTCGGTTTCAATACCAAGTTCATTCAAATTGCTATCGGCCGAATTAATGCCGATTCAACATCGATGGGGTTATGAATAGAGACTTTTTGCCCGACTGGATACCGAACGAAGCCACACCATTTCCGATATCAAACCGCATAGGGGCTGTATTGAGACCGACAAGAAAACGATGTCAAACCAAAGACAGTTAAAAGATTTTGGGCGCATAGGATATTTATTTTAAGATTTAAAATACTCCATGGTCTGATGGTTGTCTGCTGGATGTTGCAATACAAATCATATGGCTAATAACCATGCGCGTACTTTTGGGGTAGGTGGTGGTGGAGGGGGGGCATGGAGCCACCCCAGATGGGCGTGACGGGGGCATGAAAATGGGAAGAAAAAGAAAAGGGGAAAAGGAGGGAAATGAAAAGAAGAAAATGAAATAGAAAGAAGAAGAGAAATGAGATAAAAGGAGGGGAAGGGAACAAAAAGGAAAAAAATATAGAGAGAGATAGAGAGAAAGGGGGGGGGAGACGACGAAGGGGAAAAAACGAAACAGACAAATAGGGACATTGAAATATGAAACAAAAGTAGTGGAAGGGGGTTCTAAACTGATCTCACAAATAGGAAGCCATATAGATCTCAAAATTAGGGGGTGGTAAATTGATCTCAAACTTAGGGGGCCCCAAAGTGACCCATAGTTGAGGGGAGCCAATTCCATCTTAAACTGAGGGGGCTCCCAATCGATAACAAACTTATGGGTGCCAAACTTATCTCAAACCTAGGGAGGTACAACAAATTGACGTGACAGAACTTAGGGGCGATAAATTGCTTTTAAAATCAAAGAGGTGCGCCAAATCGTCTCAACTTAAGGAGCATCAAATTGATCTTAAACTTAAGGGGCGCCAAAGCGCTTTTGAAATTAAGGGGCGCCAAATTTACCTGAAACTGCGGGGCTCTAAATTATTGATAAGAAAATTGAAAAATTGAAGAAAAAAAAAATAAAAATCTTACCCTTCACGCTTACATTTGTTCTGCTGAAAAGGGTAATAAATTTTTGTTTTCTTCATGAAAACACTATTTAGGAAATAATATGGAATTAAAGTGCCTTATGTTATTGTAATCATACAAGACAAAATAAAATAAAAATGTAATAAAAACCCAGAGAATTTAACTTTGAAAGAGGGGCTTTATTTACACGCTCATTTACCATTTTAGCTGTAGACAGCTAAAAAAAAAAACCTATATTATTCATTAAAAACCCACCAACATCTATCCAAACTCAATTCACTGGATGAATACAAATCAAAACACAACGAAATAAAGAGAAATCAGTGTGCAATCGGGGAGGGGTCCAGGAAGAATCGGGGAGGGTTCCAGGGAGATTCGGGGTTGTCAGTTTTAGTGCCGGACTTGCATCGGTTTCCGATCTTGAAATTTTCATTCATATTTAGTCGGTTTGAAGTCGGTCTGGCCGGTCTGACTGCACTAAGCGGGTAAAAAGAAAAAAAAAATCGCATTATATTGCAGACCACTCTCACACTACACCCTCCCACAAACACATTCTTGGAGTGACGCACACCCACACAGACACACTTAGGACTCACCTATAACGTGGACATGGTGGAGAAGCGAAGCAAAAATTGAAATAAACACCACGAGGTGCATCCTGTCGAAAAGAGTATTTAAAAAAAAATGTAGGATTAAGGAGATTGTTTGTCTACTGTATATTTTCGAAAACATTAGGAGTATTTTAAATAATTTAACTTTTTCTTCACAATCATTTTCGAATCACCTTTGACGGCAAAAAGAATCATATTCCTTTAAAATAAATGCTGATACGTAAATGTGGGTCATACGGTGTATTTGTTAATCATACTAACACTGACAAACTAATGAAAAATCCTATTGGCCACGATAAGAAGGATATGCTCATTTCATCATGCTTCAAGTCGGTTTGGCAATGTGACCAATATTTGTTACGAGAAATGTGCGATTAATAAATAAATATTACCTTGGCATCAGTTTTTGTACTTAATCTTGGAATCACCACCAGACATTCCGTTTCATTTAAAGTACATTGCTCGAATGGAGTTTGCAAGGTCTCTGTATGTCATCCGTTGAACGTTTACGTCAGTTTGTGATCATATAAATACATGTACTCGTTGGTAAACAAAATTGTCAAAAAGAAATGGATCGGTTTTTAACTTCACACGAACTGCCAGCAATATCGCACGAATTTATGACACTATGAACAATTAAGCAGCCAAATACCTTTTGGCCCAATTTCAGTGTGTGTTTTATGAGTATATGGCGGTAGACAATTTTAACGAGAAGGGGGGCAGTTTTACCCATGCATCCTAAATGTTCATATTATTTAGAAAATTTTTCATAAAATGTTCTTGTCTTGTCCTCTTTTTTTTTTTTTTTTTTTTTTTTTTTTTTCTAAATTATTACTGACGAAGAGTCTGACTTCGCCTCTTTTTTCTTTTTTTTCTTTTTTTTTTTGAGAGAGAGCTATGCTCCGTTTTATTTTAAAATCTATGATTTTATTTTCTATGTCATTCTACTTTACAAAGTGTGATTGCTAAATATGTACGACAAACGAATTTATTTTACTTACTTATTTATTTATTTCTCATATTTATTCAGAATATCCTGTTCAGTATGAAACACAATGAAACATTTATAAAAATGCTTATGAAATATGTACAATTAAAAACAATTATAATATACTGGTCGTCCACAGGGCTCTGTCATTGGCCATAACAGTAATAGTGGAATATATGTCAACCAAGGAAAAAATAATTTGAAATTACGAGGATGAATTACAAGGGTATGGTTAAACACGGATTAAATGATAAAGAGGAGTAGATTATAAATACAAAATAGTATTAACAATTAATATATTACAAAATACAAATAAAGAGACGTAGCTCTCTTTCTTCCTCTAATACAGGATTTTGGCCATGTATCTGGCCTTTATCAGGCCTACAAAATAAAAGAAAATTTGAAACGAACATACACTGAAAACCTAAACGGGTAGACCGACTAGCTATAAAGCTAGTCCTAGTGATGCCCAGACTGACTAGCTTTAAAGCTAGTCGGTCACGACGGACTAGCTTTCCTTTAACACAACCCGGTTATTATAAAAGCTAATCCGTCAAGTTAGTCCGTCAAGACGGACTAGTTTTAATGCTCGTCGGTCACGACGGTATAGCTTTCCAGAAAGCTAGTCGGTCATGACAGACTAGCTTTAAAGCTAGTCGGTCGCGACAGACTAATTTTAAAGCTCGTCCGTCGTGACCGACTAGTTTGACGGACTAGCATAAAAGCTAGTCGTAGTGATCCAATATTCTTTTCCAATCCAATATTCTTTTCTTTCAGATACAAGTAATCTAAAAGAAAAATGGCGTCTATATTTATTATTAGAATTAAATTTTGATTTTCATAATTTAATGTGATTTTTATTATCGTTGTAAATACACACAATTTATAAATTGAAAAAATAACGCTATCTGTGAATTGGAACATAAGGAATTAAAAAAGAAGACTCACACAGTCATGTCACTCGAAGGAGATCGCCATTAAAATCAAAATCTTAAGCTTTACGGGGTATATCGTGTCTGCGCGTCTGTACAGTTTGCTCATTAAATGGAAGTCACGTACAAATAATGCAACTAATAGTAATGTCCTTTTCGTAATGCGCATGTTATTCAATCAATTGTACCACCTTCTATTCACTGCTGTTGCTAAGCCGGGCATTCACCAGCAATCTATAAGAATAGACGGTTCATGGGTTCTATAGTAACGAAGTATTCAATTAGCCTGTAATTAAAGAATGGAACAATATTTCTAACCTTCTCGTGAATGGCATACTTTTCATGATTGATGTTATATCGTCAATCGTAAGCTCTCAGATTGTCAAGCCAAAACAACCTTGGTTTGAGAATGTTGATTGTATCCAACTTCTATTCACTGTTGTTGCTAAGCCGGGCATTCACCAGCAATCTGTAAGAAAATACCGGGTTCTTGAGTTCTATAGTAACAAGGTATTCAATTAGTCTGTAATTGAAGAATGGAGAACAAGTTTGGAATCTACCGGTACTCGTGAATTGCATACTTGTCATAATAGATGTTATGTCTCGTAAGCTTTCAGATTGTCAAGCCAAAACAACCTTTGTTTCAGAATGTATAAACTTGATTATGCTCGGAAACAGAATAAATAGAGAAGGTATATTGAAACGACATTGCAACTATTTGTATCAAAAGTTAGTCAGTCATTTTAATGGGTAAACTATTCTCCCTACCTACTTTTTTTTTGACCTAGTCGGTCACGTCAACGGACTACCATAAAGCTTGACGGACGAGCTTTAAAGCTCGTCCGTCAAGTTGAGAGATGTAGATTCAGTTGTATGCTAGTCCGTCTCGACGGACTAACATGACAGACTTGCTTTAAAACTAGTCCGTCTTGACCGACTAGCTTTAAAGCTAGTCGGTCCATTGACGGACGAGGTTAGGTTTTCAGTGTAAGTTGTTGTAGACGATCAAAAATTAACAGATATCAGATATGTTTTCTAATGTCTATTAAATGTTATTAAATTAAATTCAATATAATACAGTTTTAGGGAGAATATACAGGGAGAGAGGGAGATGTGAGAGAGGAGGGAAGGGGTGTAAGATAGAAATAGGGAGAGAGAGAGAGAGAGAGAGAGATACAGAAAGAGGAGAAAATACAGGGAAAGGGGGGAGCTGAGAGAGGAGGAGGGAAGGAGTGTGAGATAGAGATAGAGATAGAGAGAGAGAGAGAGAGACAGAAAGAGGAGAAAATACAGGGAAAGGGGGGGGGGGTGAGAGAGGAGGAGGGAACGAGTGTAAGAGAGAGAGAGGAGAGAGAGAAAGAGAGAATGGCAAGAAGAGGAGCTATAAGTACGCTACGTACGTCCAACCTGTCCTAGACTTTTTTAAACCATAAAAAAAAGACAAGATGCTGATGGACTTTGTTTGAAAACTGCTTGATTACGCCAAGGTTTCGGCTTACGCTTTCCTCGAGGGCTCCATAAACAAAAAGAAAAAACAATACATATAAATAGTACACAAGGAACAGAGTTGTGTGTACATTTTTAAAGATGTATACAGTACACGATATTTATGTAAAAGATATAGGCGAAGGATGACAAGACGCTATGGGCGTTGCTTGTAAACCACTATTTTTATTGCCGAGCTTTAGGCTTTTATGCGTTCTTTATGGGCTCTTTAAACAAGAAAGAAGAAATTTATTCATGATGTACAAGTCATATTAACTGGTTTAAGATATTTGACCTTTACGGAGTTTTTTTTAACGTACATTTTATACTATATAAAATTAAAAATATATTGATGTTATATCCTATAATGATACAATACCAATTACTCATAATTATGCTGATTAAGATATATACACACGTTTATCATAACCTAAATATACGATATTATGATAAGTATCAACAGGTACCCTCACTTAGCACTGGTATTGCAACATTGCTAAATGCGTGCATTTTTTCATATTTTCAAGTCTTTTGTATATTGTCATATTTCATTCATGGCCAGAGATTTTCCGAAAATGTTGGTATATTCTGAAAGAGGAGACTTTTTCAGAATGACCTCTTTGGTCATTTTTAATTTGCCACTAGCATAATAAAAACATGTAAACAGTTTTCGGAGAAATATGACTCCTCCTTAATAATTGTATTCACTGATAATCCCATCTCTTAAAATTTCATTTTAGGGGCCTTTGTTCATCTGTCGCCCCTTTGTTTAAAAAAAGTGCCCCTGTCTGAGTATTTACTGATCTCAGGAATGGAAAGGGATAAGTCTCCTCATTCAGAATATATAAAAAATTTCTGAAAATCTCCGGCCATGAATGAATTATGACAATATATAAAAGACTTGTAAATATGAAAAAATGCACGAATTTAGCTATGTTGCAATACCAGCGCTCAGTGAGTGTAATAATATTATACATTATGTATACATGCATGCATATATTTAGATAATTATATGTATGTGTATGGGTATTTCTTTTTTACAACAATGTATACAGGTACTTTAGTTTAAATAAGTTTTGACACACACATACTGAGGTTGGTACTGTAACTAAAATTTACAACATACTGATGTTATTCAAAACTAGTGCGTGTTCAGGAACTTCAGTAACCAAAAAGTATTTTATTTTCAAACTCTTTACACTGAAAACCTAAACTGGGAGACCGACTAGCTTTAAAGCTAGTCGGTCACGACGGACTAGTTTTCCTTCAATACAACCCGGTTATTACGGACTAGCTTTAAAACTCGTCCGTCTCTACGGACTAGCTTGAAAGCTAGTCCGTCAAGTTAGTACGTTAAGACGGAAAAGTTTTAATGCTCGTCGGTCACGACGGACTAATTTTAAAGCTCGTCCGCCGTGACCGACTAGTTTGACGGACTAGCCTAAAAGCTAGTCGTAGTGATGCCCAGACTGACGAGCTTTTGAGCAGGACTAGCTTTACAGCTAGTCGGTCATGGTGTAAAAGCTAGTCCGTCGCGCTTTTCTGCCGCGATGTTCTTGCTGCTGTCTCGACAGACTAGCATGACGGACGAGGTTAATATGGCTTCACCAGCTGGTCAGAGGCGTCAAATCTGAAATATTAGAAGACATTATAAAGATACGATTAAAAACATGCATTCACAAGAATTTGAGCAAAAAAAACAAAAAACAAACAAACAAACAAACAAACAAAACATTTGATTATGATGATATAAATCAGAAGACAGGAATTAATACAGGAGGCACAATTAGTTAACATTATGGCAATTATCAAATAATGGGGGCACGGGGCCCAGGAGTCGCCGCCATGGCTTGCATCATCATGACTTTTTGTTGTAGGCCTACCTGCTTTTGCATTTTCGGCGTATACACTTGTCCTTGAGAGCCACTTCAGAATCCCAAAGTTGCGCCTCTAATCCAATATTCTTTTCTTTCAGATACAAGACAATAGTAATCTAAATGTAAAGTGGCGCCTATATTTATTATTAGAATTAAATTTCAATTTTCATAATTTAATGTGATTGTTACTATCGTTGTAAATACACACAATTTATTAATTGATTTGGCAAGACATAATTTTTCGCGTTGGTGATTATAGCATTAATCTATGTGAAAACAATAACGCTATCTGTGAACTGAAACATAAGGAATTGAAAAAGAGTACTCACACTTTCATGTCACAGGAAGAAGATCGCCATTATAATCAAAATCTTAAGCTTTACAGGGTATATCCAGTGTGCGTCTGTACAGTTTGCTCATTAAATGGAATTCACATACAGATAATGCAACTAATACATGTAATAGTGATGTCCTTTTCGCAATGCGCATGTTATTCAATCAATTGTACCACCTTCTATTCACTGCTGTTGCTAAGCTAGGCATTAACCAGCAATCTATAAGAATAGACGGTTCATGGGTTCTATAGTAACGAAGTATTCAAATAGCCTGTAATTAAAGAATGGAACAATATTTCTAACCTACTCGTGAATGGCATACTTGTCACGATTGATGTTATTTCGGCTATCGTATTGCTCTCAGATTGTCAAGCAAAAACAACCTTTGTTTGAGAATGTTGACGGTATCCAACTTCTATTCACTGTTGTTGCTAAGCCGGGCATTCACCAGCAATCTGTAAGAAAATACCGGGTTCTGAGTTTTATAGTAACAAGGTATTCAATTAGCCTGTAATTGAAGAATGGAGAACAATATTTGGAATCTACCGGTACTCGTGAATTGCATACTTGTCATGATAGATGTTACGTTCTCTAAGCTTTCAGATTGTCAAGCGAAAACAACCTTGTTTCAGAATGTATCAACTTGTTATGCTCGGAAACAGAATAAATAGAGAAGGTACATTTGAAACGACATTGCAACTATTTGTATCAAAGCTAGTCAGTCATTATAATGGGTAAACTGGGTCCCCAGCTACTTTTATTGACCTAGTCGGTCACGTCGAACGGACTAGCATCAAGCTTGACGGACGAGCTTTAAAGCTCGTCCGTCAAGTTGAGAGATGTAGATTCAGTTGTAGTTAGTCCGTCTGACGAGGACTAACATGGAGACTAGCTTTAAAACTAGTCCGTCTTGACCGACTAGCTTTAAAGCTAGTCGGTCCATTGACGGACGAGGTTAGGTTTTCAGTGTACTCACAGTTGGTATAACTCAGATATGCCGATAGTAATTAGGCATACATTTAAGCCCCTTCTTACAAAGCAATCACAGCTAATGTTTTTGAAGGGGTCATATGCTCGTTGATATAGGATAAGTTATCATAACCACTTGCTTTTGTTTCATCTTCGTTCCATATTAATTATGTGCTGATCGCTATTGAAAAATTGGAAAATGAAAATAAATATGATACATTGACGTTAAGCAAAGCAATCTTCATATTTAACGTTTGAATAAATTTTGCTTGCTAGATCTTTACCCGAATCTACGAGACAGTTTTTAAGTAACATTAGCAGTATCATTTGGAAACGTTCATTTACTCTCTTTATCATTACATTACATTACAATAAACATTCTGGGCGTTAATTTCCTTAAGGCTCAGGGCGCTTACAAGAAAAATTACTATTTGTCTTAACTTACATTAAGGGTATTATTAATAATTCATATTGAATAATTAAAAACAAATGAATTAACATACTTAAATTGAAGCAATATAACCACTGGCGTAAATCCAGTCGCGGTTTCTATTCATCAGGGGGGGGGGGGATGGCGCATTGTATTATTATGTAACATCCCCCCCCCCTGATGAATAACATTATTTACGGATTTACGCCAGTGAATATAACAAAGAATTTATGTGAAGAAATTTATATGAAGAGATGGGTTTTCAGAGCCTTCTGAAATATTTGAATAGAAGAAGACTGTCTAATGTGCAAGGGTAGGTAATTCCATTCTTTGGATGCTGCAACTGCGAAAGTCCGATCTTTTGCTTTATTATTATCCCCAATGTATTTTCTTTCTGTTTGTACCCATTTAAGACATATACCTCAGCATTTTCTTGATATTTGGTCTTTTCCTTTTCAAACAAATTTCTATTTGCACGTGTATGATTATATAATAGTAGCAATAGGTCGAGTAATCATTAATTCATTGATAAATGTTCAAATTGTACACCACAACATGTTAAAAGGGGGTAAGGGTTAGACCAATAGAGACCTAGTTTGTTTACATTTCTATTTTTTTTTAAATCCCGTTGTACTTATTAGCCCTAAACTTGAGCGATCAGTTCAAGTATGGATAGGTGTCTGTGGCACCCGCTTTGTAAGGACGTACATATTACGTTCTCGCCCATTTCGTATTAGACAAACAGAGAATTGAACCGACTGCTCTTAGATCAAGTGGATATAAACCTAACTACCGGGCCCCACTAGTCATATACGGGAACATTTAAAGTATATGAAATGTGCTACTGAAGAGTGAAAAACAAATCTCTGTTCAGAATACACCTCAATCGTTTGGTGTGACCTAATATTTGCAATAGGGGGTAGATTCCATTTCCTCGTCCGGTAAATTTTCTTCATCTTCATACATGACATAGGGGTCGAGCAAAGTCGCAAAACATCACGAACACGGAAGGTTAAAAACAAAATCAGTGGCACCTCTGGCATACAAGAGAAATTTGGTAATCGGGAATATAGTCGAATGGAAGGCCCTGATGAGAGGTTTGGCGACCCCTACATATCCCACTCGGTAGAGTCCATTTGTAAAGTCGATCCAGAAGGAACAGTATGTGTTGAAATTGCAATCAATTCCCGCATAGGCCATTAATGTATATGGTGCAACGTTTCTTCTGATTGATACCATGCGTATTCTTGGGTCGAAATCTTTTGAGGAAAAACAGTTTTGAGGGAAAACAGTATGAATCACATGTATAGTAAATTTTAAGTCATAGGTATTTAACATTTATATTATAGGTTTTCCCGGCCATTTTCATCCCCTATTCACTCAATTACATGTGCGGAGCATTCAATTTAGCTCATTTTTGGCCTGTGCTTAAACAAAGCTGCATTTCAATATCGCACTTTAGGAATTCAACTTAATGTGAACAGCGACCGAAAAGGTACTTTAGTCAATCAAAGACGTACAAAATTCGCCTATTTCACAATGGTGATATTCAATTTCACATTTAATGTAAACAAGAGCTAATTTGTACTTATTTGTATTTTCTATTCATTTTAAAGCTATCTATTTAATGCAAAACGTAGTCAATTTCACCATGTATGGTAATTTGTGGTGCTAACGCATGATTTTATAATTGCAAATAAATTATGTTCAAAGATAATCTTTAAAAGGAATGGTCATAGCGTTTGTGCTTATAACTAATATGATGAATCATAATCACCATTCCCATATATAGATTCTGATAAACAATCAAAACTCGGTATAGGCCAGAGATGGAGAGAGATCAAGATGAACCATCACCCCTCGTCTCTCCATTCCTCTCCAGGGCATGACGTTATAGCAATTATGTATATATTTGTTTCATTATATAATTTTGATTTATAATCTTTCTTCTATTATCATTTTCGGAATGTAGGATGTGCCTTGAAAGCTCCAATGCTTATTTTCTATTCTCGCACAAATTTCTCATTTCCT
>CALNVZ010003433.1:15986704-16025584 GCA_940671915.1 Paracentrotus lividus | reverse complement strand
AAATATCCTAATTAAAATTGTTCGGGTGGGGGGGGGGGGAGAGAGAGAGAGAGAATGATAAAAGACCCCTATTTAAATCGTTTCTCGGGTTTCCCCTACCTGAGCCCTAAAATATACCCTTTTCCCGGAAAATCGGGAACGAGCATACGGGAACGAGCATAAAGCATGAATTTGAAAGAACACGTGTTAATTTGAGATATCCACTGGTGAATTTGATGTCAAAACCAGCACAAATTCTCGCTGGCGCGAAATTGATTGCACCTACGACATTTTTGTTTGATCGAGTCTTTTATGAAATCGAAGTAAAGGAAATGAAATTGAACGTTTTTCTTTATACTAATTGAAGTAAGGAGTTAATGGGATATTCAATTTCGCTTGAAATTGAATGAATATTCGTGAAACCGGCTGCATGGAGGATGAAAATGGCCGGGAAAACCTATATTTAAATAATAAAATACTAGGCCTATATTATGTCATTTATACTATAGGTTTTCCCGGCCATTTTCATCCCTCATTCACTCAATTACATGTGCGGAGCATTCAATTTAGCTTATTTTTTGGCCTGTGCTTAAACTGGCATTTTAATATCGCACTTTAGGAATACAACTTAATGTGAACAGCGACCGAAAAGGTACTTTAGTCAATCAAAGACGTACAAAATTCGCCTATTTCACAATGGTGATATTCAATTTCACATTTAATGTAAACAAGAGCTAATTTGTACTTATTTGTATTTTCTATTTCATTTTAAAGCTATCTATTTAATGTCAAACGTAGTCAATTTCACCATGTATGGTAAATGGTGTGCTAACGCATGATTTTATAATTGCAAAATAAATTATGTTTCAAAGTAAATCTTTGAAAGGAATGGTCATAGCGTTTGTGCTTATAACTAAATATGATGAATCATATTCATCACCATATCCCATATATAGATTCTGATAAACAATCAACACTTCAGGTATAGGCCATGGAGATGGAGAGAGATCGAGATGAACGCATCACCCCTGTCTCTCCATTCCTCTCCAGGGCAATGACGTTATAGGAATGTTATATGTATACATTTTGTTTCATTATATAATTTTGATATTATAATCTTTCTTCATTTATTATCATTTTCGAAAATGTAGGGACATGTGCCTGAAAAAGGCTCTATGCTTTATTTCTCTCTTTCTCTCTCTCTCTCTCTCATAATTTTTTCTTTATTCTCTCTCTTTCTTTTATTTTTTTTTATATGATATAATATGTCGTGGATGGCCCTCCGTACGCACCACCCTCTCTATCCCTCTTCATGGAAATGACGTTATGGCAATGTTATTTGTATTATATATTCATTATTTAATTTTCATTTCATAATCCTCCTTCATTTAATCATCCTCTTAAATGTATAAAGATGTGCCAGCAAACAAAGGCTCCATACTTCATTATTTTTCTTTCGTGTATTTTCTTTTTTTAATGTTATTCATTCTTTCTGATTTGTTTTGCTTTTCTTTTTAAATGTTATTTTTAGATATACTATGCGCATTTTCCATTAATATTGATGTGTATTTTATGTGTCATTGTATACTTTTGTGTTCATTATTTTATGAACCCTTTTTTATTCGTCATTGTAATTTGGACGGTGTTATGAGTTAGAAGAGAAGTTACAAGCCACCCCCCCCCCCCCCCCCCGCTCAGGGGTCAATCAAAATTAAAATTTATTTAAAATTACCCCCTTTTCGGGACACTATTTCGGTTTTGTTGTCAAAAAATTAGAAATACCCCTAATTAAAACTGCTCGGGTGGGGGGGGGGGGAGAGAGAATTTTAAAAGACCCCCTATTTAAGTAATTTCTCGGGTTTTCCCCTACCTGAGCCCCTAAAATATACCCTTTTCCCGGAAAATCGGGAACGAGCATACGGGAACGAGCAGATAGCATGAATTTGAATGAACACGTGTTTATTTGAAATATCCACCGGTGAATTTGAATGTCAAAACCAAGCGCAAATTCTCGCTGGCGCGAAATTGATTGCACTTACTGACATTTTTGTTTGATCGAGTCTTTTATGAAATCGAAGTAAAGGAAATGAAATTGAACGTTTTCTTTATCTAATTGAAGTAAGGGGTTAATGGAACATTCAATTTCGCTTGAAATTGAATGAATATTCGTGAAACCGACTGCATGGAGGATGAAAATGGCCGGGAAAACCTATATTAAAAATAAAGCCATACCTTAGCGGAACGTGTAATACTTATAATGGTATTTGTAGATAAAGGATAAAAACAAGAGGCCAACTTACTAATTATGATGACGTCATGAAAGCTCAATACATCGGTATCCAATATCATTGTCACACGTTCTCTGGAAAGTATCTGAACCGAAAACCAGGTTACACCCTTTGGAATCTTGACAGGGCGCATATAAAATGTAAGCCAGTCTTTACGTTTTGGTGAATGAAACACGCATCCTGCAATGTTTAAAGCAAGTGATAACAAATAGTATAGAATTCAGGTAAAGACAGAAAATGAAATGAAATGACCTGGACTAATCTTTATGATCCACTCAATGCATTCCACAGATGCTATCATACGACATGTCTTACAGCACCGCTGGAACATGCCTTCCAGAGCTGAGATAATGTGTTTTTGAGGAAGGCAAAGTCCCACACTGTTAGAACGCGGTTTAAAAATTTCGCTGTTTAAACACATGTTGGTTAAAAGTTAAACATTCTTGTTTAATTTTTAAACATCGTTGTTTAAAACAGGAAAAGCGAGGTTTTATAGCCTTAAAAAAGACCTGTTTAGAGATTAGGGTTTAGATATTAAACAGTTTTGTTTAAACAGGCCGAGGCAAATGTCACGTGATAGTCATGAGCTAATGGCATCACTCGTTACATGCAAGGTGAAATCGGCTCAACATTTCAATCGTGGCGAAGGACATATGCCTCACACATTACATTTGGAAGCAATGATGTGTTGGCTCGGTGGATAGAGCGTCTGCCTTATAATCGAAGGATCGTGAGTTCGATACCCGGCCGCGTTAGTCAAAAATTGGAGCGTTTTTTATTTTTGGAGAGAAGCGTTAAACAATACTGTTGATATTTTAAACAACCATTAAACAACAGGTTGTTTAAACTTTTAAACAACAAGAGTGTTAAACTTTTAAACAACTACAGGTTGTTTAATTTTTTAAAAACGATGTGCGATTCACCGGTTAACACGCAGTTGTTTAAGATTTTAAACAATTTTTCTTGTTTAATTTTTTCTAACAGTGCACCAAACATACCTACATGTATATCGAGATGCACCGACATATTGTAAACCCAGAAACAAACCCGGAATAAAACTCTCGCTAATTGCTGACCAATTACTTACTCGTAAAGTTTACAATATTTTACTGGCATTCAATGCATTGTGTAGACATACACTTTCGCGGGAATTTTACTTTCGCGAATCTTGCATCCTCGCGAAATTCGCGAAAGTAACATATGCACGACCAAAAACCTGGTTTTACAGGTAGAGGGTCCGTTGGGCATGAACCTATCACCATGTCCAACCGGGGTTTTGCCACACCATCGACGAACTCTAAATCCTATTCCTGATTCCAGTAGTTTGCAGCAAACTGATCTCATGATCACCATTTACCAATGCCAATAACATTTCGTCTAAATACCAATAAAGAAAATTGTTATTCAGCATCGTACTTGTGTGCATGCTAGAAGTCAATAAAATCTTACATTCTTGTTGATTGGGAATATTAATTTAGAATTAGGACCTACTCACTTGTTGCGACACAAGCAGTGAATGCAGACGACATCGAGGCATCCATCAGTTCTGTTTTGAAGATGTTGGGCAATGCTGGATATACAGTTTGCAGAGTATACGTTTGCACACCACCTTCCAGAGTTTCTTTATTTTCACATTTTATTTTTATTTTAGATGAAGGAGATGAGCTGCCAGAAACTAAAGTATTAACAAAAAATATATATATATATTTGATACAGATACACTCTCAATACGATCTAGGATGATTCTCAGTAGGCCGGGCCTAAAACGAAAGTTTCTCTTAAGCATATATTCTGTAAATATAGGGGCTCTGTAGATTATTTATAAGTCCAGAACATTCTATAATATGTAGCCTAATACTCTTCAATTGAATGATATTTTACTACCACAAACTGCCAAATTCTTCATTAATTTTCTCCTTTTTTTGTTTTTTTTTTTTTGTTTTTTGTTTTTTTTTAAAGATTTAGTTGTTTACGACTGTAAAAGTTCGTTCTTAATATCCCGGGTCCTGTCAAACAAAATGATTTGCCGATTTCGTGTGTTAGCATTATTATTACAAATACACATACACATACACATACACATACACACACACGCACGCACACGCATACGCTGGTGAAATACGCAAACACCCTTGAGACTCACCTACAACGTGTAGAAGCGATAAGAAACTTGAAATAAACGCCACGTGATGCATCCTGTCAAAAAGCGCGTTTAAAACTTTTGTCGGCTGAGTTCATTCCATTCTGAAATATATCAGAAACAATTATATTTATATAAATTTTTTTCTTCACAGCAATTTTCAAATTCAAATTCAAATTCCAGTCAGATTAAGCCAAACATAAAATATATATTTCTTTTATTTTATTTATTTATTTATTTTATTTTTAATTTTTGTCGGATGGACCCTGTCGACCGATACGACCCCTCGCCCGGTTTACGTCTTACCATACATAATTAATATCTTTTTCTCCTTTTCCTTCTCATCTTTTTCATTCATCTTTTTCTTCCTCCTCTTCTTCTCTACGCCCCTTTGTCTATTTTTATTTTGCACCGCCAATGTGGGGGGGGGGTGTTGAGCCCTCAAATGTAAAAATCGCCCACTAATGTAAAAATGCCCTCAAATGTCACAACACGTCAACCACAAATGTAAAAATTGCCCTCAAATGTCACAACACGTCAACCAGAAATGTAAAAATGCCCTCAAATGTCACAACACGTCAACCACAAATGTAAAAATGCCCTCAATGTCACAACACGTCAACCACAAATGTAAAATGACCACTAATGATCATAACATGTCGACCACAAATGTAAAAAGTTTTCATTTAACCACTAATGTTTGAACATGTCAACCGCAAATGTAAAAATTCATTCCATGTATCATAATAATGCCGGAATGTTTTAAAGGGAACAAACATTTTCAATTAATATTACACACATGCATACTTCCATATAGATTAGCACACACATGCACACACTCACACACAGGCACATACATACACATCACATATACACCACACATACACACCCACACGCATAACGTTTAAACGGGGGAGTGTCCAGTAACAAGATTTACTGGTAATGTTATCAACTATCTGGCAGCTTGTGTGTAAAAATCGGCATGATCCAATATGGTGCGTGATTGAACACACATAAAAAAGGCTAATTTTGAAAGTCACATGAGTCCCTTTTTAGGATATAAACTGAGCAAAAATGGGTAAAATTCTTATTTGGAGGCATGTTATAGGCGTCTTTTTTGTGTTGTTATTATTATGAGCAGCCTTTATTCCATCAATCTGGACATGTTTTACGGAAAATTTATGGAAATGCCATTCCCAATCTTTTCCACAATTCAAGCTGAGCCAAATTAATGCGTTAAACAAAGCAATTTTTCTTGAAAACTATGCCATCTATGCACATAAACTGTCATGACTATGTGAGTAGGAGTCTGAAAATTCGTGCATGAAATCCCTATGAAGGGGGGGGGGGCAGGTGCATATCCCCGCTCGATTATACACCTTTCTTCAAGAGCCTATGGTGGAGGGTCGTTTCGCAATGAAATGGCACGCTTATGCACACAGGTTTGGTAAGGCTATACGGCATCAAACAAAGACTCCATAATAAAGCAGTATTCGCTTGAGACTACGAAAGTTACAATTTTGCACCCAAAAAGGAATAAAAGAATGCCCGAAAATGGTGCAAATAATTTTAGATAATTCCATACCCCGATCTTTTCTAATCTCTTGTTTTTAAAACATAATGAATGAATGAAAACATAATGAATGAATGAAACATAATACAATAATAAAGAAAGATTTTCAAATCTTTCTATACTATTGTATTTATGCTTATAATCGTAACTGAAACATTTTTTGTCCACTTTAGCAACATTCTCATTGTTATATATACATGTGAATGAGTTTTTACATTGTGTGGTGACATGTTAAGACATTAGTGGTTAAAATGAAATTTTTTTACATTTGTGGTCAACATGTTATGACATTAGTGGTCATTTTCACATTTATGGTTTGACATGTTGTGACATTTGAGGGCATTTTTACATTTGTGGTTGATGTGTTGTTACATTTGAGGGCATTTTTACATTCGTGGTTGACGTGTTGTGACATTTGAGGGCAATTTTTACATTTGTGGGTTGACGTGTTGAGACATTTGAGGGCATTTGAGGGCATTTTTACATTAGTGGGCGATTTTTACATTTGAGGGCTCAACAGGGGGGATTGCATGTGTGAATAAAAAAAAGTCGACACGAATCCAAACGCACCCAAACAAATCCAAACGAATTGAAACGAATCCAGGAATATCCAAACGAATACAGGCTATTTCAGAGAATTCCAGGCAAAACCAGATAAATAAAGGAATGTTCAGTTTACGGTAGTTGGTTTAATAATGAGATTAGAATATGTTACCCAAAATGTCATGAATGAGCGATTAAGAAATAAATATTTACCTTGGCATTAGTTTCTTGTACGTAACCCAGGAATCAGCACCAGGCATCCCGTTTCAATCACAGTAGATGACTTGAATCAAATCTAATACGTGTTTGTAGGTTATCCGTTACCCCACTTATTGGACGTTTGATCCAGTTTGTGATCTCAACAAATACTAAGTGTTTATTAATAGACAGTCGTAAAAAAAAACTGTTTAATACTCAAATTGCGATTAATATCGCACAAATTCATGACATCATAAACTATAGAGCAATTTAAAGAGCTTTTAACCCAATTGTAGTAGGCCTATGTATTTTAGAGTGTACCAGTCGGCAATTATTGCGATAAAGGAAGAAAATTTATGCCATGCCTCCCGTATATGAGAATTCCCTATTTCATCCTATCCTTCTAACAATAAAAAAAAAGTAAAAAGAAGTTTCATCCAATATCAATGAAAGACATCATTCATAATTTCTTTTCGATGTTAAGTGTATTTAATTTACACCAAGAAGTGACATCATCTTATAGTTGTTTATTGACTCCATGACATTTGGCGACAATTCCTCCGTGGAAAATTCCATACACTAATCGCATGGCTAACTTCAACACTGGCTCAACACTATTCCCCACCCTAAACCAAAACTAAACCTAATATAAAATCCTGTTGCAACTTTTACCCTAACCCTATATATATATATATATATATATATCTTAGACGCAGAGGCATCGGAAGGGTCTGAGCAATGACGGAGAATACGTCCATGGTCTGAGGAAACAAAGCATTGGAGGGGCAAGCCAGGAGCAAATGTCGTGTAACCTGTTTCTTTACTTGTCCTGTAGTCCATGATTTCATTTAGGGCGTCAACATGTGAAACCCCTCATGTGATTTGTTTAGTCATGAATGAAATATAAAAATCATGAAAAAATGATAAATTTCAGTGAGCATATATTTGCATGTTACCTTCAAAATATATAAGCATACTATACATTTACAAATTGAATCTCTCTATCAATAGAGAGATGATATTTCAATTTCAATTCCCTCTCTCTCTCTCTCTCTCCTTGGCTCCTTCTCCCGCTCCTTTGCTCGTACATTAGCTTCCAACTGGTATAACCTATCAATGTTTCACAACTCTCTCGGTTTAGTACTTGACCTACATGTTAAACGTACCATTGTTACTGTCTCAATGTAAACCCCATTCTATGTACTACTCTCATCTGCTCCTGACATCACTTATACGTTCCTCTGAACCGTCTGCAGTTCTCCAAACGGGTGGTAACCAAGCAAATGAGAAGAAGAAGATGCTATATAATTTATTAATTACGGTTCATACGTATTCATATGGAACCACAACATATTTATTTTGATTGGCAGTTTTATAGCCCATATTTATCCCATATCTAATCATTAAAAAAACCAAACAGATTCAAACTTTTCAAACTGGAATACATTAATTGAAAAAAAAGGCCTTCGTTGCTATCATACACATCAGTCATCCGACCTCTATTTAAGTAAATTTATTCACGGCTGACAAAATAACAAACAACGTCATTTGCGTTTATATGTCGTGTCTTTATTGAATTTTGTGATGGACGCTTAAATAACAACTATCATTTGATGTGTGACAACAAAAAATACATTAAATCATTCATCGTAACCACATATACCAGCACTTCCGAATATACAATAGAGTCAGGCCTAGACGTAAATCATT
The DNA here is from genome assembly GCA_940671915.1 of Paracentrotus lividus. NCBI lineage: Eukaryota > Metazoa > Echinodermata > Echinoidea > Camarodonta > Echinidae > Paracentrotus > Paracentrotus lividus. The sequence goes on along the minus strand of CALNVZ010003433.1, from coordinate 16,017,153 downwards.
TTCTTTCATTTAGTTATTATTGTCCACAGGGATAACTGTTTACGTTTGCAATATACTATCCCATGCCTTAAACAATCTTTACGGGACCTGATTAAGCTATGTATATATTTTTTTTCAGGCTCCTCACCTTAGCTTTGAAATCGAGTCAGGCCTAAACATATTATGCCAAGCAAAAACACAGATATGATAAAATAAGACAGATGTATAATATCAACATGAACCTAAATAAAATAAGAATACTCCATTTTTATATAGCGCAAATAATTAGTAAGTAACAATTAAAAACTCTGACAATATAACCCGGCTTAGCTAGGCCGCCCTAGTGAGCGCCCGATACATTCCATTCGGTACCCATCAAGTTTGGCAAATTCATAATGTCAAAGGACATAAGTGGAATGGACGGGATTCGAACTGCTTACCTAGTAATTGTCAGTCGACGATCCACTCGATCACAGCACCTATGCAAAGTAGATGGTGTGGTTGGTTAAAAACAGCTTTGACCCTACAGGAACCAAAGTTCAAAGGGGGAAAAATATTCTCAGCCTTACATCACCCCACCCATAAATATAAATTTCAATATATATATCATTCTCAATGACACTTAACTATACCCATTTGACCATATAGATTATATTTTGACTACAACTTACATGACTTATGTATAGACAGTCACTTCATCAAGTGCTTGTGCTAACAGGTAGGGTTTAGGATTAGGATTTAGAATTAGTGAAATATTCAGGATGTGTGGACTCACTATAAACCACATGTTAAGTCATATTTTATTCAACCAATATTGGGCAATTATTTCCAATTAGATATTTATTCATTGGATGGATATTTACCAACAGAAACTGTTGGCAGACTACCAATTGGGTTATATAATTGAGTGAAGCTGTTGGGCAATGACTTTATCCAACAAATTAACCAATAATTGGGCAAATTGAAGGTTGGGGAAATGGGATAGGTCGACTATAGTTGTGCAATTTATTTTGCCCATGCACATTATGAATGTGATCACAGAAAATCAGGTGCTCAAATTTTAACCAACTGTTGTTAACAGGAGATTATGTTGCCCAGTGTTGGTTAAAAGATGGTGAAGTTGCCTAACATATTTAACATGTTTAAGAGTACCAGTATACATGGTAGTCAAAAAAACTTTCACCCAAACAAAGTGAAACGATACTGATCAACTACAGCAGTTATGATTGTTCGACCCACGGTCTACATGGAAGGTTGAAAACCCAGTCGGTGGCATCTTTGGCATAAATGATAAAATTGTTATTCGGGAAAGTCGACGAGTAGAAAGCACTTATGAGAGGTGTGGCGACCCCTTGAAAGCCCACTCGGTAGAGACCATTCGTAAAGTCGATCCAGAATGAACAGTATGCGTTGGAACTGCAATCAATTGCCGCAGAAGCCATCGTTGTATATGGGTGACTATCAGTTCGAATGATTGACACTCTGCGTCTGAGGTTAAAATCTTTAAAAGGGAAAATTATAGTGATATTGATACCATTTTCATTATTCAATCATTATTCTTCAGAGACGCGGTTCCTAGATTTCATGAAAGAAGGAAGGAAGGAAGATCAATTATATTTTGTTTGGTTTTGTCCGTTTCATTTTAATCAGAGTGCACTGTAAAAAAAAAAATACAAGAAAATTTGTATTTTTACAGCAAATAGATATCAGCAAAGTCGCAATAAATTGTGTTTTTTTTTCACAGTATTGCTGTTAATTTTCTCCATGAATTACAAAGAAAAGAAATAAATTAGAATTTCTACAGCGTAGGCCTACGTATTTAGATAAAAATAGATCAAATGTGTTAGTCCTGATGTAGTATATTTTGTATCTCTCAGGTAAATATTTGCAGGAGAAAAATGAGCAACATTTCTGTAATTTTACACACAAGATATTGCAACTTTGCTGACAGCATTTTGCTGTAAAAATACAAATATTTTTCACAGTGCATGTAGCCCACATAGAGAGCTTGGCATTTTCTATTATGTTTATACAAATCATTTACAATATAATACAATAGGCCTATACAGTCTGTATCAAATATTTAAAAAAAGGCGTCCAAACATGGCAAAACACAAGTTATGAAATATTTTCAAAATACACTTTGTTAGTGATATCAAATTAAATCCAAAGATTATCTTGTTGATTATATTTACTTTTTATATTTGCTTTTGTAAAAATTCAAGTTATGCTAAATTTTGTTCGACGAGGAGAAAATTGTCAAAATCTGAGTAGTGGTCATGATTAAGAAAACAGGTCAAAACAACAGTTGTTGCATTTGTGTCCATATCAAAATTTTAAGCAAAATGGATATATATATATTATACACCTAAGATATTTGAAGAAAAAAAAATTGTTTAATTGCTGAGAAAGAGAGCAGATTAATGCTTGTTCATTTGCATGTGGCAAAAGGTGTTAACAGCATTAGTATTGTATTTTCCCAAAATTGATCTGATAGCCTAATCTTCTGTGACGTGAAAGTGTCGATCGACTAAAGTAAGAATCAGCTGTTATTCCATAGACTATGCAAACTCACCAATCACGATCCTTTGCTGATTATACCATGTAATCGGCTGTTTATCGTCAAAAAATACAATTCTAACTGTATTGCTCGTGCGTATCTTCATGAAAAACCAAGTTAAACTGTTAGGCAGCATTACAGGATTCACCCCAACTCTAAGCCAATAAGTTGGAGGTTTTGGTGAATGAAAGCTGCATCCTGCATTGGAAGTAAATTTATTGAACATATTCTTGAGTTGTGATGACAGAAAATGCAACTTTCACAAATCTGTATTTTTAAACTCTTACAGAATTTGATCATAATTCAATTAACAGTTCTTAAAAAGGAAATTCAACTTTAGAAAGCCTCCTATTGGGTTAAAAATAAATAATTTAGTACACCTTAATTTTTGTTCATGTGAAGAATGGATCATATCATGTCCAGTAATCATGGTAATACCAAATTAACATCTTTTCTACCACGGATGACTCAGAACTCGGGCTTTAGAAAAACTTGTTTCTGTCGAAATCGTGTTGTACCAGGCTTTGATGAAAGTTCAAGAAGCCCCAGATTGACTTTTCTCAAACTTGGTATATGAGGCGATTTTTAAACATATTTTTTAAGCCCAAGATGAGCACAGTTAGAAAATTTCGTATTACTAGACAGATTATGAGTCATCTGATAAAGTATTAGGTGAAATGAAGTTGCATTATTAAACGCCTTAGCTTTAAAGCATTAAATTCTCCTTGGCATCGGAACAAAATGAATTCCCCTCTCCCCGAAAAAAAAAACAACAGACAAAAAACAAAAAATATGGGTAGACTGTGGCTGATGAGGATAAGTCGGGGGTATTTAAAAGTTCGTGCAATCGGTCATATACTAGTGATCATCAAAAGACATTCCTAACTCACTTGTTGCGATACAAGCAGTGATTTGAGGCGTTGAAATCAGTTCTGTTTTGAAGCTGTTGGCCAATGCTGGATCTACAGTTTGAAGAGTATACGTTTGCACACCGCCTTCCAGAGTTTCCTTATTTTCACATTTTATTTCCATTCTAGAAGAAGGAGATGAGCTGTAAGAAACTAAAGTTTGATTTTGAAAGAATAAAAAAAGAAATACACTTTGACAATGAACACTCTTCTTCCCTATCAAAATTGCGGGTCAATCTGAATGGGCCACAGAAAAAAAGCTTTTAAAGGCCAAAAAATAGTCATCTTTAAACACAAATATGTACGATATTAATTATTTTCATGATAGGATTCTAGACATTTTTGAGTTATAAAAAGTCAAAATATTTTAGCTCAGTAATAACGAAATTGTAGTTCGTTAGCTAGGAGATATGGGACTAATTATCACCAATTTACATGGTATTTATAACAATGAATTAGTTTTTTAATAGATTGGGGTTTTTAAAATCTTCGTTTTAATAGTGTGAATTGATGTTACTATATATGCAATGTTTACCCTTAGGTATCGTATAGCAGGCGCGGATCCAGGATTCCCAGTTTCAATAGATTGTGCAGGCCTAAGTGTCTAGGGACAATAACAGCTCTATTATGTTTGGACATGGACCGATATTTTCAATTATGTGACGTAAGGCTGAATCCGCTACTGTATAGCTTATCAAATGATTGGAGGGTGTAGAGAAGTGTCTTTCAAATAACAAGTGTTCGGTCGGGTGGCATCCCGTGTGATCGATTGTGTGTAAGTGTCCCACTGCTAGATCAAATGTGAGGAATATTTTCTCTCTGTTTTATTTTCCTTCTTCTTTTGAAACTACAGTCAGTTTTCTAAAATTATAATGCAACCTTTTGTATGCTAATGGCGCAAACATAAATGAAAAATTGACACACATACACTAAAATCTCACCCACATTAGTCATACACACACAAACACAATGCACCTGAAGGCCACCGCACACCTTACGACTGGTCTACGATCTGATTTTGGAACAAATCACATTTTCCTTATTTTCCGAAAGTATGAATGAATAAAATCTTATCATTAGAGGTTCAAATTAACTGTAAGAATACTAATATCGAATTTTGGAAAAATTGCAAGCCTTTATTTAGGAGTAAAGGGCAAATTGGTTTGAAATCGTAGCCAATCGTGCGATTGCTATGACGTCATTACGATTAGATATTGAATTTGCTTTTATTTTAATAAGGAGGTTACATAGTCACCGATTTGAACATAATATTCCTGCGCTGATTTAGAACTCTACACAGTAATGATGTTCTATTTCTAAATACCCACATCAATGTTATGACGTTTCATTACACAATCAGGTCGCAGACCAATCGTAAGGTTTGCGGTGGCCTTTAGACTCATATATGCTCACCTACAATGTGTAGAAGCGTCGCCAAAATTGAAACAAACGTCACGTGGTACATCCTGTCAAATAGATGATATACAATGTAGAATAAATTAAGAATCTTCAGTGTGACAAATTTGGCTGACATATACGAAACCGAACCCCAATCCACCGCTGCCTAATCATGCAAACAGCCGACACACTGTATACAAAGAATTCATGTTTCAACCTAAATTTTAACGTTTTAACGCAATAGTGCCTTACCCGCAGCAAGAAACAAATGAGTTTTTTACAATATCGGTCAAGTTAGGGTCTGTTCGGCAATGTGACCGTAATGTATATATATATGAAGACCTTGGTTCCAAAAGGGACTAAATCCATATTTGACCAAACTTCACTTTTTAAGCTAAATATATGCACCTAGTACAAGGGATTGAAATGCCCAACATCGCATTCCAACAAAAAAAATTGAAAAAAAATATTTTTATGTATAAAATTTCTGTTTCATTCCAAAAGGGACAGAATCCAAAACAGTTTTATTCCAAAAGGGACTAAATCCACTCTGTGGATTCTAAATATCTTAACTTTAACTATGGTCCCGTCGGATATAATTCTGATTTTTGCACACAGGCTGTAGATATTGATCTAAGATCGAGAAAGAAAACTGAATAAATTTGCTTAATTTATAAGAATTTTATGAATATTTTTGGATTTAGTCCCTTTTGGAATGAAATATTTGAAGCGACTGAAAATCAAATTTCTGAAGAAAAAAAATCTTCACAATTTATAATTTTTACTTTTATTTCATTCATACACCTTCAGAATAACATTTAAACACATTTTTAGGTGCCCGAAAACTTCAATTAAGCGAAAATGTGATGTTTTATTGGGGAAATAGACGATTTACGGGAGTTTCATTCCAAAAGGGACTAAATCCACAGAAATTAAAATTTTAAAAATCAAGAAAATAATAAACAATACCTCGAAATCGGTTTCGAACGTAATTCAGGAATAAGTTTTATTCAAAGTAGACTTCTTGAAAAGACTCTTTAAGGTAACTGAAGGTAATCCTTTATCTTAGCTCTTAAACGTTTCATGGTCTTGAAAAAATACTCGTTGAATTTTGAAAAGAAGCGTGTTAAATTTCGGTTTAGAAGTCGAATTGAGAGAATACTATTGCAGAAATGTAAAACAAAATGGACACTTAACTCTAACAATTAAGAATAAGTACCTTTTAACGATTGATCTTAGTGATATATTAAAATTACAAATAATAAATAGTCCTTATCAAGTAAAGAGTATTTAGGTACATCGACGTGGTTTCAAAACTCTGGACGACCCAGTTGTTCGACCATTGGTATAGGCCTATTTCCCGAAACGGCACGATTTATGCACTTTTGACTGACCTTTCAAAATTCTACTGATAATTTATTATGGTATATATTCAAAATAGTCACCAAAAAAAAGAAAGAAATTAAACAAACTTATTTCTTGGTTTTATTGATATTACTTAACGCGCCTTTGTCGCTTTAAATCCTGAAATTACTAATCTCAAAATTATATTATGTAAAAATGATGACTTAAATACTTTTAGATTCTTGTTCGGATTACACATATTGCTCAAAATTGTGGTGACACCACTGTCGTCTTTTATAAAAGCACACTGATCAATCGTCCATTAATATAATGATGACAATAGTTACAATAAAAAAAAAAATCAAGGAATACAAACTTAGGTGACTCTTTTTGCATTACAGTGAAACATGAACCATTAAATAATTATCCTTTTAACAACCATAACTTGGACGACAGTCATTGTAAACTGCTGCTAGATAATAACAGAAACTATCAACAAAACGAAAAAGAAAAACAAATAAGAAGCAAAGTCTGTAATGAAAAAGAGCTCCTCCAAAATTAAGAAGAATAGCTGCACATAATACAGTAGGCTATATTTTTAGGTGGTATGTATGTATGTACATAGCACCTCTTGTTATTGTCAGAATCTTTTTTTTTTTTTTTTTTTTTTTTTTTTTTTTTTTTTTTTTTTTTTTTTTAATTCTTCTGTACAATTCTTGTAGACACGATAACTCAAAAAATAATGCATTAAAGTATTTCAAATTGTCAGCAATGATAGATCATCATTAGATCTGAGCACTGAAATCTTTTCTAGCTCATTAGCATAATGTGACGTCATCTAGACGCCATTTTGTAAAATCACATTATCAATCATAACTTCATAACCAGTAATCATTGATTAATCATATTCAGTACACATAAACTTCAAATTGAAGCGCATCTTTTAGAACTTAATGCACGCGCGTAAGTACGCGCATTGAGGAATTACGCGCGCGCAAAAATTTAAAATGCTCAAAATCCCCTTTTGAACAATTTAAAGTACGTTTCAGGTCATTTGAAGCATTTCAAGAAAAAATGCGCGCGCACGATTTTGCGCGCATTAATGCGCGTCGGCGAAGAATGCAGCTTGAGATCATTGATTTTTTGCTGTTAAAGTAATCTTGATAATATTTACAACAATTTGACACCATAATCACTACTTTTGAGACTATTCATAACCAAATGATGGTCTGTTTAAGTTGGAATTACGCGCACGCGAATTTTCTCAATTTTGCCAAAATATGCCATTTTTGGCCAAAAAACATGCCTACACAAAATCCTGAATAATTCTTCAGATCAACGGCAACCCCCAATTATCTTTTCAGAGTTGGACACACCATCAATTGCAAATGCCTTTTTTTTTTTTTTTTTTTTTTTTTTTTTTTTTTTTAAAAGAAGTCCAGAAAGCGTTGGCGTAAAAAATTGTGGCCAAATGAATCGTGGCTGGTCTCAAATTGAAGAGCGTCATTTTCCTAACAAAAAATAATTCGACAGCCTATTTGATAAATGCTCGTAAAACAGGGTTGAAAATTTTCAAAAACCGGTGTGTCAAAATCTAAAAATGCTCAAAATCACCCCATATTCATACAAAGTATGTTTCAGGCCATTTCAAGAACTTTGAAAATTTCCGCGCGTAAGCGCTCGTGCGTGCGTTCTGCGCGCAATTTGTAAATCGCGTAAAATTCCGGGTTTTTTTCTTGATTGGCAATTTAGACAATTCTCTTAGGAGTTTCTATATATTTTAAATCGATTTCAGCCGAACATACAGACGCACGCGCTCATCAAATTTCAATTTCCGCGCGTGCATCAATGGCGCAAATAACGTAAAAACATAACAAAACATACGTCTTTAGAATCCTCCAAAGCTCGTCGGAAAGGTCGAAACCTTATTTATTTTTTTCACATGTACTGAAAGTTTATGACATAGTAAATATAATCCACTTATAAAATATGGGGTCTAAGGAATAAAACATCGGCATATTCTTATGCAAACCCAAAATTTCATTTTTTTTTTTTTTTTTTTTTTTTTTTTTTTTTTTTTTTTTTTTTTTTCCAATCCAAATTTCATTACAGATTTAGTCATTTTCAGGATAAATATTGGTTGATTTTCTCCCAAATGCTTATCATGTTAAGGCTGAGAAAGTTCCCAAAAAGTTGAATTGTAAAAGGAAATTAAATGTAAAATTCATCACATTACACAATTCATTTTCTTCTTTTTCAAAAAGTTTATTTCACTATCTCTCTCCGTTTCATTTTTATTCTCTCTCTCCAGTAGCCTATTGCTGCATACTTTTTTGCATTACACATACATATCAGTACATACCACCGATAATTGTACGCATTACAATTATAAAAGCTCTAGTTTCTTTTTATTCCTTTCTTTTCTTTTAATAGAAATAAATGCATGAATCGATAGTCATGTCATTGACTTATTGATATGTGATATGAAGAGAAATATACAAAGTAAGTATAGCTCCATCCGTATAGCACAGACTGCTCATGGCGCAAAACGGAGACGCTCCCACACACATTCTCATCCGCACATTCGAACAGCAGACAGTTACGCACACTTTCCCACTCATTCTCTGGACAAGACTCTAACGCTGAAAACAATAGAAATTAAAAAAAATCAAACTTTTGAATTCCTGTTAAAAAAAAAAGTCAAATGAATGGCAATGAATCATAATACCATAATCTTTTGCTGTTTTCCTACCAACTTCATTTCATTTTGAAACCAACCTGTTCCATCAAAATGCCATTCATAACCAATCTGCATAATGAAACCATTTCAGGACCCCTTTAACCTCCTATGCTGTAAATTTTTTTCAAATAGATCATTAAAACGTACATTCTCTGGGGTCCTAGGCCTATTACCCTTAGATTTATTTATTAATTTTTTATTTTTTAATTTTTTTTTTTTTGTGCATTCTGGAAGTCATGAATTTTCATTGTTGATTCACTGAATAGAATTTTTCTTCCTCCTGTTTTTTTTTTTTTTTTTTTTTTTTTTTTTTTTTTTTTTTTTTTTTTTTTTTTTTTTTTTTTTTTTTTTCTGATTCGGCCTTTTCATAAATCATTAGCCAAAATATGTAGTGGTTGTTTTATCTAGTTTTGTCGTTGATGATATTTCCTCTGATAAAAGTATTATACTCCACTTAAATAGAGAAAACTGACTTCAGACAAACCCCGCACGCACACAGGCACACACACACCCTCACACATGCTCACAAATTATATTGTTTATTTTAGAATGACCAAGTACTAATATCTTGGGAGAAAAATACCCAATTATTGCCGTCATATTGAATGCCCACGTAACCCAAATATCAGCATCAGACATGCAGTTGTCCTCAATGTACTAAAATGAAGTTATTATCCATTATCCCAGTTCTGGAACTACTGGTAGGGTTTATGGTCATTGTAAATACTCATTGACGTTAATCGTAAAATAGTGAATAAAAAACGGTTGTTATTTTTGGTACCACGATAATGGCGATTCTTCATTGAGGTTCAGAGCACAAATCGTGCATACTGTCAGGATAGAGGAAATCAATAAAACGTTGGCCCTTGGAGACAAAAGCATCATACATGAGAAGTTTAATCAAGTACTTTATATGGGATTGAACCAAGAAATTGTTTTCTGAATTTTTATTTTAGGCAATTGTAATTAAAGGAGAATGAAACCCTGGAATTTAGTTAAATCCTCTAAAACATAAAAAAATCAAGAAACAGACAGATGGAATTATCAGAAAAATTGAATAAATATTAAGAAAGTTATGAGCATTTAAATATTTATATCAGTAACGCTATGGATATCCTTACACGGGCAACAGGACAATGATGTATGATGTCACACGTGAACAACTCTTCCATTTCATGGGAAGAAAAATACCCAAAATATCTTTCTATTCTCATTGTACTGGTAGTACAGACTCTAAATTTAGTCACCCTTCTAGAATACCGGCTCACATGTCCAATATATTCGACGGCTAGCTTTCTTTTAAAATACCTGTCTCTGCTCGATAGGACGATATTAATTATGCTAAAAAATATTTATTTTGGCTTACATTAAAACTACAATGGTGCGGGAAAATATTTTCTTTTTTCATGGAATAGTCTTACAAGAAGCATTTCATTTCTGACAAAACGATGTTAACTTTCGTGTAAAGACTTCAATTTTTAGAGGAAATTTTTTTTTGTTACATTACATTATTCCGTCCCCTCGCACTTTCAGTTCTCTACGTTAACACAACACAGACATGTATGTGTGGGACTGCAATTCAAATTATGCCAATTATGAGAGGGACTATACAGAGTGAGTCAATAAAAATGTCCCATCATTTTAAAGGTGTCTTGTCATAAGTATGAACATTCAATCATGGGTTTCATGATATGTCTTGGTAAAGTGATTCTCCTAGCATATAGTTAATACCATTTTCATTTGGATCTTTGCACGCATGACTGAATAACAGACAATCTTCGGTTGACGGTAAGATCTCACTTGCTCCAAATGTTTGGGTGAAATGTTGACAGAATATGTGTACACATTTACACACACCCTTTCAATACGCACATCATCACATACGCATCCACACACACAGTAAACAATTCACAATAACATTTCCTATTTGATGTTTTGTTTACCAAGAACATTACTGAATTTTTGGGACATAGTAATTTCCTAACAACTGTTTGTGGTTTGTTAGTGTGTGTGGGTGTGGGTGTGTGTGTGTGTGTGTGTGTGTGCGTGTGTGTTTGTTGAGGGTATGTGTGTGTATGTGTGTGTTTGCTGGTATGCATGAGATAGGGTATGTGCGTGTATATGTGTGTGTAGGGCGTATGTGGGTGTGTGTGGTGAGGATGTGGGTGTGTATGCTTTGCGTGTAAATGAGGGTACGTGTGGGTGTGTCTTTGTGCGTGCACATAAGCATGGATCCTTTAGTAGGATCCATGACATATGTAATAAATTCTCAATTTGTTTATTCTTCACCCAGCCACTTACCGTCTTCTGAAGATTGTCTGTTATTCAGTAATGCGTGCAAAGATCAACATGAAAATTGTGCCAACATATGCTGGCTAGGAGATGACTCTACCAACACATATTGTAAATCCATGATTAAATGTTCATACTTTTCACAATACATCTTAAAAATGATGGGACGTTTTTATTGACTTACTCTGTAGAGTAAAAAAAAAAAAAAATACATATACCTAAAATATTTTATTTATATTAAGAAATATTGCCAGGGATTCAAACGTCTAAATAATGGTTCAAGGTCAATAGAAATTAAATTTTAGTCAAATGGCAGGCCTACTGATCCAGCCATTCACACCTCTTTATTTTCTACAACTATTTAACTATTAAATTATAGATCCGTGCAGATGTCACCTACCTTATCATTCCCATAATAATTTTACTTAATGCTTATCTACACTGGCCACCCTGCATGCAATACTTTCCTCTTGCATTTGGTTACAAAAATGGTTTAACACAAAATGAGTTAACCAATGAAATGAAATGAAAAAACCATTAGTATCATTATCCTATAGCATCTTGTCAATATTCTGCACAAGGTATATGGTATTGGATTTTTTTTAAAGGAAACTAATTTTTCTCATACGCAGTAGTTTTTTCCCCCGAAATAATAAAGATGATGATGAAATAAGATATGGTTCATTATGTGTTACTGACAATATTTGTACGTGGATAACACAATCAAAATTTGATTTGATTTGATTTTTTTTTTTTTTAAAGATGTATTAAAAGCTTCTTGTGGGGGTAGTAGAGTTTGGTGTTTTTTTCCTTTTTTTTTTCGTCTTTCCTTTCTTTTCTTCCCCCCCCCTTCTCACTTGGTATAATAGTTCTCAACAATTCTTGTCTTTCTTAAAGACGCCGTGGGCCTTTCTGTGAAGTGCTGGCTCTTGAAGACCGCGTTAAACCACGTGTTTTGACACGGTGCCTTGCCATGTGACGTGAAATAGATCCTTCCTTGCATCCTCATAGGATGACAAGCTCTTATCTCATTTCAAACCTTTTCATCGATTTTTTTTTTCCTGAGCCTATTCAACCTTTAAGAGAAAGATTCCGACCAGATTTTTTGGATTAACTTGAATATTAATTCCGAAAATATCAGACTTTCGATTTTCGTGTTGCTCAACGTGCTTTGATAGGCTCTGAACTAAATGAAGAGCAGGTGGTAGGTACAAACCTTTATTGTTCACATAAGGAATGATGTCATAAGGAAACATTCAATATCCTCATCCTTTTTTTTTAATTATTGCCAAAACATTGATTATTTGGCACTGACTATTCCACGTGAAAATATTTTGCCTTTATTAAAATTTAATTGAAATGAGAAGGTGAAACACGCGTCTTCCACGTGCTTTAAAAAAAACAAAAAAAAAACGTTTATAACGTGTTTCATTATTAATTCATTCACTGAAATCATCATTTCTCAATATTTCGTTTTTTGGCGTTTGTTCGTTTGTCACCCCTTTTGTTTCAGAAATGACCAGGTCTGGTCAACTCATGAATGAAAAATGGACAAGTCTTCCCTTTCAGAATATACCAAAATGGTCGACAACACATTAATACAGTGCGTCCCAAGAAGAACTATACACTTTTGAAATGGCTTCCAAATAAAAAAATATATGGTTCTTAGGGAAAAAGTTTATATGTTTATAAAGCTCATATCCTCAACTTTCATTATGACACAAAAAATTCTGAAAATAATGCATTCTTCAGTGAGCAATGCCCACTTTTGTAAAGAACACAAAAATTAGCATGCGCAGGAATTTGGTATTCATTTATCACCTTTGTATGGCACGCCATTAGGGATTCAACTAATAATGGAATTAATCGGCCAACAAAGAAAAAAATAAACTGAAGTCAAAGCAAAAATCAATGATATGAAAACAAAACGGTGAACAAATACATTTTTGCCTAATATTGATCGTTTATTCTGACTTTTGGTATATCTTTTACTCTGTTTGAGCGGATTTATTCCATTATTAGTTGAATCCAAAGGTGACAAATGATTAGCAAATACCTGCGCAGTCTAATTATTGTGTCCTTCACAAAAGTGGTCAATGCTCACTGAAGAATGCATTATGTTCGGAATTGTTGGTGTCATAATGATAGTTGAGGATATGAGTTATATATATACATATAAACCTTTTCCCCAAGAATCATATATCTTTTGATAGCTATTTGAAAAGTGTATAGTTCTTTTTGGGATGTATGTCCTATTTATATAATAACCATACTGCTGAATCATACCAGTAGTTTACAGTCAAGTTCTTTATTTTTATGTAAGTTTGTAATTTTTTGATCATCTCTTGAGATGTTTATGTTGCGCTCTATAAATATTATCATTGTCATTATTATGAACACATCGTATTAATGAAATATATCAAACATCATACAAAAGACTTGTAGAGTGCGTCCCAATAAAAAAAAAACTATACACCTTTGAAATGGCATCCAAATAAAAAAATATATATATATTGTTCTCGGGGGCTTTAATGATCTATATTTAACGATATATACTGAGAATAGAAAAGGTACCATAGGTACAAGTAAATAGGAAGCACTTTGGTCTCAGACTCGCATCTACTTATCAACCATGACTATGCCTCGTATATATTTATATAACAGCCTGTCAATTGACATGATTATGGTAGTAAAAGCAGTGATGTACAGAAATACCAAGTACATTTGAAATCACAAAAGTAAGGTCAACAATTTTTCAACAGAGGTCTGGGTTAGAATACGGGTAATTAAAAAGAAATGGACAGACATAGTCTAAAGAAGTAAATATCTAATTCCAGAAACCGAAGACGGATAGTTGAAGGAGGGTGCCTATGAAGGGAGGGGGAGAGGGTGTGAAGGTAAAAGACAGAAGCAAACAGTGATATAAACATGGGGGAAAAGAGAATAGGGGCAAATTCATCTTGTAAAAACGATCGGATGAAAAATATAGATTGATAAATTTGCTAAATGTTAAACATAATACAGTCTGTGTCAAAAAAAATGGTACAGTCGGGGAAAAAATCATTTAGGTGTGAAATCTTTTCATAAAATGTGTGTTTGTGGTACTAAATTAAAGCCAAAAGATTTTTCTTGCTGATGCGCTTTGTCCTGTATAATTTGCTTTCGTAAAACAAAAGTTATGCTAAGTTTTGTGCGACGAGGAACAAATCGAAATTACGCACTTCTATTGTTCTGGAGCGCTGAATTCACGGTCATTATGCGAAATCGTACACAAAGGCATGGGACGGCGTGCGAAAAATTAATTTTTCTTGATTGTAGAAAATTAGTCATATCTCAAAAAATACTGCACCAAATGTGATGAAAAAAATTGCAGAAGAAAGAGTGATATTCCTGCTTTATGAAAATAACAAACAATACCACGTTGATATCAACCTTCACACTATAAAAAAATGTTTTCCAACTGTACCATTTTATTTGACACAGACTGTAGATCGAGTATTTTTCACATCAAAACACCCGTGGACTTAGTTACATTGAGGAAAGTCTGGGTTTTATCTGTGAATGAGATTTTAAGCTATTGGCTTAAGAGAGTCACGTTTCATAGCATATACACCGGGATGTCGCGTGGATTGGAAACTGCCTTTTAAAAAATGAAGTGCATTATACCCCATGGCAATGTCTGCAACTTAAAGGTAACCAATACCCAGAGAAATAATCACTTTTATGGGAAAGAGCATAGTGAGCATGCTGAGAAGAGAAATTAAAAAAAGTTTCATCAAAATCGCTTAAAAAATAAGAGAATTATGGAAGTTTGAAAAGTCTTGTTGTAATTTCTATGGGGATCCTCAAATTTGCAACATTTTATGGACAACTCTCCATTTGTTTTGTACACAATTTTTCAGATTTTCCCCATTTTCTTTCAAAATATATCTTACCTCCTTCTGATCTCAACATATGTCGTGTGAAATATATTTTCCCATGACATATTTTGAGCTCAGAAGTAGATAAGTCAACAAGACTTTCAAACTTCCATAACTCTCTTATTTTATAACCGATTTTGATGATAAGAAAAGTGTTTATTTGCTTGGGTATTGGTCCCCTTTAAAGACTATATCCTCTAAACGTGAGAGAACGAATTTTTCAAAGAGCAAATGAACTTTTAAACAAAGTATCGGCCTCCATCATCTCTTTATTATTTTGTTTTACTTTGTAAATGTATTACAAAACAGAAAAGTTTTAAGTCCCTCTTCAAAATAAAAGACAGATAGAGAACTGTGACTAAGCAATACAGACGAAAGGGAGACATTGAAACATCGATGGAAGATAGGTGGTATAGAAAATCAGTAATCATGAAAAAGATGATTGAACATCACCGAATGTCCCTCTCCCAAGTAAATATTATGGCACTGGTGGATATGAAAGAACAGGTTAATTAAATCACCTAACTTTAATTAAAGATTTTTTTTTCTCTCTGTATAAAAGGTGTTTAAAAGGAAAGAAATTTATGAATAACCTTCCATTAATTGAAATGAAATTGAACAGTAAAAAGTTGAATCAATAATTGATATGGCATATGTGGACTTGTCTGTTGATAATAGAAAATCGGGCTACCAACCATAAATGATTCAAATTTAAATCAAATCAATTCAATTAATTTAAGAAAAAATAAAATCGTACTTATTCACTTCTAACAGAGAGAAATACAAAGGTATATAAATTGTTACGCATAATTAAAGAAACATTGATGAATATGAATATATTTGCCTTGTAAAAGTATATAGACATCAAAATGGCCAAGATTCGAACCATGTACCTCGTTGACAGTCCACGCCTTATTTACACGATTACGAAACATATTATTTTTATTATCAGTATTCACAATATTTGTTGTTGCCTGGTTTCTAATTATGATGGCCGAAAATAAAATTCCCTCTTAAAAGTATCAGGGCCTCAACCCAACGAAGAATTCTCATAATCACATGTTATTGCACACTGAAAGTTTGTGTGGTCGAAATCCTGATCCATTAACACAGATCATAAACAATCTGTGAATAGCAACCAGTATGATAATCTCCCTTTACTTGGTGGGAACTTGATAACATTTTACTATTCTGGATATCTCCATTTCTGATTTAGAGAACTCTTCAGGTAAATTAAAGTAAGGAATGGAGGTGGGAAATTAGCTTATGATATGCTGATCAAATATTTGGGACAAAAACGTAGGCTATGATATTTGGAGGATAATTTTAGGCAATTGTGTCAAAAACCTCTATGTTTATAAACTCATTTTTTCTTTTCTTTTTTTTACGACTGTCTTCATTCGACCATAAAGTAGCAAGAAACCAGGTAAAAAGGGTTTTTTCAGTAAAAAATAAACACAAAAACAAACACGATAAAGAACAATACATTCCATGTCAGAGGAAAATTTAATAATCTCTATTTGAGAGAGAAACTGCTCATTGTTTCCCTTTTCCCATTTCCCTTGATATGCCTTAAATGGAAGCTCTGGGCCCAAAATTAGTTGCTTTTACAAAAAGCAGAAAAATTAGAACAACAGATTTAAAAAAAAAAGTTTGAATAAAATCGGACTAATAATAAGAAAGTGATGAAATATCTTTATGATGCACACAAAAATTGATCGCTATACCAAATTGGCAACACCTGTGATGTCATAGGGGCACAACTTGCCATGCATTTTCTAAACACAACACAAAAAGAAAGTTCCCCCTATTTCAGATATCAATAATTTTTTAACCAGGAGGAATTGAAAAAATATAAGTATATGTCATGTAAGGAATTTAATTAGCTACCATGGGAGCGAATTTTAGGACAAATCATCAAGTCATGCTTCAGTGAGCAATGGTTGAATGCAAAAATGTCATTTTTCGAAGTTCACAAGCCTAAAATCACAACTTTGATTCAATGATATGGGGTCATTTTCTGATGTTAAATTTTTTATACGTCAGAAAGTATGCAAAACGTGCTTCCCAACATACGGAAAGGAAATTTGCGTCAAATTTCACGGTTGAGTGAACATGCAGCAAAAATTGCCCAAACTGCGATTTTTACTTCTTTACCATGGTATTTTCGATGAAATATGATGGAGTTCCTGTTTTGGAAGTGTATGCAACCAATATTCATTCATTCACGGTTGAATGAACCCATAAAACAACCGAAAAATAGGTAATTTTTTTAGAATTACGAAGAGGTGTTTCAGTAATTTATGGACTAAAAAGCATCTCAATAACATTTTTTTGGTTGTGTTTATATTTTTTTGGCACTTGTAAATGATCCTATGGCATTTATTTAAAAATTCATGCTTCAGTGAGCAAGTAAGACTCGAAAAGCCATTTTCATGTATGGAAAAAAAATTCTTACTTTGTTTGAATATAACAATTCTTTTTGGGGAGTACTTCTGATTTTACTTTCACAAAAATCCCGATTTTTAAGCCTCAGTGGGCACAAGATACAAAAAAATCTTGCAAATGAGAAGAAAGTTTGGGGCTTCGTCACGGTTCAGTGACTTTTCGAATGGGTAATTTGAATCAAAATAATGGTAGTTAGGGATTAGTTGAACTTGTGTGCCAAGTTTCATGACATGACTCACGATAGAATTAACAATAATCATCAATGAAAATAGCCCGAATTTCACATTTTTCATGTATTGATTTCCTCCTCCATTGACTTTATGTACAGAGGTTTAACGAAAGTGAAATTTGGCTTATTTCAATCGTCAATTTTTTTCAATAACTTTGAGTTATTTTATGAAATTCTGCACATAACTTCAAATGGTCTCTTCTCTTACTAACAGGATCTTTATTCAATTTGCGTATTCGAAAAGTTGCTGAACCTTGACGAAGCCCCAAACTTTCTTCTCATTTGCTTGATTTTCTTGTATCTTGTGCCCACTGAGGCGTGAAACATCAGGATTTTTGTGAAAATAAAATCAGAAGTACTCCCTGAAAAGGATGGTAATATTCAATCAAAGTAAGAATTTGAATTTTTGTCCAAACATGAAAAATGGGCTTTTCCAGTCTCACGTTCTCACTGAAGCATGAATTGTTAAATAAATGCCATAGGATCATTGCCACGTGCCCAAATAATTAAAACACAACCAAAAAATGCTATTGAGAGGCTTTTTAGTGCAAAAAAAAATAACTGCAATACCTCTTCGTAATTCTAAAATAGCCTATTTTTCGGTTGTTTGATGGGTTCATTCAACCGTGAATGAATGGATATTGGTTGCATACACTTCCAAAACAGGAATTCCATCATATTTGATCGGATATACCATGGCAAAGAAGTAAAAATCGCAGATTGGGAAATTTTTGCTGCATGCTCACTCAACTGTGAAATTAGACGCAAATTTCATTTCCGTATGTTGGGAAGCACATTTTGCATACATTCTGACGTATAAAATATTTAACATCAGAAAATGGATCCGATATCATTAAATCAAAATTGTAATTTTAGGCTTGTGAACTTCAAAAAATGACATTTTTGCATTCAACCATTGCTCACTAAAGTATGACTTGACGATTTCCCCTAAAATTCGCTCCCATAATAGCTTTTTAAATTCCCTACATGGACATATAATTATATTTTTAATTAATTCCTCCTGGTTAAAAAATTATTGATATATGAAATAGGGGGAACTTTCTTTTTGCGTTGTGTTTATATTGTTTTATGATAAATTTTAACTTTATTTGTTAAGAATTTGCTTTCCTCATAACTTTGGCCAATATATATTGATGGCAATATGCATGATATGTTATTGCATCTATGCATTTTCATAAAATGAGAATTGTAATGACATTTCAAAAGAAAAGTGATATTTTTCATGAAATTCAACATTCATGAATATCTTTTTTTTCTATACTGGAAACTTACTTTAAATCTTTTACAATATATATATATATATATATATATATATATATATATATATATATATATATATATATATATATATATATATATATATATATATATGGATGCAATTAGCATAATTATTGCCATCAATATATCTTGGCCAAAGTTGTGAGAAAAACAGTTTCTTAAGAAATAAAGTAACAATTTATCATAAAACAATATAACAGTGCATGCCAAGTTGTGCCCCTATGGCATCACAGCTTTGTGAATGTGTTGCCAATTTGGTATAGCGATCAATTTTTTTGTGCATTATAAAGATATTCATAACTTTTTTATTATTAGTCCGATTTCCTTCAAACTTTTTTATTCTGTTTTTCTAATTTGTCTGCTTTTTATAAAAGCAACTTATTTTGGGTCCAGACCTTCCCTTTAACTACCCTTGTAATGTAATGTAGGGCGAAAATAGAGCTCTGTAAGTTAAAATATTCATTTCTCAGATATATGCTTGCACTGTCATTTCGCAATAATATAGATTGCTTCGAACTTGAACTGAAATAAACGCTTTCATAACCTGCACTTAAACGGAAAAATTGAACCTCTGAGAGGAAAAACATGGCACTTCATAGCGTCTCGATGATCAGAGAGAGATAAACAAAAAGAAGAAATGCGGTATTTCATAAGTACATCGAATGTTATTCAACCCAAGACTCGACTTGGTTGAGGATGAGAATATGAGAATATGAGATCAATATGTCTCACTTTGACTGTAACCACAGAAACAATAACATGAATACATTGCATAAAAATATTAGATAAGAAAAAAAGATAATGATATGGAATTTATACAAAATAAAACACAAGAGGGTATGAAACAATTTCGTCCTTCTACCTCAAACAACAGTAAAGGAAATTTAACATGTAAATATGGAATCGCATGAAAACGAATGAAAGCAAAGGAAACAACTCCACTAAGTGGATTTTTAAAATGCTCCTATATATATATATATATATATATATATTATTCTTTTCTATTGTCCGAAACAAAGTCCTGAAAGGTGAAACGGAAATTTATTTTGCCCAATTAATCGTGAGCCCGGCAGCCACTGAGCAGCGCCAGATCGACATTGTTTTTTCCTTTTTTTTGTTGAACGTCAAACAGGGTAGCAGCAAATCCCATTTTTTAACGTCTATCGGTATGACGTGGCCGGGGATCGAACCCATGACCACCCGATTATGAGGCAGACGCTCTATCCATATAGATGTATTATATTGTTGATACAAAATAAATCAAATAAATGGTATGAATTTCACAAGTCTGTTAAAATCATAAATAATTTCAAATCAGGGCGATCTCTAACATTGAAATTGAAAATCTTCAAAGAAGAAATTGACTGAGGAATGCGATCCAAAATTATCTATTATTATAGAAGAAACAATTGTATATATGAAGAAAAAAAAATGTATATAATCGCTATAAAAAATTGCGTGAGGAAAAAATCTGTAATTACTTGCTTTTAAGCATAACGCCCAACCATGTCAATGACTATTTCGTCTTCTATCATATCATACACACAAAATGTAAATATTCAGAAGAAAATTCTCCTTTGTATAAATGACTCTAATCATAAGAAGCCTTAAGCAGAAAGGAATAACCTCACATTAATTAATTAAGTAATTATGTATAATGATTTACAATTATAAAACTGAGTCAAAATAACTTTTTTTCATCCATGACGTAGTTACCAAACGCTGTAAAATTAATACTCATTTTAAAAAGTAGTTTTTTTTATGCAGTTGAGAATTGGTAAAAATAAATAAGTAATAAATAAGTAAAATCAGGAAAAAATAATCAATCAACAAGACGTTGATGGCATATATTGTTCACAACTATATCGCAACACCGTGACTGTAACACTGTCATCACTGCACTGCAAAAAAAAAAAGTTGGTGTAAAATTGATGTTAAATCAACACCACCACGAGAGCTAATTTATATAAACACCAGTGGTGTTAATGTAACATCAATTTTAGCACCACAGTTTTGCAATGTGATTCGTAGCACTTTTTGTTGCTTTTTGTTTAATACATACATGTATTTCGTAATTACCAAAATTAGTTAGAGTAATCGAAGAAAATTACTTTAAGTTTTAAAAAAAAATGAGAAAAGTGACTAAATATACGAACAGGAGCCATTTAAAGAAGCATTTAAACACACAATCTCCCAACCTTTGTCGTAAGCAATTTTCATGTCTTCATGTCTTCCCCCTATCAGACAAGTTGTTTTATAATCTAAAATTAATTTAATGCATCACTAAATGCTTAATTTTTGGAAATAATAGTTTGGGCCTACATCCATTATTAAATATTTCTTATCTAACATTCAAACAAATTACTTATGTGTCAAAATTATATTTAAAAAAAAAAATCATGGTTATGACTAACAACGCTACTCGGTACTCGAAAAAAAAAAGAAGAAGTGTATCAAATGATCATGTTTAATTAAGCCCCCCCCCCCCCTTACCCTTTTGCGCTCTGCATCAATATATCTTTGTAAAGATAAACACTTGATCCGTTCGGCAAGCTAGGAACACCAAGCACTTCATTTCAAGTACTGTGCTACTAGAGAATTATTCACTGGGATTTTCTAGTGGAGTCATATTTCTCATCATCAACCAAACACGAGCATCGAGAGCTACAAGGGCTTTACACCATGCCATGTTACACAATGAAGTTATTCCCTTCTGTTTCTGAAAAGCTGAAGTTCAAAGGAATGGATACATGAAAATAAAGGGGAAGTTACGAAATTTGTGCAATAATACAAAATTATGTCAACTTTGAACGAATACACTTACTTGATAATCAAAGATTTACATCACCATTATAACGTCATCAATAAACAACATATTACGAATTCATTTCTTCAAAACCTCCCCTTACTTACTTTATATTTGTTACAAGGGGAATTTTTATTGAAGTGGTTATTACAAGCAATTAGGCAAAATATTAAAATGACATCCTGTGGATTCACGAACATTAACCGTGTTTTTGTACCCTTTTCTTCCAGACTTACAACCCCTGGCCTAGGTTACGAGAAAAAAGATTTGGTGCTCAGAGTTAAAACAGTGTGCACGGATATGTCATACTAATGTTAGATGGAACAATGTCTGCCCTTTCATAATTACATTTAATACAATTCATGAAAATTACCATGCAAGGGGAAAGGAGCAATGGAAGTATGTTTTATCGGATACATTTGTAATAATTATGTAATGTAACATCATGTTCGATTATGTTTTCAATTTTCCCAAGTTTCCATCTGTTTCTTAACTGTATCCTAGTGTTAAACCACAATTCACCAGCTGTAAAAATGATAATAATAATACTAATAATAATAATAATTATAAATTCAGCAAAATATATTAATCTGAATTACGAATCCATTAATATTCCTGGGTAATTCAGGCTGTTATGAATTAAGTCCACAATGACGTCGATGTCGATCTTGGAGATGTTGTCGACCGCGAAAAAGATGGCAATAACGATCTAAACAAAGATGTCGATGACGAAACTGAGGACGAACACGAATGTGATATCCATACAGACCTCGAAGGCGATGTCCAAATGAGGTTAACCACAATTTAGGAAACAGTATCCATATTGAATTTTTTTATTTTTAAAGAAAGACACATCCACACACCAGGGCCCGTATTCAATAAATGTTGGAATTTAAGCATGAAACTTAAGCATTTTAAAAAATCTTTTTGCAAAAATTAATATTTTTTTAATTTAAAAATTTTGTCAGAGCCTATTTATGAACATTTAAGCCTATATTCTTAGATTTGGTCTAAGTCAAAATTCTTAAATGGAGTTGCGCCTACAAATACACACATAAGAAAAGATCATTTTCTCCTAACTTTAAACCTACTACCTATAGTGGCTTAAGTTGGATGTTGATTATATGGCAGGCTCATTTGAGACCACAAATTAAATATGACAATATTAATAAAAATCTGACGTTTGTTTAAAGCTTTCTGAGCTCAAAGGGCTTAACATGTTTGGAATAAAGGCTATGACAATTTTTTTCCAGGACAAAATCTTAGAAAAAAGACTTAAGACAAATTGCTTAAGTATAATTTATGGAATACGGGCCCTGACCTAACAAATAGCACGACAATACACCAGATAGTGGACTTTACTCATCAAGAAGAAAAAGAAGAATACATACATACAGTTACATCCGATTTTAGTAGGTGTCATGTGAACAAGATTAAAATTATATCACGTTTTTTACGAGGACAACGATCAATGACCAATGGATATTGTTCACACAATATCTAAGAACAATACAATTTCTTTGGTATATCATACGGCTTCGGATAATCGCATTTTACACGCATTCACGAATCCATGACTTTGCGCCTTGTTGGCCCTTCATCGTAACATGAAATGTTAGACGTCATATCTGCTTTTAAAATAAAGTGTTGACACGTTTTCTTTGATATCTATAAGCTGGAATTTGCCACATTTTAGATGTGTGAAGGATTTCTTTGGTATATTGGAGTGCAATATAACCTGAAATATTCTAATTTGCAGCCCTGGGAGCAGTTATGAACCCAGAGTGCTGCCATTGTGTAAACCCCTGGAAGTTCAAGTTTCGACCCCTATGTCGTTAATGTGTACATGCCCCATTTTTAAAGGAAACTCGTGAGCGAATGAAATA
The DNA here is from genome assembly GCA_940671915.1 of Paracentrotus lividus. Classification (NCBI taxonomy): domain Eukaryota; kingdom Metazoa; phylum Echinodermata; class Echinoidea; order Camarodonta; family Echinidae; genus Paracentrotus; species Paracentrotus lividus. Next base: position 15,993,344 of record CALNVZ010003433.1, on the reverse strand, counting down.
AAAATAAGGTGAGATATTAACAAAACATTAAAGGGGGAGATTATATAGGGGCTCCAAACAAAAACAGAAAATAGGGCCCTCAAATATAAAATATTAGATAATAATTCTTCACCCCAACCCAGTAACGGGTCCAGCCTAAAGCTCATTCAATAGATCGGATTAAATTGATATCACGTTTTCTTTGAGGATCAATGGACAGTGGATATCCTTCACACAATCATGAAAATATCTAAGAACAATGCAATTTCTTTGGTATATGGCTTCGCGTAATCCCATTTCACGAATCCATGACCTTGCGCCTCATTGGCCCTTCACAGTGACATGAAATGATCGACGTCATATCCACTTTTAAAATAAAGTTTTGTCACGTTTTAGATGTGTGAAGGATTTCCGTTAATAGCGATTCAACTAAATTTAATTAACTTTTTCTAGCGTATTTTGATCATTGCTGAAATATAGATTAAGCACCTACCTAAGATTTTTTAACTGTCATTTTAGTCCGTATTGTATTTAAAAGATGGGAACACATAATTAGCGTGTGCTGTGATAAAAGAGGAGGGGAACCCCAAATTTGTGTCGGCCTATGTTCCCCCCCCCCTTTTTTTTTTTCTTCTTCTTTTTCTTCTTCCTCTTCTTCTTTACATACATGTAATAGTGTACACATTTTTTTTTTTTTGTCGACAGTGTTCTCTTGTTAAATTTGTGCGGCAAAATAGCCATCATACATCGTTTTGCCGTAACAAATCATAATTATGATTTGTGATATAGCGTTCTGTCAAATCTATTCACTGATAGAACTGCAGAGCGTGGTCTGATGCAGAGGATTGAAGAGCAAGCATTAGCCTCTTAGTACCTCTTATATGCTCTCTCAGATGCACACGAGATGAAATCATGCGTGTCATAGACGAATCTAATACGGCCTTGGAAGCACGGAGGAGAGGTTCCTTGAGGGTAGAGATCCTGAAACGGTGCAGGAGACGAAATAAAAATACAGACAGTACCGAAAATACCTCTACTGTGCTCTCTCAGTTACACACGTGATGAAATCCTGCGTGTCATACACGAATCCAAGGCGTCCTTGTAGGGACGGAGGAGGGGTTTCTACGGGGATAGAGAACCTGAACCGGTGTAGGAGGCTGGAGAAGAAGACAAATAGTTCTTTTCTCGCTATGGTCTCCCCGATGCATAGTCTCTTACCTGTTTAAGAGAGAAAGAAGACGGTTAGGATATGGTTGAAAAGATATATATACAATAGAAAATGGTAACATTTCAGAATGTAATGATCAAAGGGCTTTCGATGTAGCCCGACCTCATAACACCTCGGCAGTTACCTTACAGGTCCCGAAGACGACCAGAAATTTCGTAGATTAATGTCATTGAATCTAGAGGAATTTGGGTTTTTCATTACCTATAATAATAATAAAATAAGCCATATCTAAAAATTTAACAGCGTGGGGCGGGGGGGGGGGAGGTCTCCTCCAGACCGACACAATCTTTTGCAATGGTCACAACTGATCGTCGGCTAGTGGCAAAGTTGGATATAGCCGTCATGGACTAATTTCTGTGATTTCTGTTTTTCTGTAGAGAAGGTAGGCATAAAAAACCCTTCTGTGTCGAACCTCCAACGTGCGGGTCTGAGAAATTACGGAAGTGCGACGCAGAATTTCTCTACGAAATCCGTTGTAGAGGGTTTTACGCTGTATGTACGACCTGTGGGTCCGCTGGTTGTGACCAACGCATTATAAACTCAGCAGGGAAAGGTGTGACAATTTGGATGTTCCAGTGGAATAGCAATGTCGATTTTGGCTAAATATTCCATCAGTTCTTATCTTAATTGTCGTTTACAGATAATGTCTTACCAATACTGAATGGGATGTCTTCTTCATGATGGATGAGGCAGTCACCGCTCTCGTTCAGAAACCGGTCTGGTCTAAATTCGTCCGGTTCAGACCAGATTTTGCTGTCCCTTGTCATCCGCCAAAAGTTTGAAACAATCAAGGTTCCCGCTGGAATATCGTAGTCAGCCAGTTTAGAATCAGCAGTGCATGCATGCGGAACACCCAGCGCAAAGACTTGTCCCATGCGTTGGATTTCGTGTAGTGCTGCATCGGTGACGGGTAGATTAGCGCGGTCATCGAGTTTGGGGAGTCGGTCCCGTCCGATGACTCGGTCTAGTTCATCTTGGACTCTAGCCTGTATCTCGGGGTTTAACATCATGAAGATGATTGCCCATTTGAGGGAGGAATTGGTTGTCTCGGTGCTAGCCCCGAAAAGATCTCCGCACAACACGTGGAGGTTTGTCTCATCGAACGATGATTGAATGCCATCCTTAGATTTTTGGAAAAAATATATAATAAAATATACATGTATTATTGTTAAGTTAAGCCCAATAATAGTACTAATAATATACTGGGGAATAACTTCTATTAACCCTCTTCTAGCCAAGCTTCCTAGGCCTTAATAAGTAGGCCTTAACCCTATTCAGACTGGCATGTTCAAGAGGAGATTTTGACTGGGGGGGGGTCAATTTGACCCCCCCCCTGAGATCTCGGCCGCGGATGGTCCGATTGCCGTGAAATTTTGCACGAACGTCGCTGCACATGTAAAGGGTGTCGCTGATATGTTTTTTTTTGAAAAAAAATTTCACATATTTAATTTACGCTAATTTATGCATACTCACGTATGCAAATTAGATGCTTTTTTATTGAAATTGTTAATATTTCATTAATAAATATAGTTATGAAGCCCAAATTTTTTCTAAAAGTTGCTGAGTAGCATAGACAACAGTATTGAATTGACAAATTCAGAAATTTCAAATTAATTCTTTTGTATTCTATTGTTTTATGAATTTCTTATGTATTCTATTGTTTTTATTTCTTATGTATTTCTTTGTTTTTGTAATTTTTTATGCTTCAGAAATGTATTTTGATCAATATAAAGACCAATTTAATTAATCCAAAGGCTCAGAAGACACAATTATCAGTGTTATAAGCAATTTAGAAAAAAGCAGTATTTTGTACACAAACGCATGCAAAATGACGATTTTCGTTCAATTTTGGCCTGACATGCGATTACATAATGTTGCGTAACGCAACAACGGAGTGTCCGATTTTTTCGAACTAGGTGTCAAAAGTTGCGGGACACTTAAAAGAAAAAAGTCATAAAGCACCGGGTTGCGATTCGCAGCGGTTGCGCGGCAGTCGCGGATTTTGTTCAGGGGGGGGGTCAAATTGACCCCCCCCCCCCAGTCTGAATAGGGTTAATAAGGCGCTCAAATATCAAATTATCTTCGTTTTCATTTCATTTTTAATTTTAATTTGATTTCATCACGGTATGACATGCTCAAGTTCAGCTAGGGGCTGTTCTTCTGCAGGTCCGTACATCTCACTATAGGTACCAATTTACTACACCGAGTATAGATAATGCATTGCCAAAGGATTCAGTCCAAGAATACCTCAATTGACTGGATTGATCAAAATAAATTCGTTTCGACATTGGGTTGTATTTATTTACGATCGATTTGCTTTCTTTCTCCTTTTTTTTCTGTCTGACTTTCTTTCTTCGTCCCTGGTAAATTTCGTTTTATTTATGAAATCAATGAAACTGAAGGAATCATCATTTAGATGTAAAGTGGTCAAAAGCATAAGATGAAGAATATTATTTTAAAATATGGCAACACAGAGATAACACGATGGCAAACACCTAGTCTCGATATTACACAGTAAACAAAAATATCAGGTGGTCATGGTGTCGGGGAAAAATAACACAAATGCGACTGCGGCTCATTATGTGCCTCCACCCTTACAATAATTTCATGGACCTCTGACAGGCATTCTCTAAAATATAATCAGATCGTCTCCCTATGGTGATATATTTCATCCCCGAGTTTGAAGTATACTTAGAAGTAATATCGCGATAACGATCTCAACCCATGACATTTCATATGCTGATCTATCTGACCCTTGATCTTTGAACTGCGTACTGCAATAGCTAATTAGATCGTCTTCCTATGCATGATACATACACTCTAAAAACTAAAGTGCTAATTTCTGGGTGCTCGTATAGTGACTGCACTTGAAGAGCTAGAGAAGCACCTGAAGTGCTGTTTTAGCACTTACCCAAGTGCTAATTTATCAACAAAAAAATGTTCATTGTTGGTATGGGATTCGAACCGGGTTCACCTGCACATGGAAGAGTACCGCTGACGTTACCAATAGACCAACGGAGATCTCTCTAACTTGCTTGAATTATGAAAGCATAGTGGATAATTATGGAAACTTTGAAGTAAGTTCATCATGAAACAATATGATCTGCTAGCAATCGTGAGATGTGAATTTTTCTAACGTGTTCGTCAGCGCTTCTCATGCAGGGGACCCAGGTTCGAATTCCAACGAAGTCATGCCGTTTTTGCCCATTTTTGCTGAAAGTTCAGCTCACGTGAAAGTGCTAAAACAGCACTTTGAGTGCAGTTAAACAGCACTTTGAGTGCAGTCACAATACAAGCTCTTAAAAAGGGCTGATTTCAGCCTCTGAAGAGCTAAAAACAGCACTTCAGTTTTTAGAGTGTAATTTTTATCATCCACAAGTTTGAGATTCATACCTGTATGGTTCTTATGGTTCCTAAGCTTCTGACATCACAATAACGGGAAAACAGGAACGGACTGACAACCTGGACAGCGCGACTACAAAAAATCTTCTCCAAAACCTGCCGTGGTGGAGGCCTAAATATGGTTTCAAAACTGGTATCTATGAGATTTAAGATCTACCATGAATTCTATAATATACGCACCTCACGATCATCCTCCATTTTCTTCAGATACATATCAATGATATCCCGCGGTTGATCCGGGTCGAAATCACGTCGATGTCCTTCTATGATCTTCTTCGTAAAATCAGTAAACCTCTTAACCCCTTGCTTGATTCCGTTAGCTGGACTGAGTGGAAATTTAGCGAGGAAGGGTATGAAGAGGAATATCCCTCCCGAAGCGGCTATAAGGAAGAAGAAAACAGAAACAACTAATTCATAGTTTTTTTAATTTCTGATCTTTTTCTAGGAGAATAGAAGCACAAAAAAAATAATACACGTTTGACCGATATACTGAGGAATAGCGATATCAGACTGTTTGATAGATCAGACGAGTCCTCATTGCATACTTTTGTTTTACAAAAAGCAGATTACACACAATAAAATGTATAATAAAAAAAATATATTGTGGCTTTAATATGTTACACAAACATATATCGTTTGAGAATATACCATGCTTGAATTATTTCTCCACGACACGACATTTTTTTATACACACTGTATTTTAATTAATCGCAGAAATGAAAGCTATCCTATATCTCAACCATATAATATGCCACAATGTTTGCGTTTGTTTGTTTTTCAAAAGATTGTCATTAAAATTCAAATGTAAGATTTTTGCATCGTCGTTTTATAAATTGTTAAGAATTACACGTAACATAAAAATGGCGAACATTTAACAAATATTTCCGATGTAGTACAAACATGTCATTCAGGTTTAACACCAATTATTAAAAAAAAAAAAAAAACTTTATTCCAATCGGTACATTCTCAGTTTGAAGAGAAATTCATGTTCACTATTCATCATATAGAAATTGCCAAAATATTTAACTTTTTATGTACGCAAATATTTTCAGAAATTTTTTTCCCAAAGAGATAAATGTGTATATAAAATTTCAAAAATAATCGGTGCTGGCTAGAGGAGCAGATTACGAAATATTTACGCTTTGGGTTCAGGAGACAAAAATGGCAACCGTGACGCAGGATATTCGTCGAAAGAATTAAAATACGGGGTGGAAACTTTAATACCATGTTGTCTAAACTTTCAACAATTGACGTACTCATTTTTTTTAAATGGTTTGTAATTAGCTAATAAGGACTTTAGAAATAGTAAGACACATATTTATAAACGTAAAGAGCGTCATTGACACGTCCTTACACTCCTAATCCCCTTCTCAGATGAAGTTGGTCAACATGATGTTAATGCCTAAAAGATACAAATTGAAATATCACTATGGTTTCTTGACACTAGCATTATTATTATTATTTCAATATTGACTTGTTCTAAAAATTCACGTCCTGACAGTCAAATGATATTAATCAACATATAGAATTCGTCATAAAAAGATACAAAGATATACCCCTATATTATCACTGTGGTTTCTTCACACAAAATAAAAATATATCTATACATGTACAGTGATGAACCAATTGCCGAAACCCCATATCACTTGTTCTAAAAAGTCATTCAAGGAATTCATACTTACTATTTACCTTCTACAAATTGCCAAAAGATTGGCGCGGTCATCAAGTTTCATCATGTTCGATTTTTTTTTTTTTTTTTTCATATTATGTTTGATTTTGATTTTGATTTTTTTTTTCTTCAATTCTGGTACTTTTATTTTAGTTCATAAGATATAGATATATTTCCAAGGGATAAAAGTGTGAAATCAAGAAGAATATTCGGTGGTTACTTGAGGAGCTAATCTACTTTGAGAAAATATTTTTCAAGAAATAAAACTGGTGACCGTGAAGCTGGATTTTCTTCGAAAAAGCTAAATTGCGGGATGGACACTTTCATACCATGTTATCTCGACCTTCAACGATTTACGTATT
>CALNVZ010003433.1:15949204-15981704 GCA_940671915.1 Paracentrotus lividus | reverse complement strand
ATTTTTTTTATCATTAAAAACTTCACCTCCCTGGAATGAGGGGGAGGGGATTCGGGATAATGTCTTCGTATAAAGCTTTCGTATATATCTAAACTACAGACTGTATTAAAAAGAATGGTGCAGTCGAGGAAAAAATAGTCAAGGTATGACATCTTCTGAAATAATGTGTGTATGTGGTACCAAATTATAGACCAAAGATTTTTCTTGCTGATGCACTTTGTTTCGTATAATTTGCTTTTGTAGAAAAAACAAAATTATGCTAAATTATGTGCGACGAGGAGCTAATCGAAATTACACACATCTTTTGTTCCGGAGCGATCAATTCAGGGCCATTATGTGCAAAACCTATACAAAGACATAAAAAAGCATGCACAAAATAGATTTTTCTTGATTATAGCATTCTGATTATATCTAAAGATCTACAGCACCAAATGAGATTAAAGAAATTGCAAAAGAAAGCCTAATTTTCCTCCTTTATGGAAATATCAAACACTACTAGCTTGTGATTAATTTCCATACTTTAAAAATTTGTTTTCCAACTGTACCATTTTATTTGAAAAAGACTGTATATCTATAGTAATAAATAGTAATAATATTATTGCCAATAGAGGGCTCTTCATCAAAACCCATCGAATATAATTATGGGATAGGGGCGTATCGGAAGGTGACACAAAAGGTTTAAAAGTTTATCTTACCCAACTGGAGATTTGTGTTGATAATTTCCTGTAGTGTATTGAAGTCTGCGTCAGAGTAGTTGTAGGCTTTTCCAAAGAGAAGGACAGCAATGACGTTGGAAACAGCATTGTTTAGGACTTTGTGAGGATTAAAAGGCTTTTGCTGAAGAAACAACAAAAATATAATTACACAGGTCTAAGCCGGGACATATAAAATTTCTCAAGACGTAAAGTTTGCAAAATAAGTAGATTGTCACACTGCAAAATGTAAAGGCCCGGTCCCACTGGCGGGAGGATTAATTGCGCATGAGTTGCGTATACAAATTTCGTTCATCCACAACAAAAAACAAAAACAAAACAAACGATCCGCAATTCCCACGCAAATCACCCTAAAAAGCCAGTGGGTCCGCGCCTTTAAGTGTAAATATTTTTTGTTCATATATGAGTCCAGAAGAGAACAATAACATTTACCGCTGCATGAAATGGAATGAAATGGGATTTTGAAATTATTTTGTTCTCGGGCTTTTGATTTAAAAAAAAAACGTCGGATGCATGTACATGTACCTTATTTTGTGTTTTTTCAAAGGTCTCATTATTTCAACTCTGTACAGGCCCTATAAATTCATAGCTAATTAACATAATGATACAAATAAAAATGTCAGTAAATAAATAAATAAATAAAAACCTCACCAACACCGTAGCCATTTCAGTGACCAGCGTTTTTGCTTCATCGTGAATGATTTTGTCGATATTTTGTGTTCCAGAAGAAAAATGGCTGAACGCAGAATGCACAAACTGCCGGTGGTCTCGCCAGACGAGCCCTGAAGAACCTGCTAATCCTGTTTGACAAAATCAGTGATAAAATTAAGATTATTTTTTTACCAACTCGTTTACAAAAAATAAGTACATGTACTTTCTTCCATACCATTCTCCCAAACTCTTGAAAACCCCCCAAATCTTCAAGCCTAACGTGAACCTCATTACGAAAGAAAGCAAATCCCAATTTTTTCGTTGGTCTAAATGTATTTTACGTTTTGTGCTACAAGTGTCCTCCCCAAAGAATAATTTAGCTGAAATAACAATAATTCAGCTAACGATTTCGCAAGTCAAAACAGAATATATTATGTTCCATTCTCTCATTCTTAACACAAAAAAAATATATATATATACATCCAATATTCATACCATAGTAAAAGTAGATGAATTAATGCAGTATCATGACAACGATGTTTGCTCACAATAGCGAGATTGTAGAAAATGCACTTTGTTAAATCATGTGGGCATCCAAATAGCACTTCATATTTTCGCTCTTTCAGGCGCCTTCTCCATTCAAAAGGTGTCAGTTTCCCGCATCCTTTGTTCCAAACACCGATTTATCGGCTTTTGAATAGAATCCCGAAATTTTAATACGGCTTAAAAGCTGAAAGCCAGATGTTTCCCGGGGTGGAACACGATCCCGCGGGAAACTGACGCCTTAAGGGCCTGTCCCACAGAAGGCGATCGTTGTGGCGACAACCTGCGAACTACTTTTTAGTACCCATCGCCACCATGCGCAGGTCCAATCGCCTACAAGATCGTGAATTATCGCGTCTGTCGCCAACAAATAAGTAGCAAAATTCTGTTCGCCGCTGGTTTCTCAACAAGTTAAACAATAGCCGGCGTCAGTTGGGTTGACGTCAATGACCGTAGCCTGTCTTCTCTTGTCGCGGCAAGGTACTATCGTAGATTGTCGCCAGATAGAACATGTTTAGCAAAGCGGAACGGCGGCCAGTTGTAGGTTGCCGCGCTCCAGCGTACGTTGCACGCATCGCTGAACCGAAAGGCCAGTGAAATTTAAGCCGCTACGACCTTTGTCGCCACCTACATTCACCAAAATCATGATCGGCCTCTCATTCAGATACTGCACAGTCGCCGCTGATTTTTGAAATTTTCAAAAATCTCTCACGACCCAAATTATGATGCGCGACTGAGAGGACTATCACGAACCGAAAGGCGACAGACCGCCATCAGGTAGAAAACACTCGATCGCCTGTGTCAGTCGTAAGGATCGCCAAAGTGCGCAAGTTCATATTTTTCTTGATTTTAAGCTACGACAAGAGAAGTCGAGCCGCGAGATGCGCGAAGGTCGAGGCTATTGTATTATTGGATACCAACTATTGTTAGCCTATTGTTTGCGTGGAAGCAAGTCGTTGTCGTAGCCTATCGTGGACAGAGTCGTAGATACGTAGATGATCTTCGGTCACCTACGATTCTGACACGATTCTGGCAGGTTCTAACATGCATAGGTTGTCGCCACAACGATCGCCTTCTGTGGGACAGGCCCTTTACCCTAAAAAGACCGGGGGGCTCAATAGGCGCTGCTGCACTCGCTCGAGCTAAAAAAATAAAAATAAAAAATAAAAAAAAAGTAGCGCGCTAATTGGTGGATCGGGGAAAAAAAAACGGTCCTGCACTAGCTGAAGCTATTTTAACGAACTAACGTGACTTTGAAAAAAAAAAAAAAACCCGATGTGTATTACGCAACTGGTAACTAGCGTATACACACAGTGCACGATTGCGGATTAAGCTCGAGCTAGTGCAGCACCGCAAACCAGCTCGAGTTTTTTTCAAAAAAACCTAAGATGACTCGGGCTTGGATTTTCTCCAAATTAGCACGCCATTTGACCACAAAGTCGGATCTGCTCTGATCTAGCCAATTCATCGGATCACAAATCGCGCGCTATTTGAAATAACTCGAGCTAGTGAACTATTGAGCCCCCCCCCCCCCTTCGACTTTTTAAAGACAAAATTTGCGACGCCCGGTTACCCGGTTCGGGAGTTACGCAAAATTTTGTATTCGTGCGTCAGACCCAAATTTGCTCAAAAACGTGATTTCGTGTACAAATCCAATGCAAATTGTGTTTCTGGCCAAAATTCATAAATGCTTCACTATTTGTTTCTTTTACTGATCAAATTCAATTAATTTCAGGTTGCTTATGATTTGAATAGTGTCGCCAATGATTTCCATCGAAATATACAAAAATGCATAAGAAATTTTAAAAACAGTAGCATACATAAGAAGAAAAAAAAAGTAACAGAATTTTTTTTTGAAATACATGATCAGAATCCTACTAAGAGTCTGTAAAACAAAAAGTCAGCAGTTTTGGGGCTTTACTTAGTTAATTTGAGCAAATCTTTGATTTTATGCATAAATTAGCATATTTAATTTTAAAAAACCATGGTCAAAACTTGATGATGCGTCGGTCGTGCACCTCTCTGCGTCTACATCGGATTAAAAAACATCATTACGTCTGAGTTGACCTATTCTTTCTATAACCATGTCTAAACATGCTAAACTCAAGGGCCCGTATTCTGTTACCTGGTTTAGAGTTGTGCTGTCGCACGAAAATAGTAAGGGTAATGAGACGAGAATGCAACGCTGATTTGCACGCTTCTCTATGAAGCGTCAGTGAAGCGTGCGTCCTATCGTACGAAAGTAGATTCAGATGCACGTCATTCGGATCATTTATGTACACACAATTTCTAAAGAATTCTAAACTAGGGTATAGGTGGTTTAGAATTTGATATGGCTTCTGGGAGTTTTATGTCGGAGGAAGCTAATTTATCCATTTTCTCGTTAACTTTGAGTTAAAGGTTGTAAAACTTTGTTTAATAATGAGCGTGCATTATAGACTTGTCCACAACGATTAGATTATTGCATTGTATAATCATCAAAATGACATTTTCCTACACGATTTTGAAGTTGTTAGTTGACCTTGACATTTTGTAGAAAAGGACAACTGACGCAAAAACCAAACAATAAATAATAGTGGCAGTCACTTGTCATTACACTGGAAAACGGATTTGGAACTAGTTGATACTAAATTTGAGAATGGTTTGGGAAATTGTTGGATTTTTTTTTTTGTCGCGCAGAACGTCTCAGAGACTGTCTCCGAGATATTCCCACGACCAAGGCCGGCGATTTTACGTCACGACGGGGGCGGCGGTGGAGGGCAGAAACACCCGAAGTGAAAACTAATACACTCAAATTTGCATACTCTTCGCCACATTAGGCAGAAAACTAATGAAAATGATGCGAGCGCGAAGCGCGCAGCCGGAAATTTTGCCTTATAATAACATTTAGCATCTTATTTGACATACATTTTACCTCTTATTAGCATTTCACAAGCTAATTCACTACATAAAAATTGTTCATTTTTAAAATCGAAGGCGACGACCCCCTCTTAAAAAATCGAGGGAGGGGGGGGGGGACACGTCCACCCCGTCTCCCCGGATCGCCGCGAATGCTCGCCGACCAGAAAAAAATATATTATATATCGGAGACGTCTGGAGTATCCGAGTCGCGGGGACAAAGTGAGATCCACCTTTATGTGTGGTATCTCAAGGTATTTCCATGAGACTGATTTGAGACTGATTGGACGGGTTTGATACGGTTTTGATTTTTGTCGGGAAAGATCTACAAAGTGGTCGCACAGACGTCTCATGAAATCTCCGCGACATCTCATGAGTCTGAGCGAAAATAGAACATGCTTACGGAATATGGTAGTTTTTTCTGTCGTGGAACGTCTCTGATCATACATAAAAACAATTATGGAGACGTCATCCGAGTTTTCGGAGTCTCAAGGACATCTCAGCGGACGTTCAATACCCACCTATACGCCATAATTCTACAGAGGAGAAAACACCTTATTCCATTTTCAACTGAGGAATGTAAACTAATGTTTTCTTTCAAGACTACTGAATTATTAATGGCACTTGACATAAATAGGCCCACTCGATTTCCTTTTTGCATATATTAGTGTGTTGTCTATGTGAGACAAGAAACGTGTTTGTCAGTGATAGCAACAACTAGTTATGCAAATTGGATTCAAAATACTAAACGAGTAGTTCATTCAGGCAATTGGTTCCGCCTGAATCTGAAAACCTTTGTCCCGTTGTCATTGTGCTAATGTCAGCCATACCTGGAACCGCTAAGCTTCTCAAAGAAAAGAATAATCCGTGCTTGATAATTATACCTTGTTAAGCATGGATTACATTTTTCATCACATAAAAAGAATTCCCGCTCCATTTCAAAATATAGCGAGCATACATACATACAACATGTAACAAAAAAATACACACAAAAAAGAATGGAAACAAATTCCACATTCTTCAAAGGTCCATATTATTTATAATATTGATAGATGTAGCGGATTTCGAGGCCGAGTGATATTGTTAATGAACATTGACGTTTTATTGTTTATGGGTAGGACTCTGTAAAGAGTTGAATATTTAAATAGTGGGAAAATTTACATTTTTACCCCTTCCCTTATTACAACTTTGCCCCTCCCAATAAGAAAAAAAAAAGGGGGAAACAAACATACAAAAAGTTAATAGGGAAAAGATTTGATGCGCATGCACCTAACGTGAGACTTTACGCATGCATGTAGCGTGATATCGAATCAAATTCAACGTTTCATTGCTTTGGCCAAATATGGACACTTCACATTTGTGAAAGAAAAAATTCGTGGCGCTATTTAGGAGATTAATTCAAAAGAATTAAAACTCCCCTTTCCACCTCCCTGGTTAATTGTTCCATCCCAGGCCACTGAATTGTTAATGAATAGGACGTGATATTTAAAAATGCATGACAAGCGGAACAATGCACAACACTCGGCAGTCAAAGGATAAAGCGGCTACAAACAATCATTGTTGCGTCATTATTTCAATGGATTTCCGGTTTTATCCTTGTGCATTTCAGTGCCACGAGAAACGTCCAGCTGTACGAAGTTGTACCACGTTTGGAGGTTTTTTTTCGTGCAGGAGTTTTTTCTCGTGCGGTGCTATTGTTCGATTCTATTGTCAATTGCCGTACAACTCTAAACCACGTAACAGAATACGGGCCAAGGAATCAAAGGAAGTAGCAGAAGTCCTACGAAAGCTGTTGGATACGGAGTGGCACAAACACATACGACCGGTTGTGATCATGTGATTGTGTATGCCTGCACCAAATTTGAGATACGTGTTGTATCAACCCCACAGCCAGCCAATCGCAGCTTTGGCGCCCCATGTCCAAGCAAATTTGGGAGCTTTCGAATCGTGTCGACGTGTGGCTGCAACGAGGTCGAAAGATGACGAATAGAAGCTTTTCACATCATTATAATTCACGCGTGACACCCACTGATCTCATTAAAGATGACTCCATCGTGCATGGTCGGCTGAGGCCATGTTTAGCAAAAACATTTCAAGTGGATCTATAGCCTGAAGACCTATAGACCTGTAGCTTTGAACGTCTCGCTTGAAGAAGTCACCGTTAGCATAACTATTTGTGGAAAGCCTCCATTCATTACCTCTCATTCTCTTTCAGGGACGTCACATAATTCGAAAACTCCATATTATCTGAACTTAACCTCCACATCCCTTCATGAACAGAAAATGTACCGGTACGTATGATTGCACTAATGCAGAGAGAACTTCTTAGAAACTTCTTAGAAACGCCGTACCTATATTTTGACGACCAAAGTAGTCTTCGATGGGGACTATCCTCGGCCTGCCCTGGAGGTTTGGGTGGTTGAAGGCTTCTCGGATGGCTGAGTAGCTGTTTAATATCACCACATCCGTTGTGATTATTCGAAGACGGAAAATGTCGCCATGATCATCGGCAAGTGCAGTCAGCAGATCAAGGGGCTGTAACTTGGACCTCGTGTTGAAAATATAAAAAGGAGGCGTACAAATGCACTTTTTAGAAAATCAAGATTTTAAAACAATAAACCACTAGATCAAACAGGATACAAGGGGAAAATAACATCGGTTGAAATAAAATTATAAAATCATGGGCTTTACAAAATGCTATAAAAAACAAATCAAAACAAAACAACAGTTTGTGGAACAACCAGGAAGATGCGACCAGAAGGACAGGCGAATCGGATTGCTACGAACCAGAGCAAACAATTTGGGGTTGGTGGAGTGTTCCAACTGTGCAGACGTACCGCCTCTATTAGTTTGAGAATTATACACTGGAATCTTTTCTCAAATAATAATAATAATGGTGCCTTCTTCACGCCTGACGTTTAAAACTTTCCTCGCTATTTGTCGCAGTCGACTATTTATCTATAAAGTACTATTTACCGGATAAAATATGGTATGTTCCCAACCAGAGGCCAAGCCCTTGGACCAGGAGGAAGTTTTCGTTCTCCAGTATCTTTGTTCCAGCCACTCATCAAGAACCATAGTCCAGTCATCAACAGGATGGTCACACAGAGAAGTGTTCCAACGTAGTCTAATAGCAAGATGTCCATGTTAAAATCTGCGGTAAAATATTTAAATTTTAAAAAAGTAGGTCGTCATAAAAATGCTCGTATAAATCTTTGATCATGCTTTTTTGACCTAGGCCTTCATGTTCGTCAAGTGTTGGGAGTGATTTTTTTTTTTTTTTTTAAGAATTGTACAAATCCTTCATAATGTGAATGCTATGATAAGGAACAATCGTAACAACCACGCACATATCATAATCGCGTAGAAAATGTTATTCGTTTATTCGGTTCATTTCAGGGGCTAAACCTTTTGCACGTTAGCATGTTCAACCCCCATCCATTTTCTCTTCCCCCCCCCCTTTCAAAAGTGCTCCGCGTCCCCTGCATTTTCTTGGCCGAGACACAATGATGGTGCATAATTTTTAGGTGGAGCAAATTTCAATAGGGCAAATATCAGTGGAGTAAATATCAATGGAACAATAGTCGCGGGGCGCATTTGTCGCGGAGCCATTATTTTTGCAGAGCATTTGTCGCAGAGAATTATAAATTGTCAATTTTTTCGAAACATACTATCCGAATTATCCGAAGATCTCCGAATGGAATGCAATTCTCGGGCCCAATTATTGTCTGGGGACAAAAGCGGCTCTATTATGTTTACGCATGGGCCCGATACTTTCATTGTATGAAATCGGTCTGCTCCGATACTGTAGGCCTACTGTCGGTAGAGCATATTGTGGGCGGAGCAAATTTAATTGCATCATAATGAATCATTTATTAGGCGAAATGACAATTACCCCTCCCCCTTTAATTTCTTTCTATGGGTACGAGACGCCCTGGTTTTAGGTCTATATTTTCCTTTAAAGCGAGAGCGAACTGAGCAACACTCTCATTGACTGTGTGTTATAAAAAGCTAGTCTAAAAGTATACCGATTGAGGCAACTCTTAACAAAACTGTGTACAAGTAAACCTACAATGTAATTTGCATTGAGATACTCAAATGTTTTGAGGGGACAAGTGTGTGTTTTAAAACTTGGTAACATATTATTATTATCATGGTGTGAATTCAAAGAGTAGTGAAAAAGTGTGTTTTCATTCAAATTGGCCTGAATTATACGACTACACTATTTAGGATGTTGCATTATGGGTTAGGAATCAGGGCAGAATTGAGTAGTTGAGAATTTGAGGTGGTGCTGTACAAGGCTTCTATTTCGTAATGGCTTTAAAAGTGTTTTCTGAACAAAAAAGCATCGAAACAGGCCTGCTTACACTGAAATTCCCCAGGCTACCCGAACAGTGCCGAATTCACCATGTCCCCGTGAGTATCAAAAGGTCCATCTCAAAGCAGGAAACTGTATATTAGCGAAACCTTTCATTATCAACCATGATACACACTACATGTACACCCCGAATGCGCACTTAATTTGTCTTCAGGGCCAAGGAAGTCATTGGATAAAAACCCGCCCTTTTTAAAATGTTTGCTCAGCCATATGAAGCTACAATGACTGACTGATAGTCTCTTTTTTAGACCCCTTTTTACAATGTAGAATATTTATCTGTAATTCGTGGTATATTCGAATTGTATGTCTCTTATTCGAGTCATATTAAGTATTGATATCTTAAACTTCAATATGATGGAGGAAAAAACATAATTGCTAATACTATAGTATATACGCCCGACCCTAAAAAGACGTTCCCATCCGTGGTCAGTGACACACTCACATCAAGGAGGTAGGAGAGACTCCTTGCTCACATGAAGCACAAACAGACTACAATAACACACATGAAAGCAAACAACACCATTCATCGTTTCTGTTCGTACAATATAGCTTTAGTATGCTGGCCGCTTATAGGCTACTTTAACTGTACTATAAGTAATGTGTATGCTTGTCTTACCCCCAAAGATCAGAGATGATGTTGATGCTGAAGCTGAAGGGGATGACGATGACGATAACAATGACAAAGGTAATAATGGGAGTAGACTGGGAGTAGAAAACGAAACGGCTCAGGTCAACATCACATCTACTCTGTTATGGAAGGAGTATATACTCGACTCACTCGCATTTCTGCGAACAAATGTGGCCCCTATTCTCGGGTTTGGTCAGTCTACAATTACAGACTCTGTATTTTTATTTATTTTTTTTTTTTTTTGTACTTCTAAGCAAGAAATGGCACTTGATTCTGTCAAAATCAACGGGTGTTCACTTATTTTCATAATCTATAGGACTACACGTAAAATTTCTACAAGTCATGTATCATTCCATACAGGTCAGTGTCCAAACTTATTAAAGGGGAAGTTCACCCTGGAATTTTCTTGGTTTTAAAAAATGCAGAAAAATAAAAGAAAAATATTAGTAAACGTTTGAAGAAAATCGACCAAAAAATACCGAAGTTATGAATATGTAAAGTTTTGATTTTGTGACGTCACGTGCGAGCAGCTCTCCCATGTGTTGTGTATGTAAATTTCATAAATTTGTCTTTTTACATGGTTCTTGATAAAGGAATGGGTCAATTTGATAGAGGCATGTACATGAACATATGCTTGATGATATATCGGCCGCACAGATGACATAATTAATTTTATTTTGAAAAAAAATGACACTTTATGGAATTTATACTACATAACACATAGGAGAACTGCTCGCACGTGACGTCATAGAATCAAAACTTTGAATATTCATAACTTCATTATTTGTTGGTCGATTTTCTCCAAACCTTCACTCATATTTTTATTTTATTTTTCTGCATTTTCTAAAATCAGTTTAAACCCAGGGTGAACTTCCCCTTTAAAAGCTAGGAGATATCATTTCAACCTCCTGCACTCGACTTCGATTCAATTTAAAGGGGAATTATCCCCTCAAAGAAATTTGGCTTCAGTGAATGGAGACAAACCCCCAAAACATATTGGTAAAAGTTTCAGAAAAATCAGGCAATGAATAAGAGAGATATGAATTTTTAGATTTTGAGATCACTTATGATATGGAGATCCCCCAATTGGCAACGCGACCATGATGTGTAATGTAATGCAGGAAGATCTTTCCCATATCTATTGTACACATTGTACTAAAGTCATCTTTTTTCTTGATTCTAAAAGGAGAATAAAGAATCTTTTTATGGGATGACATGTAAATATATGAAAGTCATAATATATCATGAAAAGTAAAGCTGTTCTATCATTAGAATGAAAATAAAGAGACATTTTGAATAGTTTTTGTGCACACCATATGGAGAGTTCTCCCTTTGTGACATCACAAATGATGACCGCGTTGCCAATGGGAGATTTCCTATGTCATCAGCGGATCTCAATATTCAAATACTCATAACTTTCTTATCATTTATCCGATTTTCATCAAATTATCACTAATGTGCTTATTAGATTTTTCTGCATCCACAGTAAATCAACTATCTACAAAGGGACAATTCTCCTTTAATTCCATTTTATTGGATTTATTTCTATATATACATGTAGGTCTCTCAAAGAATCAAACGTTGAACCCATAATTGGTCTTTGCATTAAATATGTAGTAACTTTCTGTTTGCTACGCTCATTAATTTCACGATAGACGTGACTGGGATTCGAACCAGGGTCCGTCCAATGTCAGTTTTTGACTTCGATTACAGGCGCACGCCAAAACCACAGAACTTTTACATACCACACGTGTTGGGAGTATTCTGTGGCCACAAATTGCCGAGTAAAAGGTTTATTGGTTAGTGGTTGAGCTTTGGATGGCGCTCTTCAATCTATGTTGGAGCTGAAGATAGATCCCAAAGATTATTTTACTTGAACTGATGATATTGTATGATGGTTTGTATAATGGATAGCGATATAATTGATGTTATGAATTGCTTTATGAACAGTTATGTTTGTATCATGAGTAAAATGTTATTCTATTCACTGTTTTATGTTATAATAATTGTTTTGAAGAAATAAAAACATATCTAAAAACAAAGCATAACAACCAAAAAATTGCACCACTCATCAGCTGGTGGTTGGTTATGCTGATCCTTTGCTATTTTGTTGATGATCGTGATTTAGTGATTGAGAGATGGGGGAGTAGAGAGGGTATAAACGTTTCCCAGCTCTTTAGAGATTGGATTTTGATTTCTAAACGGTTGACATTTTTGGATCAAAGTTTCGTCTTACCTGCATGATGGAAAGTCAAGTGAAATTTTTCTATTTAGGCCTATTAATAAAGTAGACCTTCCCTTGCTTCTACCCTCAATTAAAATTGTTGAACGTTTCTGTCGAATGCTATATCTCTATAAATTATAATCGATGTTGATGATGATGATTGCCCAATCTGACAAACTTGTCTTAGTATAAATGGCCACCATATAATTTTAGCGCTGTCTTTCTATTATTTTTTTAAAATAATATATTTGAGTCTATTCTTGAAACGAACGCTCGTCCTCAATTTCTTGTCATTTAAAATTTTCTGTTGGACTTGGTTCCAAATGATTTTGCCCTTGTGCTCTATATTTTGTAATTTAAAAAAAATTAAATAAGAGACAGGGGCGAGAGAGATATATAGACAGGAAGAGTTAAAGAGATAGGAGAAGGAATATTTAGATATAAATAATCCTTTTCACGAATTCTACTGTATGATTTCGTACACTTTTAGACATCGAAACTTCCGCCATATTATTGCTTGCAAAAATAAAACAAGTGAAATCCGTTTTTAGATCCCTTTTCCTGTTAACAGGGTCTTAAAAATAATGTGAGTTAACGGTCAATTATACAATTTCTGTTTTCTCAATCATTCTTCTATCATGCCCATTGAACTATTTATAACTTGAGTAGGCATTATTAAGGGGTAGTTCAAAATGTTAACCGGAAATTGATTATAATTACTGAACTATCAAAGAACAATAATTTATGCGGCGGTCACAACTCGCCGTACCTTCGACGTGCAACTCCCTACGATGGATTTCGTAGAAAATTCGTGCAGCGGAGGTACCTTGCAGGTACAATGCATGTACGACTTGCAAGAAGTTTTTATAATACCCTTACTACCGAAACGCAGGAATCGCAGAAGTTGACCCAGGACCTGTGCGTGCATTGTACATGCCACGCAGGCTACGTTGATGGCACGTGCCCCGTAGCCTACGATGAGTTGTGACCGCCGCATAAAAGACTTGAAGTATTATTACTGTCAAGAAGAAAGGCGCAATCATGACATGACGGGGCAGAAACCACTGATGGGAAAGGCATTTTTGCATACCTATGATTTCCCCCTTCCACCTCTTATTGCAAGCAGAAACATAATTACAGTACACATTTTCCAATTTACAAATTTTGGAAGACTTTACGCCTTCCCCACCCCCCCCCCCCCCTCTCTCTCTCTCTCTCTCTCTCTCTCTCTCTCTCTCTCTCTCTTTCTATCTATCTTTTTTGTCACAATTTCACATAATTTATATAAATTTGATATAAAGCTGTCAAATTTTAGTTTACCTTTTTTTTCTAGAACGCAATGTAAAGGACTCGTTATTGGTGCGATGTATATTCTCCTTTAATATGGTTTTAATCTTTGAAAAGAATATGCATCCTACCAAATTTCTCTATGTTATGAAACATTCATACTTTCGAAGATATCATACAGACGGCACCTGCTTTATAAATTAATACCACTGCATGGCATAATCAAGAAAGCTTTAAATTTAGAAATACCGCATTTATTTCTTTCCTCTTTAAAACGAATATGTCTCCCACTGGCTTATTTTCATACTTCCGAAGATGTTTTTAAATAAGGTACATGCTTCTTTTAGCATGTTTAGAATTAAATATTAAAGCCCATCACAAATTATTAATAGTAGTCTTAAATTTAGAAAAATTCTCTTTTTTTTTTCATTATCAATAGCTTCTTTTACCGTTGCAAGTTTTCTCTTTCTTGTTTTAAAGAGAGATGGAAAAGTGTGGGAGAGAGGGGTAGGGAGAAAAATGATTTTATAATGTTGAAAAGAGTTTTCCCCTCCCCCGCGTTAGTTAGTTTGAAATTAATGGCTTCTTGGCTTGCTCTTTGTAGTTGTCTTATAATAATCCATCTTTTTACTGAAAGGAAATTAAACAATTACATTATTTTTAATGGCTTCATAATCATAAGTCTTAGCCTGTACCAGGAAACAGACTGGGAAATTCATGGATGGGCTGTCTGATCTAGATCAGTGTTGTATAGCAATTGAAGCTTCGAACGACGTTGATTTTTATTGGCGTTAGCTTTTATTGGCGTTAGATATCTAATAATGTCAATTATTTATGTCCTTTTGAAATACTCTCTTTAAAAGTAAGACGCAAAATGGCCGTTATACGATTTTTACCCATTGGGTCTTTTGTGAAAATTTGAATAGATCTAGCGCTATCTTCTGGAATTGATATTATTTCCCTTGAAACAAGACTATCATTCCACTAATTTATGCCAAAGAGTTATATACGAAGATGTTATCCTGAAAGTTTCCTTCCCATCCATTTCTGTAATTTAATTTTTTTTTTTATTATTATTATTTTTTTGAAAAAGATGAATATAGCCAATTTGCTGGGATCCCGGCTGTTTCTTAAAACTCATCTTTTTACTTTGTAGTCTGAGACTGTAAATTGGAGGCGCACACCAGTAATTTGTAGACTTTTCTAATTTGTGTGTACATCTTTTGTTTATTAAGTAATATGTTGAGATTATTTTGTTTTTCTCTTGAGTTATTGGTATTTAAACTAAGTTAGCCCGACCACCAGTGCGCTTAGAAACAACAATATTAATCGCCATATAAGTGTTATTATTATTATTATTATTACTATTATTATTATTATTCTATAATAGGTTTTCCCGGTCAAGTTCAAACTATCTCCGATCAATTTGACATTTCTTGCAAGCACTTTTGTCCGAAATGTGATCGCGATAAAAAATATAAACGTTAATATATTGACCGATAGCTCCGCTCCATGAGGTATCGTTTAAATTGAATGAACACAAACGAATTCGATTGCAAAGAGATTAAAATTGACCGGGAAAACCTATAATAACATTATACACAATAATGACTTTTAGATTACATCTTTCAAGAGACATGTGTTTTATCATATAACCTTTCATTTTATTTAAAAGGAGTATGAAAATTTGAAGAAATATAATATTATATACATATATATATATATATATATATATTAGATTTACCTATTCTACACCAGCATTAATTGATTGTCACCTGTTTGAAAACTTAATTGCTTTCAAAAGCTCTTAATTTTGATTCAGGAAACCTTGAGTCTATAATGCCTTTTTCGTGATCATTTGTATAAAACTATTGCCAATATACACGTAAATCAATTGAAAGTATGAACAGAAAATAACAAAAAGGAAAAAGAGTCGAATGAAATGTACAAAGAATCATTTTGATAATAGCTCATTTACGATGTTTATATACCACAACGTGTCTCGACGTAAAAATATATATTTAAAAATTTGCTTTTTGTTTTAAATATATATATTTATGTTATTATTATAGACTCATAAACAAATTGCAATATTTACAATGATCAGAATGATGTATTGTTAATTTTCTTGTTCGTCTTTCGTTCTCACATGTCTGTCAGCAGATAAACCGAAGAACTTTGAGGAACTAAAACAAGTGCCCAAGAGAGGGGGTAGATCTTTAAAGAGAACATTAAATGATCAACCTTAATTTTACATTCTGTAAATCTCTCGTTTCAAAGCCTTCTTTTATTTCATGTTTATCTATTTTTTAAAGTGATTTTAGGGAGCCTCACCTCATTTACCAATGAGTTTGTACTTTTCTTATTATAAGGAAGAAATAAATACTTGGACTTGGACTTGGACTTGGACTTGGACCCATAGATGTTAAAGGAAAAGTCGATGTCATCCCTTGTCGGGCCTGGCGCCCCCCCCCCCCCATTTTTAAATCCTGGATCCGCTACTGCCATATAAAGACTGGGGACTGATTGAGCCCCCTCCCCCGACATATATCGCAATAACTTCCAACGCGAAAACAATTTTTGCTCTTTATTTTTTACGTCTTGCGCATATTTTGAGACGATTTTCATAATACCGGAACGACTTTCATTTCATGATAATCGGATTTTCCTATTTTATATTACTTAGAGGCGTGTCCGCATAAATCGTTGTCCATGTTTGAAAATACGAACGTAGGGCCTATATCATTTTCGACATATATCATAATCTGTCATCTTCCTGAATATTTAGTAATTTGAATCTAATTGAAATATATTTGCATCATTATATTCGATCATTGTATTCAGTCATTAATTAAGCTTTACCGGCAAGGATGCCTAATAGCCCTACCAGAGGCGGCGGAAAGAATTTGAAAGTGGGGGGTCACGATGTAAAAAGGGCACTTTTTGTGAAAAGGGGGCACTTGAGACCAGAGGCTTTAAGAGAAAAGTATTCAGATAAGTAGGGGTGCGCAGAAAATTTGCCTTTAGATTTGTGCTTTTAAAAATGTTAATGGCTTAGTACTTAATTAATGATAAACAAAAGGAATGCGAGCGCGAAGAGCGAGCAGAAAATTTTGAGATAGTTGTTCATTATTATCCAATTGAGTATCCGCGAGCGCGAAGCGCGAGCTGAATTTTTTTAAGCTGAAAATTTGAGTTAATTGTGCATTATATAACCTATTTAGCATCTGCGAGCGCGAAGCGCGAGCCGAAAAATTTGAGCTCAAAATTGGAGTTAATTGTGCATCATATACCCTATTAAATATCCGCGATCGCGAAGCTCGAGTTAAAAATTTTGAGCTTAAAAATGGAGGTTATTGTGCATTATAGACCCTATTTAGTATCTGCGAGCGCGATATAAGCGTGAGCCAAAAATTTTTAGCTCAAAATTGGAGTTAATTGTGCATGATTAATAGACCCTATTAAGTATCCGCGAGCGCGAAGCGCGAGCAGAAAATTTGGGTTTTAACAGACAGAAGTAACAAGGGGCACTTTTTTGTATTAAAAGTGCCCCTTTTTAGCAATAAAAGTGCCCCCTTTTACTATAAAAATGGCATTTTATTAGCTAAGAAAAGGGGCACTTTTTAGTCATGAAAAGGGGCACTTTTAGGGTGGATGAAAAAGTGGGGGGTCATAGTGCCCCCCCCCTGCCCCCCTGGTTCCGCCGCCTCTGAGCCCTACCCTATCGATTTATTCGATTGTCACAGATCCATAATGGACATGGGGGTGATAATTTTGTCCCTATAACGTTCAGCAACTGGTCCCTTCAGAACCCCATGATGAACGGCCCTGATCCCCCATGCTATTTTGCTTCACATAATCATATTATTAGATTGTTTTCCTTTCATGTACCGTTAATACGTCAAATGTTTCCTTCTCGTTCATAAAAGTCATGCCCCTCAATTTTCTACATTGTATAATTTATAAAAAATTATAATAAATTTCCGGTCACATTTGTTTCGGACAATAAAATTTGGAGCATTGGAGCATTGGAGCATTACTGTCGCAAACTGCATCATTTTACAACCATTGCAACCAATGATGCAGAAGTGTCGTAGTCTAGTGGTCGTATCAATAGATTGAGTATGCAATGGTCGTGGGTTCGATTTCTGATCTGCATCAAGTCTCTAGTCCTTGGGCAAGTCATTCTATCTGCATTTACTTCACTCCACTCAGGTGTTAATGAGTACCCGAAAGGATAATTCCATACTATATTCGCCTGTACAGTGGCAGCAGCAAGTATGAACGGGATAACACGATGCAGTCATGGCAGTAGAGCACTTTGAGCAGTTTCACAGGAAAAGTGCTATAGAAAACCAGCTTTTATTAGTATAAGTAGTATTATCATCATTGTGTGGGTAACACATTGTCTCCGTCTAATGGTCCTAACATACCCTTTCAAACAAATTTTCCAGATTTTTAATCAAACAAAGCAGCTTGCCTTGCAAGATCAATTGTGGATATATGGGAACTTCAGACACAGATTAATAATGCGAAAACCTGAGATTGTAAAATTTTGTACATCCTAACATGTTACGGGAATGGTCACAGGCTGGGTGCGGATCCAGGGGGCCTGATGGACCCGCCCTCCAAAACCCAAAATTGAGAAATTAAAATAGGGTAGCTACCCCCCCCCCCCCCCCCCCCCCCCCCCCCCGACTCTTCGCTTGACCGGCGTAACGTGAATAAATTACACTGTACCATTTTGCTCCACCGACGGCGTGACGTTAAAAAAAAAATCAGTCTTCTGGATCCGCCACTGGGGTCTGGTGCTTGGCAGTGCCTATACATGCGTCCCAAAAAGAACTATACACTTTTGAAATGGCTACCAAATAAACAAATATATGGTTCTTGGGAAAATAAGTTTAGATATATAAATTTATATATAAAGCTTATATCCTCAACTAGCATTATGACACAGAAAATTCCGAAAATATCCCATTCTTCAGTGAACAATGCCCACTTTTGTGTAGGACACAAAAATTAGCCTGCTCATGAATTCTGTATTCATTTATCACCTTTGTATGGCACGCCAAGAGGGATTCAAGCAATAATGGAATAAATCAGCCAACAACGACAAAAATAAATTGAATTCAAAGCAAAAAACAATGATATGAAAACAGAACGGTGAAGAAAAAAAATTGTGTATAATTTTGATTGTTTATTTCTGACTTTCGGTATATCTTTAATCTTTTACTCTGTTAGCTGAGTCATTCCATCATTCTTCGATTCCCTCCTAGCGTGCCATACAAAGGTGATAAATGAATCGCGAATTCTTGCGCTGGCTGTTTTTTTTTTGTCCTTCACAAAAGTGGGCATTGCTCACTGAAGAATGCGTTATTTTCAGGTTTTTTTGTGTGTCATAATGATAGTTGAGGATATGAGCTTTATATACATACATGTATAAACCTTTTCCCCAAGAATCTTTTATTTTTTACATGATAGCCATTTTAAAAGTGTATAGTTCTTTTTGGGACGCACTGTATAAAATTCTATCTTCCTCGTCATCGTCGCAGGAGCAAATGCAGTGTCACCGAAGAATCATTAGAGGAAGATTACAAAGGGTTAGAACAAGAAGAAGAAAAAAAAGAAGAAAGAAGAAGAAGAAGAAGAAGAAGAAGGAGAAAAAAGAAGATGAAGAAGAAGGGAAAAAAGAAGACGAAGAAGAAGCAGAAGAAGAAAAAGAAGAACGAAAAAAAAAGAAGAGAAAGATAAACTACGTTTTTTTGGTCGTTTTTTTTTTTTTTTTTTTTTTTTCATTCCATTCCCATTTCCATTAAAACTAAAATATCCACCCTCACTGTGATCAGGTGAATCACTTTCAAGATGTCAAATATTCAGAAGGGTCGTGTTAATACCTTTATCTGTAAAATGTTCGAGGGTAAATAGACATGCAATCAACTATCTGATTGTTTCTCGCCGCAAATCTGCGGAAATATTAGAAAATAAATAAGATTGTCTTCTAAGCTGAGAATAAAGATCACATCACATCACCGGATCATGAGAACCAAAACGTCATTAACTACGTGTAAAGGGAAATAATTGGTTAAAGCCTTTTTGGATCTATGAAATCACTCTCCTTGTAATATGTCTCTCGTGATTTGAATCAATGCAAAAATGTCAAGCATCATGTCTTTTTAGATAGATTGATCGTCCAATAAAATGAAATTGCGGAGAATTTTGAATTCAGTCTCCGATGCATGATTGATGATGTCGAATTTAAGCAGGAAAAATGAGATCGTGATTGAGCTTACATTATCAAAATACGAGATTGCCGAATGGGAGGACAAAATGCTCAATTGACTTCTTATTATGATTAACGCTATCTTCGTTGTTGTTAAAATATTCAATAAAATTATTAATGACGTAAGGAGCAATATAACATGTATAAATCTAGAGTTACTATGTTTAGAATATGTTATGTTCCATCTGTGGTTTCAACGTATTTAAGTCCCTTCTTTCCCATTTTAAAACTCTTATCGGAAAAATGAAAAGTGTAGTCACGATATAATACAAGCGTGAAAACGAAACTTATACACTCCCAACTGAAAAAAAAAAATCAATTCACATTAATGTGTACTGCCGTATCTATATTTTATAGAAGTAATTTTTGAGAATCGAATTTTGACATGAAAGTTTTGGGGCTTGAGCCCTCCCACCACCCCCCCCCCCCAACGGTATAGTCGTTATCAATGACATTCTTTTTTCTCTCTCATCTGATTTAAAAATCTTGAATTTTATGAATATTATCAGGGCTTCGGGCATACCATACGTGTTGTTAAAGAATAAAATAGATCACGAAAATAAAGTATATCAAGGTCTGCTAACCAATAATGATATACACCTATTTTTTAATTATTTAAATATTTGTTGTTGTTGACTCTAGATTGTTTCCACAAACTATGTTTGGTAATAGTATTATCTAAATATTATTGCAATGGTTTAAAAGCTTATTATTCTGAAGGCGAGTCCTAAAAAGGAACGGGAAATAAAGGAACGAAAAATAGAATTTTTGCCTACATGCTATACTGCACTGACAATCGCTTTGCTTGTTCGAGTTATGAATTCAAGCCGGGGTAATAAAAACTCTTTTGAATCGCAGAGAGACGTTCATATGATACGAGCTATATAAAAACAAATTCTAACTGCTTATTCTATGATCTGTCTACAAAAGAAGGAACAGGGGCTACCCGAGGGCACTGAATTATCCCTCCTACACACAATTATCATTTGATATTCAATTTGCTTTAGCGGCAAATTAGGGAGACATGTTAATCTTAGCGCGGGATATCATGTGATCATTTATTGATTGAAAAGAGGATCAAATGGGATAAATTATGTACCCGCAGGAATTTAAAATGTTCTCCTCTTTGACAACGGGCCTATATGTACTTCATCAACGGCGATTCCGATCGGGGTTTGATAATGGGTGGGTGCGAAGCATGAACTCATACCACACAAAAATGGTACCAAAGATGCGGGAGAAGTTACTATTTTCAAATGTGTATAATAGGGGTTCATAAACTAGTTTTCTTTTTTAAGTGTTTAGTTTTTTTCTGACCCACCAGGTAGAGGCTCTGTCAAAGGGCTGCAGGCTTAGGCGGCGGTCACAACTCGCCGTACCATCGACGTGCAACTCCCTACGACGGATTCCGTAGAAAATTCGTACAGCGTTTTTTCAGACACGCACGTCGATGGTACAACTCTTTGAAGATTATTCGACATGGACATTAATCTCGAGTAATGTCCAATTCTATTATTTAATGTTGTTTTTTTTTTGTTTTTTTTGTTTTTGTTATTAGTTTCTAAAGTTTATTATAACACCTTCTGGAACAATAAATATTGTTATTAAAAAGTCCCTTTTATTAATCTTTTTTAATCATATATTATTGGAATAGTATTTTTTTCTTCATAATCATTTCATTTACAATATTCTTTTAGCCAATTTATACCCTTGTATAGAATCACATCAAGAAAAATGTCTACATCATTCATAATTCTTCTATTTGACATTTTTGTTATGATCCTGGATGATCGTGTACTTTGTCATTGTTTACACACGAACCCCTTTGAGTGAAATTTTTACTGTGATAAATAGATATAATCATAAAAATACCAAGACAATACTCTTAATATAATATTCTATTGAATTAAATACATGCGTTAATGCCATTGTATTATTATTATCTGTAGGTAACTGTCTTATGAAATGCCCCCCCCCCAAAACGAATTTATGTTTGCCATTAGATTGTAATTCATGTATTCATGTTTAATAATTTAATTTCAGTAAAGTATAAGTTATGTTAATGACGCGTTAGCAAAAGTGAACCATTTTTCAGAAGCCTACACAGAATCAGAAATAACAAAAATAAACCTTACCCAGGCCTTTCCCGACTGAAAAAATCTAAGGGAAATGCCTAATATGAAAATTAGTTGCCTCTGCCCCCCCCTTTAATCGCTACCGCCCTCCCTCCAGTGGGGGCGGGGCGGGGAATAAATAAAAATGGGATGGATTGAAGTGACCCGTTGGAACGACTAACTACACCATGTTGTTTGAATCTAATTGATGAGATATTGGACGGCCGAAGACCAAAACGCATACCCCCTCGTCAATATTTATAATCAAGCTCTTACAAATATCATTATTTCAAAATGAAGAAACTTTGTGGGAAAAAATCCTTTGAGGGTTTCCCGCTTTTTCAGAATTCAAGATAGAACAATATAATAAGTTAGTAATATTATATAATAACCAATTCGATATTGTATAAAATTTATTATAATTTTTAAATAATAAAAATCTAGACTGAATTGATATTGAAAACCGGAACAGAGGCTAAAAGTAAATGAAACAAATGCGACAAAATATGGCCCCTAAAAACTCGTAATTTCCGATTAAAAGGCAGCCCCCAAACAGAGGTTGCTAATCCACAGTGGCGGATCCGGATTTGAAAAATAGATGGGCGCCAGGTTTCGATAAGGGGGTGAGGCGCTTGAATAGTTCAGATTTCAATATGTATTAGTCAATGGGGGTTTTCAATTTAGAGTGGGCCCGCGTCCCCCTGCGTCCCCTTTTTGATCTGCCACTGCTAATCATCTCCGTTTATGTCATATGATTTATTCACTCATGGTATATAATACTTTGTTTTTGTAAAAATATTACTCTGGGCGATAATAACTAGTTACTCAATCATTTAGTTATTTGATGATCTTGTCGGTAAACAATCAAGGGGAAACCGATAAAAACGCAGTTTTTCACGTTAGTTTTCATGTACTACACTGTACTAGGAGTTTGCCAGTTTAGCCACAAGGGGGCCGTACTTGATGCGGAAAGGGTGGGGGGGGTTATCGTCATGTTGCCCCGGCCTCATTACGCTCCATTCTCCGTCTGAAACGGGCACTTGAAAACGGGCGCGGCGTCCTCATCAGTCCTTTTTTACCGCCTTTTAACAATGGTCCGGTTTAAGGACCGTTCTTGAAATACCCGGTCACTCACTCCGGAAAGACCCGGCAAGAGTTCGGCCTTCTAGAAAACAAAACCTCTCGGAGAACGGGTGCCGAGCGAGCTCCTATTGAACGTTTTTGGACGGCTTTCAACCGCTTTCACCGTGTTGCCTCACCGTTTGCCGCCGTGTGCACAAATTTGGGCCAGACGGTGGCGAATGGTGCGCAACACGGCTCATGTGACACCTGTTATCCACCTTTGCATTTAAAACAATCATCAAATTCATTAAATGGATCTATTCATTCAAACCTGAACATTCATAACTTTCGTATTCCTTTGATGGAATTTTCTCCTTAACTTTCCCTCACAATTTTCTTTTCCTTTTCGGCACCAAAAAAACGAAAAAAAAAAAAATAATAATAATAATAAATAAAAATAAAATAAAAATAAAGAAAATAAAATGAATAGATAAATAAAACACAGGAATCGGGGTGAACCCTCCATGCTTTGCATTATACCTCGCACACTGTATTTCATTAATGAGAATTTGTGAGTTTCTAACAATAAAAATGGTTTAAAACAAATACTCACAAAGTATGCATTTAACGTCCAAGAACGCTCTAAATATGACATGTACAAATGCAGCAATAACATTTCCATCTTCCATATTTATTTTTGAGCATTGAATTGAATGCAAAGTTGTAAAATTTCGAGTTTTAGTGAAAATCATTTTATACAAAAGTGTTGGTACAATGGATCATATTTTATGCGTGTTTATACTAATCACGGACTCGAGCTATCTACAAAATTTGTTATACATTTGATCTTGAGAATTCACATAAAAAAGACAGTATCTTGAAAATTTTGAAATACGATTCGACGTGACAATAAAAAGTATTAAAAATAGTCACAAAGTTGATACGAAATTGAAATTTAATTTCTGTACACATAGCTATGTCGCCACGGATGTTACACCAACGCATTATTGACGTCTGGGACTAAACGTCGAAAGACGTGACTGGCGGATTCGAACCTCGGTTCCGATCCGCATTCAGTTTGTGGCTAATTATGCTTGGTCAATTAAATAATTATTATTCCAATTGATTTTAGTGTATTTTCATGCACTAGTCTCCAAAACTGATACGGATAGACCGAGGTTCGAATCCAGAACGACTTCAATTGTTGATATCAAAGGTTTCGTCCCATACGTAAATAATGTGTTTGTTGACATGAGGTCGTTGTGACAATTGCGCGTTGTAAACAGGCCCGATTCATTTCAAAGTTATACAAACGTTCAGGCAGCAATACACAGGCAGTTATAAAATACTTTGTATTCAATGCTTGCAAAGTGGACTCGACATATCCTCATTTGCCATTAGTATTGCAACATTAGCTGAATGTTTGTTTGTATATCACAAGGCCTATTTTGGTTAAATTTATTTATTCATACCAAAATGTTGTTGATTATTTTTGTATTGTCAGAAAGGGGAGGTGGCTCCATTTTTTATTCCCGAGAGCAGTATATGACCCAAATTATCATGTCATTTTTTAAGAAGAGAAGAAAAAAAAGAACAAAGGGCCCCAAAAATAACGTTCGGAGGCGGATAATGTCAAGCTAATAGTCAGTGGAATAAATCATGAAACATGTCAAATAATTCTACGGTAAACTGTTGACCAGGACACTGTTTGGTTATATACTTCCAAATAATAATGGCATATTGGGTTTACCAATACCATATGACAAATCAAACATTCCATTCAGAGAAGAAGGTTATTAAGGCCTACATGTAAGAGGCCGAGATTATTCAGCCAAATAAAATGAAGTATAAACATGTAAATGAAATAAAATATAAAAACGAGAGCCTAAAAAAATGGGGCTGACTAAAGTATGGAGTTAAATCCAGTGACGGGTAATATAATATACTGTAAAGCGCTTTGAGCCACTATGGGAAAAGCGCATTATAAAAAATAAGTATTCATAAAATAAGTATTAAAGAGTATATGAAAAATTCGATTGCAACTTTAGATAAGTGTATGGGATTTGGAGCGAGCAATTGTCGCCGAAAGCAAATGTAGTAATATTTATACTTGTCATACCAGGGGGTCTTATTAAAAGTTTTATGATTATTTTTTTCTCGGTAGCCTCATCATGGACAGGCATGCTCCAGTTGATGATCTTAAATCCTAACCCTAGCCCTAACTCTTCTCATATTATATCCAAATCGAATCCATGACTGTACCTGGTTTTCAAATGAGGTATACCAGAAAATTCAATTCGTACTTTTAATCAATCGTAAGTCTTTGTGTACACCCCACTGATGGACCATCATTCGGACTATAGACATTCAAAATAATGTGGAAATTTTTCCCGGAAGATATTCTATTCGGCCTATAGTTAGTAGCAACTGCAAAGGGTTTAACGTTGAATCTTACGGTTAGGAAGGACGACAGTTTACCCAATGGCGTTGACGGCATAATAATTTTCATTTCGAAATTACAGTTTGGAAGTTGTCATGAGAACGCATAACGATGGGGATTGTTGCAACTGTTACTCAGATCCAACCAGCTGTACAACTTGCGAGTAGGAGACGGTTCTTTCACCAGTCCTGCATGAATGAGAACTCGCGCATAAGAGCCACGACGTGGTATGGAAGCCAGCAGGCCGCAGAAGAGTCCAACGACCATAAGAATTCATCTTAATGGCGCGCTTCTTTGTAACCGAATGACGTAATCGTTTGTTGATACCCGGATTCTGTGTCCCACTCGACCTGGTTTTGTGCGATGGGTTACGAATCAAAGTTGTGAACTACTTGCATGTAAAGGACTATCATAATCCACCAAAGAGATACTGTACAGAGCAGAAAGAGCAGTAAGGTGTAGTTCTTCTGTTGCTGAGGTTGTACCACTTCTCGCTGCAGAATCGGTAGCGGATCCAGTCGTATATCAACTTGGTCTCAAGGTGGAGCAACTAGTAGAAACGGCGACACAAAAAGCCATCTACATGATCAAAGGGCAGTCAACAGGAATACTAGCCCGTTTAGGCGTTGGGATGACTTCTGGAGGCCGTGAGGATGGCAGATCGCTTGGATGGCGCCTCTACTGCAATGGACATCATGGCGTGGTACTAGAGACCAACCCGACAGAGTTAACGTAGTGAGAGCTTTGCACCATGAACGGTCCAAAGCACCCAATCCACCGTGACGCTTCGATTCAACGTAACGGAATACAGAGAAGACAGGCAATCAGCAGATCAGAGGGATGGCTAAAGAGGCAAGAAGATTTGAAGCTGTCTGCATGTATTTCTGCCGCGCCACCACAAAAATGACAAGCAGGTTCCCGCTAAAGCAAGCCAAAATAATTGTGTAGCACGTGATCAGTAAAAATAACGGCTGTAGTAGAAAGATCGTGGGCGAATGTAATTGAAAATCGTAGTCATAGAGTCTAGGAAGTCCTTCGTATCGCTCAAGTTTAGAGAAGACCAAGAAGATAGTCAAGGCTCTTGTTTTTAATTCTCCTTTGAACGAGTAAACGGAAAGGATTTCACCATTCCTTCCATCGTGACATAAATCTTCCCTCTCCTTTACAATGAATAATATGATATAACTCGAATAAACCGCAGACGATTAAAAGCGGTTGTGACCATCAGAACCTAAACCGTTTCTGAAAGTGCTATTAAGATCAAAGGCGATACAAAAAGTGATCGAGTTATAGACTCGTTCTGCATTCACATGAAACCATGACGATGTAACGATTGGAGGCAAACAGTCTTTATGACGGAGAGCACACAATGGAAATCAAAAGTAACGCAATGTAGCTTATGCTTACAACTTAAGTCTAATTATAATGTGTTTCTCGGCAATGATATTAATCTCTTAGGCTTGCTTTCCAACTTTATTAAACAGAAACTGCCATCCACCATACACATCCCGCATCCGCTGGTCAAAGTTGCGTCCGTCGGTTTATGCCGATTGTTAAATAAAAGTTTAGCTCAGGTAGCGAAAGTCACACGTGCTGGATTATGGTTTGACAAAATTATTATAGCTGATAGAGATCATGTAAATCCAGCAGGAATGCGATTGAGAATTATACAGAGCGATTTTCTCAGCATTAACATGGATTCGAACATAAACAAAGGCCGCGAACATTTTTACCAAACTCTTTCCCCGATTCCTCATCTAAAACGCTCTACCGTTGTCTGCCCTGCATTGCGTGTAAAAATAAACTAGATAGCTTTTTCTGATCTAGACGCGTACTAACATAGTATTATTCATTATTCATCACTGACCCTGATTGGTGGAATTAACCTCATTACCGTCACCCCAAGGCATGTCGTTGATAGGTTCTCTTGCAATATTATGTTTGATGAAGAAGACATAAGAATGGAAAGAGAGAGAGAGGAGAGAGAGAGGGAGAGAGAGGAAGGGAGGGAAGGGGGCAGAGGATCGATAAGATAAAAAAGAGACGCATACCTACCCTACTTTAAATTACAGGGTATAAAATAAAATCCCAAAGTTTTATAGATAGGGTATTGAATCGATGTTTGGATTTCAATTTAAAATCTTAAAGATTATGTGTGAATTAAAAAGCCTGATATTCAAATCTTTGGAATTTAAATCTAAATCAAACCATCAATGTTCATTATCTACATCCATCGGGATTTTCTTGTAAATCCTTATAATTTAGAGTTGAACACCGGGTTCGAACGCTAGTTAATAAGGCAAACACAGTTATCCTTACCATTTAGACACATTCATTCTCAAATTTGTGTACAACGTAATTGAGGTTTTGTCCTTAACGATTTGTCTATGGGATGGTTCAGGGTGTATAATTTCCAGTCCAATTACCAAGCCCCCGAATCGCTTCGTACAAAAGTAGAAGTTAACATGCCTACATAGGCTACAAAGTTAAAATGACTGTCGACAATTGGTTATCAAAATTTCCTTCAACAAACCTATTTACATTGCTCATTCATTATATCGAATTGATATCCTTACATTGGTATACAGTATGAAATATATCTAATTGGTGAAATTATATGCAATCCTCTTTGGTATATGAGTTCTTGCACTATTAATCGTCAGTGCTTTCAGGGGTAGATGTTAACATGTTTACTTTTGTCAAATCAGCTGAACTAGTTTCCCAGGGATAATAGCACTCGGTCCTTAACTCGTTCGTCTAATACCCCATTTAGTTATTTCTTTCACACAAATCCACCCACCTACCATAAGCACACACTCTCACTCGACACCCAAACAGTAATGTTCGATATTCCGTATAGCACATGTTTATCCTGAGGGCCTATGACAATTACTTTCCAAATGCGTATCAGGACAATAACCGGCTTAGACAATTACAACGAAGGACAGTTACCCCTGAAATTGGGTTTGGCTTAGTTTTAGGATTAAGGGGTAGGCGTAAGTTCTTGGCGGGAGGTAGTTGTCCGGGGGGTATATTTTCTTGGGCAGTTGTCCTAGAAACAGAATTGAATTGAATTGTCTATCTGATCATCATTGATTTTTTTAAAAAGTTATAAAATTGCTGCCTCTTTAAAATCGAAACAGAAAATTTGATGCAGATGTTCATCCGATACAAGGTTGGAAAAAATGAAACAAGTTATTATCACAACATCTTTTGACACCTCACCGTCTCCTTGTTTTTCGTTTTTTTTAAATTCTATTCGTCCAACCCCCCCCAAGAAACGGCCCTCTACATGGGTATTGAGCAACACGTGGAATGACATTGTTTTCCTTTAATGCAACACGCTTTCAATGAACTAAACTACTAGCCAATGCAATTTAACCTTTTTTCCAGTTTTGTTTGCAGGCAATTTAAACATATTTAAAAGAAATTGATATAACTAGCACCTGATGATCCCTCACACCTCCTTGTTTTCCATTACCCTGGGCCAGTCTCTGGGCACTTTAGCAATTACATGCATCACACATGCTCCCAAACATATAAAAAACACGTTTTTAATGACATTTTCTCTTATGCAAACACCGCTCCCAAAACATGATTTTCCAATAAAATCTTAAAATATTATTCGATGCAAAAGCCTTAATTGTCTTGTTAGCATACAAGAGAAATCTGTTTAGACGGCGTATATACCGGCTGATACCGAGCGAGGTAGAAAGAATAGATCTTAACGAGTGTGTTCTGCCCATACTCGCCTGGGGTGATCTACATCAATAGAAGAAAAAAAAAAGAAGAACAAAATATGAGACATGAATATTTACCGAAGAGAATTACACGAGTAAGATCTTATATGATTTAGGTTTATCTCCGGCGAGTTTCATCTCCATCTGTCCATATTATGATAAATTCGAATGATTTCTTTCCCCAAATTCCACCCTTTTGATATCGTTTGTCGCTCTGCATGTTAAAGATAATGTTCTTTCAGAGCATCAAAATAGCTGTAGATTGCAACCACATTCAATTAATGAAAAAGTAGAAATGTAACCATACAACCTGTCCCTTGATCTATACCCGTTTTGCATATTGTATATTGTTTAATGTCCTCTCCCTCTCACACTATGATGTTACAATCACCCTATACAATGAAATTGATACATCCTCAATTTAATGTTAATGACAGAATTATAGGTAGGCCTACCTCGATAATTTGTTTTGTATAGCACTGTAATGCGGGGTCACAACTCGTCGTAGGCTACGGGGCACGTGCCATCAACGTAGCCTTGCGTTGCATGCAGGCCAATTTCTGCGACTCCTACGGGTTTAAAATTGGTTGCAGGACAGGGCTACCTTCGTCGTGCCTGCTAAGTACGTCGGGTTGTACCTGCAACGTACGTTCGTTCTTGCAATTTCTCTGCAAAATGTGATGACGTCGACTTGCCATGGAAAAAACGTTACGGAGAAGGTGCAGCACCTGTGCAATCGTCGTGCGTGCAAGGTGCGTGCTCGTACAACGATTGCAAGATGATTGTACGCATGGCAGGGAGAAAACTTTTCTTTTGTTTTTAAATATGATATTTTATTATGACGTATACTCGGGGTCATGTAGGTTCACTCTCATGGAGATTAATTGCATTTTAAAAAAGATACACTGCAGGCGGTCTGAAGCTCCCCCCTTGACTGTCTTGGTTGCGGTGCTGAATACTATGAACCCCAATGTTGAGGGGGCAATGACGGGTATTTATTGAGCCCCTTCCCTCCTTGTCCTCCCAATTCGTTTTGAAACTCCCGGATACATTGCCAATTCTCTCAAATTAACATCGCTTTTATAATAGCCCACTCTGCGCTTTGCAAATTTAAAGTTCAGTTTAGTTTTTGTAGGAATCAAAGGGTCACTACTCTGGATTTGGGATCAGCCTTTGAACACCCCCGTTGTCTTGTTGGTGTGCGGTCTTCATTATCATTGCAGGCCTTACCAAAGGGCATCCTCCTATCGTTTGACTCAGCCATTTAACCCCTTTCCTTTGTAGGAGCTGCGATATTACTGAGCCCCTGTTTCCCTGCTACCGATTGCTATAAAATAAACTCTTCCATGTCTATCCTCAAGATCCGACTTTTATTTTCCCCAGCTCGCTGCGTTACTCGAATGCCTTTAAGTAAATTATTTTTTATATAGGAACCAGAGGGCTTCCTTACTTTATTGTTGGGGCCTCAGCTATATTTCGGGGGCAGGGGACTTCATTATCCTGCAGCCTTCTTGGCTCCCAATTTGTTATCAAGTTATAAAGGAATATATTTTTATAAAATTATTTGCTCGCTCTACGGCTCATAAGATTTAATGGTCTAAACAGCCCAACTATCTCGTATTTGCGTACGTTTAGCAATAGTCCGGTTGCGGATCAAGGGGGCCCAGTGAAATTTGTTGCTTTCTATTTCATACCCACATCACAAGAAAGTAGGATTTCCAGGGGACTCTCGAATCGAAGACCTCCTGATTGTTTAGACTGGGTACTCTACCGACTGAGCTATGGCAATACCTATGTCGGGTTCAGGCCTAGAAATCCAGATGGAATCCACCTCCTTTTGCTCATTTTGATGGAGCGCGGCTGCGCACCAGATGATACAATTATTCTAACCAAGTTCTTGCTTTCTTTTCGAGTGTAAACATGCAAGAACGGGCGGATCAAGGATAAAGAAATACTGGGGCCTCATCCCAAAATTGGAAAATTAGGGGACGCAACCGAAAAATGTCAAATTTAACATGTACCAGCAATGATGTGGTTTTAAAATTATAGGGGGTGCGCGTCCCCTGCGCCCCCGCCTGGATCTGCCACTGGCGGGCGTAGCATCTTAATGAAAGAATAGTGTCCACGTCCCTGTTACGCGTATTTCTATGTGAAATTTCAGGCAGGCGATGAGTGTAGGGCGGCAAATACCATTTGTAAACAAAACAAAACGCGATTTTAGTAAACATTATTTGTAAAAGTACTCCAGATTCAAAAACTGTTTATTTATGTTTGAATTATCCATGCATTTAGAGTGACCAGACGTTATATTTAAGAGTATTTTAAAAACATATCAATATATGTTGTCGCCATCGTTGTCAAAGTAAACGTTTACATCTGATAAAGACTAAATTGGGGTATATTTTTACCTTAAAAAAGGTGGAAATAGCCATCTAAATGATATTGACAATTTGTTTCTTCATTTATTTCCAATGTTTTAATACCATTTCAACTCATTTTTGACCATCCTAACCCGAAAATAAAATTAAAAACGCCACATTTTTCTCAATTTTATACTTAACGCCCTTCATTTTTCACAGTTTTTGTCATTTGGGACCCCTAAACTGCGAAGAAGTTAAATTTTGATGATGCAATATTTATTCCGTATGAATTTCTTGAAATCTGAACGACTTACAGTGAAATTGGCTGAATAATTTTGAATTAGGAGGAAGACACAAAATTTCATTATTATTGGGCCAAAAATGGCGCCCAAAAGGTAGCCTGATATTAATTTAATATGTTCAAACATTAGTGAGAATGGAGCTGGAGCGGGTCTTGAAAATCATATGAACCACGCATCAATTTTTTGCGTGGATCGAAATCCAAGATAGTGGCGACTCACTACTAGATATGCTCCAAATCTCAGCCGAAATATGCATTCTGCGGCGTTTAGTCCGTACGGAGAATGACTATAATACAACACTAACACCCCACTATGACATGCATGGGCAGAAAGTATTTCACGGATTATTACAGACATTCATATTAGTTTTGAGGGCCTGAGACGATAATATTAATTCTCAAGTTCCCCTCCCCCCCCTCCCATGTCTAAACTTTGAAGATCCTAGAACATATTTTTGTTCTCATTTCTGCTTTACCTCATAATTCGACACTACAGGTTACTATTAGTTATTTTGTTGCAATTTACATTAATCAATAGTGGCAACCAATATTCAAATGAATTCTGAAACTTCTGCGTGCGACGCAAGATGAACAGGCACTTGTGAATCGCGCTGTTTGAAGGCAAGGACGTACTGTAGGGTCTGCGATCTGTTCTTGCCCACTGTTCAGTACGTGCACGCCACATTGCCTGCCTCGCAAATTGATTGTGCATTCAAACGTGCGTTAATTTTTCAACATCATAACCACCCTACCAGTAATCGCACTTCGTAGACGATTGACATTCAAGCACTTGCCATGCAGGACGTTGGAGGTGCGTGCGATGTGCCTGCATCGTGCAATGCCAGTCGATCGTAGAATCCAATCGCAATTTATGGACA